>JASDQU010100069.1:176593-192742 GCA_032191745.1 Picea mariana | reverse complement strand
TTGTTAGCATATGCAAATTAGATTTGAAGAAAAGAGTTATTGATTCCCTTGTTGAAGATGAACACTACAATCAAATGAAAGATGGATTGCAACAAGAGAAATTAGAAAATAAACATAAAGGTTGTTAGTTTAATGATGATGGGATTCTTATTTATAAAAATATAATGTATATTCCCAACTCTTCATAATTGAGAAGAATTATCATGGATGAGGCTTTATATGGTAGACGATGTAGGACATTAACGAGTTTGGATAATCCAATAAAAAAAAATGTGCTTGGGATAGAAATGGTAAAGGAAATGGAGTAGGAAATCATTAAAATTAGGTAGAATTTGAAGGCGGGCCAAGGTAGTTAGTAAATCTATGAAGATAAAAATAGAATGCAAAGAGAATTATGTGTTGGAGATCATGTTTTCCTCCAAGTGAATCCAAGGAAGAGTTCCTTGAAGCTTGGAAGTTGTTCCAAGCTAGTGGTGAGATATTCTGGGCCATTTGAAGTGCTTGATAGAATAGGGCTAGTTTCATATAGACTTGAATTGTCTGCTAACACTAAATCTCATCATTTTTTTCACGTTTATTTGTTTAAGAAATATGTACATGATCCTAACCATGTAATTGATTGGTATGTCATCCATGTGGAACTAGAGGGAGAGCTCCAAAAAAATGCACTATGCATCCTTGATAAGAAAGTATTATTGCTCCAAAACCAAGCCATTGAATGGGTAAAGGTGCAATGGAAGCACGTTGGCCCTAATGAGGCTATGTGGGAGCTAGAGATGTCATGAGGGAGGCATACCCATTTTTTTTCCTAATTTTGAGAAGCACGAAGGCTAGTATTATTCCAAGGAGGAGGGGAATGTAAGACCCCAATTTTGACCCTTGGAATGTATTGGATTGGATTATGTATAAATGCTAAATGCAAGTTTATAATGATAGGAGTTGAGAAATGTGAGATTAAATAAAGGAGCTTTCTTGTAAATGATGTAGAAATGCTATCATGGATTCCTAATGTGGAGCTCAAGGCCAAGGTTGGACTACTAGGCAAGTATGATGTAAATATATGTATATGAACCATGCAATAAGCTTGTCACGATGGACTCAAGACATGTACATATTAAATTTAAAATATAATATATAATGGTCTAAGATGGTTATGAAGAAGAACACAAGAGGGGTTATGATTCCACTAGTAAGTAAGAGGAAAGGGGGCCTATGGGAAATTAAATCCTCTATTGCCAAGTGTCAACCTTAGAAGTCATCACATTTCTACCATGTGCCTTAAATAAATCCATCCCCCTCCTTTGACTTATGAAACCAATCATTAAATGCATGTAAGAGGTTGGTGGGTAAATCCTTCTCACATAGTTACGGAAGCATGGGTTGCATAAAATCATTATGGGAAATTTAAGAGTCCTACATTCCTCTTGTCAGAAGTAATATCAACCATCATTTCCACCAATCCTCTCATTTCCATGGACTCTAGAATCCATTCCATCATTCGTATGTTCATGCTAGAGATTTAACTTCTTGTGTTCTCCATTGCTAACCTCTACCAATCTAGAAATTAACCAAAATCAACATTGTGAATAGGAAATTGCAAACTTGAGATGAAAGATAGATGGTTTTAGGTGAGCATAGAGGATGAGAAAGTTAGGAACCTATCACCCAGTGTGAATTGTTACTCCATATATGCTTGAGAAGCCATACATCCATGTAGTGAATTGCTAGAAGGCAAGTAGAAAATTGGACTCTTTTTTGTACACATTGAAGAGCACTGTAAGGGGAGGGTACTTTGAGGGAATGTTGAGTAGAGAAGGGGTAGGCATTCCTTGCATTATGTGTGGCATTGGAAGAGAGTGACATCGTTGTTTGATGTTTGGATGGGATGTTTATAATTCTATGTAGTGAGTAGATTGGTTGAGCATGAGAGCATACGGGTTGGGCTGAGAGAGATAGAAGTTTATAGATTGGTTCCTTCACCCTGGTGGCCTCGTAGCCCAGATTGGGGATGATATTTTCATTAGACACCTACAATTGTGTAGGAAATCACTCTTACACAATGAGTTTCTTATAATTTAGTTAAAGATAAGTGCCTTATTGTTGTTTATGAATATGCAAAATTTATGTTTATTTTCTATTATGAAAATATATGTATCTTATATGTTGTGTGTCATTGTGATTGATTATGTTCTTTGACATTTGGTTGCCATGAATTTTTGTGAATCCGTGTTAATTTAATCTATTGCATTCTTTAATTCATAGTGCATATGTAGTTCATTTAATTAGGGTCCTCCCTAGGAGATTTACCTAGTATTGTGGGGAAATTGCCTCTAAGGGCTAGAATTTGAAAGCCTTGTAATGCCACTACATGTCCTATGGTTGTTAGTGCTAGGTGGGGACACTACGGAAAATAATCAAAATATGATTATGTAGCCTATTCTTTTTGTTTTCAAAATCCTATAGGCTTTTGTTGGACTTGTGAGGACCCACCAAGACCTCTTTAAGCACATAATTTGTGACCACATGGTACGAGAAAAAATGTTTTCATTTTTTGTTTTCTTACACAACTTAGATTAGATTTTATTTTTTGGTTTTATAGTTTATATTTAATTTCATTCACTTAATTGAAACAACACTAACACTTTCAATGCAAATACTAATCATCGTTCACTTTAGAATTTGAGTTGTTGTCTCAATTACTAAAATTGATTTTATTTTAGTTTGTTAATTCACATTTAGATAGGATTTTGAGAATCACCTTCACTTTTTGGGTTGGGTCCTAAACCTTGTGTCATTTTCATCTTGTAAACTTTAAAAAAAAAATTGCATTTCCATTCTTAGATTAGTTTTCATTTTTGCACATAGTTTCATTTCATATTTTTTATTACAATGAGTAGAGTAGAATCTTAAATGTTGAACTCATAAATCCTTAGAAAATGAGCTCTTCTTCGGATGAGTTCTCTTGAGTAATACTTGAGTGAGACATACACCTTATAGAAAAGATTGAAGTTAACCACCTCTCAAAATGACAGCTTCGTGACTCGAGTAAGGCAATGAGCTCCTTTAGGGAGAATCCCTAACCTCTTCTCTTTCGCCAATATCCTAACTATTTTGAAACAATGGAAAGAATCATTAAGCGAGTGTTGAGTAAACCAATGATATCCCTTTGGGAATTTATTGGCCTCTTCTCTAAAGTGCCTGTTATTCCCTCTCTTTTGGTCTATTTTCTTCACTCAAAGATTGTTTAGTCATAACTTGTTGCCACATGAATAATATGTGTTAACCTTGCTTGGGAGGGCCTTTAAAACAATGCAGTTAAACTTATGTATTTGTGCTAAAAACTTAAAATTTGCAATGAAATTAACCCCTTGAAACCCAAAACAAAATCACTACACCTCATACTACATTTAATATAACATTTCTCTAAAGTTTTCTTGAATTGCAAAATGAAAATTTTCCCTTTTTGTTATATTTCCTTTCTATTTTCTTTATTTGTCTTTCTTTCATTTCATTTTTCACTTTTCCCTTTTCCTTTTTCTTCTTCCTTTTTAACCATTTTCCTCCTTGAACCCACGTCAAGTTGAGTGTTGTTCCCATCTAACATAGTTTGATGAGTGTCCTACCAGTCAATACTTATTTTATTTGACAATTCCTAAAATCTCAGGGCTGAAAGAATTTGTCGTCTTTGTGATTCTAAGAAGGTGGAGGGAGAAAATAACTTCCTCTTAGAATGTCATGCATATGTCCACATTAAATCTCAATTTCAAAATATTTGTAACAATATCGACCTTCCTAACATATTAACTCATCAAAACTATGGGATTTAGGAAAACTTCTCTCCAATATTTTCAAACATATAAATACAATTTTAAAGTAAATCAATTTATTTCTACCATTTTTCTTAAGGTTTAATAAACCAAAGTTAGTCTTAGTAAAAATTAAAAATCATCATCATCATCATATACCTACTATTCAACCTCCTCATTATAACACATAGTCTCAATACTTGTTATGTAACATCCCCATTTTTTATCTCCAAATTAATGATGTATATTGTAAAAATGATGTATGGTTGTCGGCCAAGTGATGTAATATGTAAACATTGTATATTGAAAATAATAAAATAAAATGCATCATCAGTTGCACATGGAAATAGATGGAGTCATGTGGGAAAATTTTCCATAGGAGAGGGGGTCCAAGGGGGGGGATTATTCATGTCTATTAATTCCAAGCCACCTTTATCAATTATTTTTGTATGAACCTTTCTTTTCATTTTTGAGTATTTCAAAGCCCAATCATTAAATACATGTAAGAGGTTTGGTGGGAAAAGTCACCTCATATACTTATTGAGAGCATGAGACTACGTACAATCAACATTGGGAAATGTGAGAATCAACTTACATGGAGAAAGAGAAATTTGAATGGGTATTGTGGGTAGTTTTTATTGCTTGGGAAAAGGGAGAGAAATGGAGTTTTGGGTGTTGGAGCTTGAAGGCATTCATAGTGGGCATGTAAGATAGTTTGTTGGAGTTGTAATTTCATGGAGAACTAGGTTGTAGTTCCGTGAGTAATATTATGTGCAAGGAATTGTTAAGTGAGCAAGTGAGTTGCTGCTGTAAGAATTTTTTTTGCAGCTACAAATTACCCGAGTTCCCAACAGAGATATTTCCTAGCCAACCTATGTCAGAGCCCTAGAGGGGAGTGGCATAGCTTGAGGGATTATGTGGCAGAGAAGGGGATCCCATTCCTTGGGTTGTGAAATTTAAGGGGAAAGATAACCGATGGATTGGAATGGCTATAGGAATTCTCTAGCTATGGGTTTTATTGGACTGTGAGTGGATAGTAGGTACCCATAAGAGACAACATTTCTTATGGATTATTAGCCCCAACTTAGGGGTGAATTGTTGTTGAGAGTTTTGGAGTAGAAAGTCTACAGTTGGGTGGAACATCCTTCATCTGTAGTTAGTTGTGTATTTGTTTATACGATAAGTGATCTTATTTATTGTGTTTAGTTCTTTTTAAATGATAAGCGTCATTGTTATGTATGCTTAAAATGGTTTCATTCATGAAACTAAATATTTTTGTTAGTTTCCTGGGCATATTTAATCATGATTTTGGATCCATTCATTTTGTTTGGTATCAAAATATATTTTTGCTTTATTGGTAGTGGGGATGCTACAAGTTGGTATCAAAGCATGGTTACAACCCTAGTCTTGAATGGGTATGCTACAAGATAGCAGGGTTTCTTTTTTATTTGTGTTAAGTTGGGAAAGTGCTAGTGGGAAAATCACCCTATAACTATACCAGGGTTTAAGATATAGACAGAGAAAATGACCGTCTAAAATTCAAACTAGTTTCTACGCTACCCAAAACATACCAAAATAAATGAACATAAAGCAGTGGAAGAGAAAATCGGTAATTGTACCTTTTATCCCACATCTGGTGATGATCTCCTCAATATATGTAGTTTAAAAGACTGCAAGTCTCCTCCCAAGGTTGACCTGCATCCAAGACTAGGCAAACAAGGGCTAAAAGCATGTTATTTCTATTCATAAATTAGGGTTAGATATCAAATGTTATGTATAAATCAAATAAAAGACACAACATCATCATTTGGGACAAGGAAAAGAGATTCTTTTATTCATCAAACAAAGAATGAAACTTACAATCCTTGTCGGCCATCATTTTGCAAACTTGGTCTGGGATCCTCTTTACAATGCTCCAAGTGCACCTTCAATAGGCCTCTTCTCTCAATATACTAATCACCTCAAGGGAAGGGAATGGATTGAATGGAAGAAAAGGGGCTGAAGAGGGAATGATGAGGCAGTAACTCACAAAAGGTAGCAAATGCTTGGGCAAGGAAGGGAAGTGAAACTGGGTAGAGTTTCACTGTTCTTATGCTTAGCTTTGTAATGATACCCCAACACCTCCTTTTATATGACAAAAGAATGGTTATTCGGTTGGGGGATGGGGGATGGGCTATAACAGGTGAATTGGTTGGGAAACCTCCAATAGCCCGTGAATTCCACCAAATTCCTTACAACTTTTTAATTTTTGCAACTTTTGGAGGTATACGTGGGTTGTGTATTGTGAAACAAGCGTATGTACGCGGGTTGTCTAGCATGCAACAAGCATATGTATGAAGGTTGTAGTGGTACAGGGTGCGTACAAGCTCTAAAAATTGGTTTTTTAGTAGAGCTTCTCAGCAGTAGTTTGGAAAATTATGCAAGTAAGAGGGACAATGCCATGTATGCATGAGTAGGGAATTTTAGGGCTATAACGGATATCCCCCTAATGTGTGAGGTCAGAAGAGAAAATGATGGCCGAAATACATTACAACATATTCACCAATGCACAAAATCGAGTGAGCCCGGGACCAGAGTTTGGGAGGTGCCATCTACAAAACAACAATTATCTCTCTGAGGCAAGCATACCCATGCTCGGGCTGAACTAAATCATGGATGCCAATCAAATACACTACGGATACATGTCATATAATTATATAAAGTGTAGCCGCGAGCAATACACAGTGGATCTACATCTCAAAATCAGTTGAAGATATACAAGCATAGTATGCATCTTCAAGAAGCTAGTGACGCATGCGGTTGGAGATGAATTCTTCATAGCTCGATCAACAACTTCAAGATATTCAAAACTCAGGTAGGACTACAATGGGAGTGTATAACTCACTACCTTGAGGTCTTCGAAAATCCATCAGGAAAAGACTATAGGATCTCGATGATCAGGCAGAGCACTTCGTCAATTTTGAATATGGACTTGACTGGGCTTTTGGGATGGTCGACTCATGAAAGTAAAGAGACAAAATGAAAAAGGCTAACTCGGGTTGGGTAAAAATTTCCTTGGACAAAAGCACAAAATATGATCAAACTCAGGCAACATGACATTGACATAAGTTCGTGATGCAGGAGGCATCTCAAACTCTCCATATGTTTGGAAGAGTAACCAAACGGAGGAGGACACAACTCTATGTAGCGAGAACAGCTTCCTAAGGTCATACTAGATCCCAATGCTTGAAAAACAAATGGAAGGATGTGCTTTTTCCAAGGGTGACTGTCTTTGTTGTCGAAAAAGGAATGTATATTTCACGTCCCGTCTTTTTGGAATATTTGATTTTTTTTGTTTTTTTCAATTTTTAAAGAGCTTGAAAAAAAATAAAAGAATGCTACATTACAAATGAGGAACGAGTGTTGCAAGCAAGCATGCTAGTTCCAAGCGCATGGAACATACTAATGCTCAGATCAAGGAGACATGTGAACGATAAGGACAATCAGGGAAAATTCATCCATGGGTCAAGGTGTCAAGTTGTAGAGGAAAGAAGTGTTGCAAGGCTTGTGTATAAGGAATTCTTCAAAGGTTCAGTTGAGAGCAACATGGAGCTGGCATTAGGCCAAAGACACAAAGATGAGACCCGCAATGTGATTAAGCAAGGCACGGTGAGACCCCTTCTATGTAATTTTTAACGAGACCATAGAAGGTAAGATTGGTAGTTTTTTCACATTTAGAGAGTCTGAAAAAACGCAAAAGAAGACTCCAGGAGTACCTTTTGTTGGATATACTACACACTCACCTAGAATTATTTTCCTAATTTTGATAGTCCAATGTTGAGAACGATTCCTTAGATGAGAATATTCTCTTTAGAGAATATTCCCCTACAAATTAGGGTGTTCCTCTTTAGTTCAGATTAAGTTACACTCAGTTAGACTACTGGAAGTCACTCATGCATGGAAACCTTGGTTTTATCACCAGCAGCTGCATGTGTCTCTCTCACTTCCACATATGTGTCTCAGTTAACTAATGATTGCATGGATCAGTTAACTAGGACTAGGTGGCAGTTCACTCCAGTGTCTGTCAGTGAGTGTCTAGATCTCTCTAGATCACTACTATGGCACATTAGTTACTCATGTAGCCTATATCTATCGTAAATTATTCACTCTTTGAGTGTGGAATACGGTTAATGAGAATTCTTCTATTATTTCTTTCCTTCTTCTTCTTTCTCAATTTCTCTTTGCAAATGTGTGTAGTATTTTCTAGCTAGATCTATTCTGTATAGGTTCATGCTAGATCTATTTTGTGCAGGTTCAACACATTTACACATTTTTCGGAGTTTGTCTAGTCAGTTCGAAAAAGGGTTAAACTTGCACTGAAAAGACGTCTATTCAAAACCATTTTAACGAGTGTGACAAGGACAATATCACTCGACAATATATTCAATTTTAAGGAGTCTGAAAAGAGCTTAACTATGGACTCACAGCCTTTTTCTCAGTTTAGTCTCCTTAGCCCGAAAAAGTATAAAAGTAACTAATAATAACTCTCCCAATGAGACGAATCTCTTGAGGCGTACCTTTTTCCGCTATAATCTACAGGTTGGAAAAAGGGTTAAACTCATGCCAGTAGATGTTCTTCTCGTCCAATTTAACGAGTGTGAAGGAACAAGTTCACTCAACAATCTTTTCAATTTTAGGGAGTCTGAAAAGGGCTTAACTATGGACTCCGTGGGGGGGTTCCTTTTTCGTAAATAATCTCCAATGCCCGAAAAAGGTGATAAACCAAAACCAAGGAGAATGTTCCTTTTTTCAAATATTTAGTCCCTCGGGCCCGAAAAAGGGTTAAACTTACGCCTGAGAACACTCTTCTATCGAACCAAAGTTCCTAGAGCATACTTTTATTCATAAAATTAGCCATCCAGACCGAAAAAGGTGATAAACCAAAACCAAGGAGAATGTTCCTTTTTCAAAAATTTAGTCCCTCAAGCCCAAAAAAGGGTTAAACTTATGCCTGAGAATACTCTTCTATCGAACCAAAGTTCCTATAGCATACCTTTATTCATAAAATTAGCCATCCGGACCGAAAAAGGAGTAAACTACCACCAGATAGATGTGCCTTCAAATTTGAGTTTAGTGAGCATGAAGGGAAACAAGATCACTCAGCAATATTTTCATTTTTAGAGAGTCTGAAAAGGGCTCAAAGAAGACTCTAGGTGGCTACTTTTCTCAGTTAATCCAGACGAGATCGAAAAGAATAAATACAGTCTCGTATGATGTTGCTTTTTAATTTCAAAACGAGCTTGAAAGAAAACAAAGCATGCTCATTAGGGAGTCCCGAGGGTAAGGCCAAGAATGATGATGAACAAAAGAATGAGGCTTCATTATGCAATCATGATAGGACTAACCAAGACTCCCAAGCCTATAGTCATTACTGACAGCATGGACGCCAAAAATGCAGTAAAGGATCTACCTAGGGAATCCATGTAAAGGTAGGCTCTACCACCTAATTATGACACTTCTAAAGCAGCAATGAAGGTTTTGTGTCGCACTTCGGTGGGGTTGATCATATGGAAAAGCGAAAAATACAACGAGATGCAGAAAGTGGGAATGAAAACCTAACTTATATGAAAAAAGTTGGAAAAAATGACTATTACCAAAGGATACCAAAAAATGTGACCCATCCCAAAAGATCACCAAACTGAAAGGAAAAGAGTACCAGAACGACCAACAAAAAACTCTGAAGTGAAATCAAGTGATCACCAAGCCAGGAAAAAAGACAAAGGGGGGCCAAAAAGGGGGAAAAGGGGGAAAAAAAGTCTATAAGTAGAAGTGGACAGCTCATTTTTACCATTGCAATTTGAAAATCAACCAAAAGGTGAAAATACCCCTTTGCTAAAAGAGTGGATTCCGAGACCTTCAGTGGACGAAACGACCTTCTGCTTGGACCAAGTAAGTACAAAACACCTACACTTGCAATTCAATTCTTCCTTTTAGTTTTATTTTTTTCTTTGGAGGGGGTGTGCTCTTGTAAAAAGAGCAGCCCTACCTGTACGCGGGTTGTTCAAGGCCAACCCGCATATGTACTTAGGAAAAATACTAAACAAACCGCGTACATACGTGACTGTGTAAAAAGCAGTTCGGGTACACTTTCCAGTACTTTAAAACAAATAAAAAACAAGTGTTGACTCCTCTCTATTTTTCCATGTAACGAGATGTATGTTCACTGGAGAGAGAGAGAGCATGAGAAGCTTGACGTATTAGTTGAGGAGGATCCTGTGGTCATCGATGCACTTAAACAGTGTGGGTTATCGAAGTTCTTCAAATGTCCATTTATGAGGGAACAATCGAGGCTGCTCAATTCTCTTGTGGAGTATTGGCACCCCGATGTTGAGGCTTTCATGTTGGAGGGTCAATCACTGACCCCGACCACAGAGGATATCTACTTCTTGACTGGCCTCTCGAGAAGAGGGGAACCAATTAACTTGATGAATTTTCCTCCAATGCCTTTCAACATCGAGGACTACATTTGGATGTATTGTGAGGCTGACACTGAGAAGGTAGGTTCTTAGGTGACAATCCACAAGATCACCAACCTATCTTTACATGCGATATTACTTTTTATTGGGCGGATTGTTGGATCTGCATCCCTTCATCAGGCCTCCCAGGAACATATGCATTGTGTCATTCAGTGCTTGGAGGCCACCATTTTTTACTGGAGTACTACCATGCTTGTATGCATGAAGAGACAGATTACAGAGTGTCGGTGGCATACCAATAAGAAATTTGGATTTGGTTCTATCTTGTGCTCCTTCTTCTTTGAGAGGGTGCCTAGTCTCAGTCCCAGAGAGATAGTGTGGGGGCATGTAGCCTCCTTCCCAGCAGTGAGCAGGTGGGTAGCTTTGTTGCCTAGACAGGGTGGAGGGAGGACCATAGAGGCCTTTGATGATAAATTGTTTGATTGGTGGGAACGTAAGATCCCGGTGATTAAGGATTACCCATATTCAGGGATCAAAATTACCAGAGACCCATACATGCCTATGCCTCTCGACGAGGAGCGAGGCAAGATAGGTAACATATATTTTAAAGTTTATTTAATTTTTAATTTTCATGTATATCATTTTTATGTGTGTATAGAGTACTGACTCATGTATCTTTTATGTACATATGTGGGGCATGTTCGAATATCATACTTCGCTAGGACTCAACGTTGTCCTCGACCTGAGGTAGGACCAACAGCAGCAGGAGGACCAACAGTTGAAGAAGGACCCCCATTCGGAGAAGGTGATAGAGTCTTGCAATGAGTGGAGCACAACCTCACTACGCTCACTCGTGCGGTTCCTATGGCTGAGATCGAGGATCTCCCCCTGTTATGCAACCTCATGTAATAGGGATGCCTTAAACTTGGTTCCAGTTGTTTCGGCATTTGGCGAATGTCGTTGTACATTATAGAAGGGCCAATAGGCCTCGTCCTTAGATAACATTAGACCATTGATGTGTCGAGGGCACTTTTTTGTACTATATGTTTTTTTTTAGAGCACAAGCCCAACAATGTAGACTGATCACTTTTGAGGAATTCATGCCAACCTATATAGTCATAACAATATTTTTTGGACATATATATATTTATATATTTCTTGTCTTATGGATGACATTTTTACAAATGTATTTACATGTGTATGTGTGTACTTTTCTTTTATATGTGAGCAACATGCCAATCTAAAACTTGATTAGCTAGAGTATTTGTTAGATGATTAAATCTCCTAGGAACATGGATATGCGTAATGTAATCGAAAGATCATTCTAAGGGAAGTTCCCTAAGGAATCGTCACTACAGAGTGGGATCATAAAGGAGGTAAACCCCATTTAACTGGGACACAACCAACTGAGCATCTAGGTAGACCCAGAGGTGAGAAATGCCATGTGACAAAGCGTCACAAAGAAATTCTATCATTGCATTGTATTTGGAAACATTGTCTGTAGTGTCGCCTAGACAAATACCTCTGGAAGATAGCAACTGGCCTCCGAGTGTGTCATCTAGCGTCATCCGTGAACCCAAAATAAACATTTGATTCACTTGATATCTACCACAATGAAAAAAAAGACATAAATAACTACACATCCACAAAACAAAAAAGAAAAAAATGTATAAGAAGTTATACATATTTACAAGAAGTCACCCAGGTGACCAACCTAAGAGTAGTACTTCTTAAGGTAGAGCCCATTTCTAGGCTCTACCAAGGAATTTCCCTCAAAATCAACTAGACAGTAGGTGCACTTCTCTAAGACCTCTTTCACAATGAACGGTCTGAACCACATGGGTTTGAACATTCCTACCCCCGGGAGATCCTTGTCTTGATCATAGACCAGGACAATATCGCCTTCAGAGAAAATTTGAGGACGAACGAACCGATTGTACTGACACTTCATTCATTGCTTATGAGCCTCATTGTCTAAGGTTGCATCATGACGCCGCTCGAGATATAGAAGGCGTTTGTCAAGCGGTGAAGTGTCCGACTGTAATTCCAGTGCCAATTTTAAAGAAGGAATCTGACACTCAATAGGTAAGACTGCTTCCATCTCGTATACGAGTTGAAAAGGTGAAAAATGGTGGTAGTCTTCACAGACATTCAATAAGCCCACAACTCTAAATACAACATTAAATGCCAATTCGACTTGGTAAAATTGATCGTTCGCTGAAGGATAGTATTGAGAGACTTATTCACAGCGTCAACCTGACCATTCACTTGCGGGTAATAGGGTGACGAATGTTCCTTTTTGAACCCTAGCTTTGACATTAATTTAGTCATCATTTTTTTTTGGAAGTGACTCCCATGGTCAGTGACAATCTCCTTTGGGATACCGAACCTTGCTACTATATGATTAAAGATGAAAAGAGTCATTGTTTCACCATCATTGCTAAATGTTTCCATAGCTTCAACCCACTTCGTGAAGTAGTCTACTGCTACGATGATGTAAAGATGCCCCCTGGCTGAAGCCGGGTGACATGTAGTAAAATCAACCCCCCACTTGGTGAAAGGACCAACGACAATTACTGGAAACATAGGAGCAGGATGTGCCTGCATATTCCAACAGAAGATTTGAAACATGTGGCACTTATTGATCGCCTCTACACAATCCTTGATTAATGAGGGCCAAAAGTAAACTACATGTAGAATATTTTGGGTTGTTGCCAACCCAGAAAAATGACCGCCACATGCTCCAGTGTGACATTCATTCAAAATGAGATTTTCTTCTTCGTGGATAAGACATCGCCGAATAATTCAATCTATGCCTCGACGATACAAAGTGTCATCGAGTATAAGATAGTTCCGCACCTGATGTTGAATTCATCAACGCTCATCGCAGGAAGCAGAAGCAGGGCACTTCAAAGTCTGGAGATACACAAGTATATCTCCATACCAGGGGTCCGAAAATGCAATTAGAAAAATATCTCCATTAATAGGTGATTCTTCGGGCATGATATCACTAGACTCGACCAGAAGTTCTGAAATGAGTTTGGAAAAGACCAATGACTTTTTGGATTTCGTAGAAACAAAATCCAGGTCAAATTCTTGTAATATGACTATCCATCTATTGATCTTTCCGCTAATGACCTGTCGTGTTAACACATATTGGAAAGGGTTGACGACGACAATGATAGTGGTCTTGTGAAGTAAAATGTAGTGATGGAACCGTTGGACAGCATGAACAACTGCCAAGGAAAGTTTCTCAACATGAGAATAGTTTAGTTTCGATCCAACCAGGCCTCGGCTAAAGTAATATATAACGTGCTCTTCGAGCATATCCTCTTCTTGAACCAATACCATGCTGATGTTCGACTTGGCAGCAACCAAATACAACAATAATTATATGTTATAATTAGGAGGTCGGAGCAAAGGGGCAGACGTCAGGGCACATTTCAACGCTTCAAAGGAGGGTTGAGCAGCTTCGTCCCAACATAATGGGAACCATTTTTTCAAAAGATGTATAAACCCTTTAGTGATCTCGGCGTAATTCGCGACAAAACATCGAAGAAAATTTGCTTTCCCCTGTAAGCTGTGAAGTTGGGGTGTCATGCACGGGGGAGGAAATTGAACTATCACCTCAACCTTGAGATGATCGACCATGATCCCTATTGTCGATAAAATAAAACCTAAAAGATGACCTGCCATCACACATAAACTACACTTGTTAGGATTCAAGCAAATTCGATAGTAGCGACATCTTTCAAAGATTAGTCGAAGATGGGCGAGATGATCAGATCTCTTATGAGAACGTGATGCTAGATCATCAATATACACCTCAACTATGTTTTTGAGGTTATGAAAAGAGAATGACATGACCCGTTGAAAGGTGGCTCCAGTATCTTCAGGCCAAAAAGCATCTTATGATACGCGAAGGTACCCCAAGGAAAAATAAAATCCGTTTTATGTTGGTCCTGAGGTTTGATTTGAATCTGATTGTATCCCGAAAAACCATCCATGAATGAAAAGACTTCGCAGCCTTTGCATTCATCGATAATATGATCGATGAACGGGGTAGGGAAATTGTCTTTCGGACATGCCTTATTCAAATCATGGAATTCCATACAAACATGAATCATTCCCTATTTATTGTTAACTGAAAATGGGTTTAACACCCATCCCGTCAACTGTACAGGGTAGATAAAACCGATTTTGAGAAGTTTTTCTACTTCTTCCTTGACCTTTGCCACTTTTCAAGGATCGACTGGACAAAGCTTCTGTCGGACCCATTTGGCATCATGATAAGTCATAATTTCATGCTCGACAATTCATGGGTCGATGCCTGACATTTCCTCGTAAGACTAGGCAAAAGCGTCACAGAACTCTTTGAATAACTCAGTGTAAGTTTGAATCTCTTCGGGGGAGAAATCCACTTCGACGAAAACATTTTCCATGATGCCAGGGGTTTTGTATATATCGATTGGTATTGTTGTAGCAATGCTTTCCATGTTACCCTCGGTATAAACTCTGTGTGTATCCATAGGATTGATAGGACAAGTATTATCTCCATTCACGGTCAAAACAAATTCTCCCACCTATATTCTCCTAAGCTCGGGAAGGAAGTAAGTCCTATGATGTAGATCATCCCAAGGTCTATCGGGACCAGTCATTTCCTCGAGGATCGCCTCGTCAGAGGGAAAGACCAAGTCTGTTATTAGATAAATCCGTAAGTGCAGACACAAACTGGTCTCCCTAGATCCACCTAGATCTAGAACAAAGCAAGACAGAACAGGACTCTTTCCCTAGATTTCAACTATTGAATTAAATAGGAGGCAAGAACAAAGTACATACCTTATTATCGCTTCCTTTGATCTTTGTTGCTCCTGTTTCGCTCCAATGCTCTTGTGCAGCCAAGATCAATACAACACAAACCAACCAAAGTGAGGAAAGCACAATCTATTCAACAGTCAATATATGTATATGATCAAGGAGTTATACAATAAAGTGGACTTAACTTTATGGGAAAGGGACATATTACTGTATTATATTAATGGAAAGTAAAGATTACAACCTGAGCCTTGATGTCGCAAACTTCCTTTCGATGGCCCTTGGCTCCGACACACACACTTGCTCACTTGCATGAAGAAGATCAACTCCTTTGGATGAACTTGCTGGAGTCTTCTAGCTGCTGTAGCATCAGTCCTTCACACAATTCTTTCACTAATTCTCCAATGAATCTTGCTTCTCTTTGCTTAACCTTTTCCATGAGAATTCACTCAATATATAAGAGAGAATGAATTGGTTACTTGGATAAGAATGATCCCAAAATATCAGGGAATCCAGTACTAGGATAACCATTCGAATGCCATCTCATCCTTCTAGAAGATTCCCTTCTAGAAGCATCGAGAATTCATCTTTTTACCTTCTTTAGAAAGNGCACCCTGGCTTAAGGCAGCCTGCGAGAATCATGCATTCTCGCAGGCAAATATACTAGCAGCCTACGAACAGTCCTCAAAAATGTGATTTCTGGAAAGAGATGAAGGTAAATTTTCTCAGGAGAAAGTTCTAATGAAGAGCCTAAGTACACCATCATCAATACATCATCATGACGACCAAAATCATGGTTAACAGAATGCCCCCCAAAGTATGAAGTTGGAATCAATGACAGCCGATAGACTTTGTAAGCTGGATGTGTGTGTCGGGAACCAGGAGCACACCTAATCGAAAACCTGCAAACAACCAAGCATCTGCAGAATATCATATATATCAATTCTGAGGTAGGCATTCCCATACTCAGATCACAGACTGATGACATTATAGATATGGGTCATGGCCACCAATCATACACTGTTGATCCATTCCGTCAAAATATAGCATAGCCACCAGAATACATTGTGGAT
>JASDQU010100069.1:151907-166495 GCA_032191745.1 Picea mariana | reverse complement strand
ATTGAGCATATACAGTGCGTGGCTATCTTTGAAACAAAAGACTTCCCTGGGTTAATAATTTATGTTTCACTTGGTTGTTTGAAATTAATTAAGCAATTATAGTGACCAACACCAGGCAATCTGCCAGAGCTAGTATAAATATAGGGCACCAGCCTTCACTTTACACACACTTCTCATAATCGAAGAGAGACACTTGTGTGCACTGCAATCTAGCAGTCTTGTGCGCAAGTCCTGGAGAAGGTGTTGCCACCAGTTCTGAATTCTATTGTTTCTATCTTTTTGGGTTGGACTCTCTAATCAGATTTGGTTAATTCTTTATTGGTGCATTAGCCTTGCTCGGCTATTGGTTTGCTACTAGGATTATTCTCTCTATCAAGGTCAAGGTGCTCGGAGGGTGGCTTCGGCCTATGGTTGGGTGACAATAGTGATATTGTCTATGGTAAAATGAGCACATTCTAACAGGTTATGGGCCCACACCTCCTTCATTCAGTCTAACCGCTAGAAGGAAGCATAGCCATTAGGATACTAAGCTTGTTGAATAATTGTCGCTAGGGTTTAATAGCAAGAGAAGCTTCCAAGAAACTGCCACTAGGGTTACTAGCAAGTGCAGTTGTAGAAACCCTAAAACCCTGATCCAACACCTTATGATGGAACATCTCGCTCAAGAAGAAGGTATTCACGTGCTCCTTAGTCCAGTGCACCTCTTGGCACTCTTAGAAGACAGAAACATCAAAGTTGAAGTTTTGGATCAAATCTTGACCAGTCACCAGTCAAACGAATTCATGAATGAAAAGACTAGTAATCTACACTAATCAACACTCACAGAAATGATTGAAGATGACATGTGGATAATTGACAGTGGAGCTTCTAGGCATATGAAAGGAGATCAAGCCAGACTCTCAAAGCTAAATGAAAGGAAGACATTGTACAAGGTAGATCTTGGAGACAAAAGAACTTACCCAGTCGAAGGATTTGGACAAGCCTCTGTCAAATTGAAAACAGGTAAAAATGTTCATTTGAGTAATGTCTTATATGTACCTAGTTTAGAAAAGAATCTTGTATCCATATCTTTCCTAGAAGACAAAGGAAACAGAATAACTTTCGTAGATGGAAAAGTGTTATCTTGGCACAAAGACTCCAACATAGAGAATACTAGGGTTATTGGAACCCATCAAGGAAATCTATATAGACTACTAGAAGAAAATGAAGAAGCTCTTGTACATGATGAAGTCAATCCCAATAAAGTTTGGCAAAGAAGGTACGCTCATATTAACTATCAAGCATTTCCTTTTCTCAAAAAGATGGTTGAAGGAATACCTACACTTGAAGGAATTTGCAAAGGATGTGATCTTGGAAAGAATATCAAGAAATCATTCCCAAGCAGCAACAATAGATCTAAGGAGATTCTAAATCCAAAATATCAGGGAATCCAGTACTAGGATAACCATTCGAATGCCATCTCATCCTTCTAGAAGATTCCTTTCTAAAAGCATTGAGAATTCACCTTTTTCCCTTCTTTAGAAAGAGTTCGCACCCTAGTAGTTCAACACAGTGCGAACTTCTCGCAGCCTGGCTTAAGGCAGCCTGCGAGAATCATGCATTCTCGCAGGAAAATATACTAGCAGCCTGCGAACAGTCCTCAAAAATGTGATTTCTGGAAAGAGATGAAAGTAACTTTTCTCAGCGGAAAGTTCTAATGAAGAGCCTGAGTACACCATCATCAATACATCATCATGATAACCAAAATCATGGGTAACAGAATGCCCCTCAAAGTATGAGGTTAGAACCAGCGATAGCCGAAATACTTTGTAAGCTGCATGTGTGTGTTGGGAACCAGGAGCACATCTAATTGGAAACCTGCGGACAACCAAGCATCCGCAGAATATCATATTTACCAATTCTGAGGTAGGCATTCCCATACTTAGATCATAGACTGATGACATTATAGACATGGGTCATGGCCACCAATCATACACTGTGGATCCATGCCATCAAAATATAGCATAGACATCGAAAGACACTATGGATCTATGCGAGAAATTTCAAATCAAGACAACATAGCCACGAAACATACACAATGGATCTATGTGTCGCAAATTATACATACTCCATTGCAACCTGGATCACAAAGATAATATCCAGGGTCTTCAATTTCATCGCCCAAAGTACGAATCTAACCATGTGATTACATGTGTTGAAGTTGAACATGGTAAAAACCACTTGATTACCGGTCAATGATGAAACTGTTAACAAGTGCGAGGGAAATCACCATTGATGTCAATGACTCCCAAGGTACCATAGTACAAACCATTGAGTGTGAATAAATGAGTTGATTTCGAACATCCAATGGAATCTTTCGATCAGAGGTCAATGATGTAAACCCACTGTCGAAAGTGAGGAAACCTACCATTGAGGCATGCAAGCTCCAAGGTACCAAATAATTTCTAAGTCTTGATTCCAGATAATGAGTTGAAGTCGACGGAACAAAACTTGTCACGGGAGGGCCTTGATGTATCCCCCATCAATGACACGAAATGAGTAACAGATTTTGAAGGTGAAACAGAGCATATTGCAAATTGGACTGGACACAGGGAAGGCCGACACGAAAAGAATGGACAACTACAGATGGCCGACTCAATATAGGTTTCAGATGGACTTCTCTTGAACATATGAATAACACGACCAATGATTTGGCAGCATTGACTCAAAGATGACACGGGGAATGACCTTGTAGCAAATCGAATGAGAGACAAATGGATTTCCCAAACCAGCTTCAAATGATGAATAGGGGGTGTCATGTTCAATAGAGACACTTACTACCAAACAATACGAAGATGAAACATATCCCTTTCCCAAATTTTCCCCCACCATTTTTGGCGAGTACCTCTTTATTTTTACGCAAGCTTGAGGAGGATAACATATGCTTGTTGATATAAGCTCATCCTTCAGACGAGTCCCTCGGATTATATTTAACAAACCCTAAGAAGGAGTGGTTCGTTCCCATCACGGGTCTGTCAATGTTTGTTTAACGAGTCCAGAGATAGAAAACTCGAAGGTTTTTCAAGATTATAGAGTTTGGAAAAACACTTAAAAGAGAACTCTCTCAGTTCCTTTTTTGTAAAAATAGTCTGGATGAGACCGAAAAATAGATAAATTATCGCTCACCAGACGCTTACTTCAAATACTTTATCGAGCGTGAAAATAGCAAGGTCGCTCGGCGATCTTTTCATGTTTAGAGAGTCTGAAAAGAGCTTAAAGAGGACTCCAGGGGGGTTCCTTTTTCGTATAACCTTGTTGAGCCCGAAAAAGTGATAAAAGTATGCTCGATCATGTTCTCATGTATTTACGAGTGCAAGAACGGACAAAAACGACGCTCGAGGTTTTATGTAAAAACCATAAAAAATAATAAAAAACACGCGATAACAAAGAAAAACATGTTCGTATCCCTGTAATTGATCATCAAAGTCATCACGCCTGCAAGAGTTTCACTCAACATAACATTAGGGATTAGGGTTTAATCGATAAATATTCATAAAAAACCAAAATGATATAGTAAAAGTGAATAAAAGGAGTAAATACTCTTTTTACCACACCATTTTTACATTTCCACCATTGAGCTCAAAAAACCACTCTTTTACCCTCCAAGTTTGGCGTTAGATTTCGAGAGATACGAAAGACCATTCAGCGAGCCGTCTGCGACAATTAGGTAAGCTTTTTGTCCTTAACACTTTCATGGTTTAAATTTGTAATTTAATTGGTTAAATTTGCAGTTTTAAGTTGTTTTTCAAAGCCCTATATACACGCTGCCATTCTGGCAGGAAGGCTTCACGGGCCCTGCGAGAATGGGTGATTCTCGTAGGTGGCCCGTGAGAAGCCTGTGAGGTTCTCACACTGTACATGCAGGGCACTTGCGAGAACCGCAAAGCTAAAAAAAATTTAAGTTTTTACCCAATAAAAAAGATCCAAAGCATGAAAGAAGTTATTAATCCTCTGATTGTGTTTCTTATGCAAATAATTGGCCATCGACATGGTGCTAGAGTGGCGCGAAAGGGAACATGAAGAGGACAATGCAATGGCCGAAAATCATCTGCCTACCATAGCTGCTTTGAGATATTGTGGGCTCTTAAAATACTTTCGCATCTCGGGCATGAGGGCCCAAGTCAGACTATTAGAGTACCTGGTGCGTATGTGGGACCCTGATCAGCAGAAGTTTCATGTGGGGGCTCACACACTGTCCTTAGACATTGAGGACATTTACTTTTTGACTAGATTGTCCAGGCATGGGTACTATGTCAGCCTGACCGGTAGTAGAGGTGGTGAGCTAAAGATGAGTGAGTACTGCAATTTACACTGCGTACCTAAGGCTGAAAGGAAGAAAGGAAAAGTGGTTATCAGGGGGGTACAAGATTTGACCCTCCATACTATCCTTTTCACTATAGCTCGGATGGCTAGGAATTCTGCTCTTCATATGGCATTACAGAGTTACTTCCAGTATGCCATCGAGTGTACTGAGTCTCGGGTGTTCAACTGGGCAGATGTTGTGCTTCGCAGTACCAAAAAACAATTGACTAAATGCAGACGCGATGACCTGAAACAATTCAGATATGGATCTTTGTTGGTGTTCTTCTTCCTCGAGAGCGTTCCCTTATTTAGACTACAGGTTGAGTGGAACATACCGGGTCCTAGGGATCCAAGGATGTTGAGATGGTGTCGGCTCATGTCCCGGCATGTAGCAGGACCGATCATCAAGTACGATGATATTTTCTTTGACTGGCTTCAAACCCAGATGTTCATGGTTGATGACTACGCTTTTGCCAGGTTGGATTTCTGAGGAGATCTGAACTTAGCACTGCCAGAGGATACTCAATGGGGTGACCTTGGTAAGAAGTACACACATTTTTCTCTTTTTAAATGTTTTTTTGAATTTTTATCATATTCAAATGTTTTTGTTTTATATGTTCGTCCAAAGACTAATACAAAATCGTTTGTTGATAACACAGATGTTGGACCTTACAGACTTCCCGACACTTCTCCCATCTAGCGGCAAGGAGAGGTAGCGGAAACACCACAGTATGTTGAGGATTATCAAGTAGTGGAACAAAATCTAGAGGGCCTTACTGCAGAAATTCCAGACATGACTCTGGAAGAGGTTCCACGATGCAATCAATGTCATACTGTAGGGGTATCCGCATCTATGATTTGACTGCTCCGTAGGGTTCCTAGGGCAGTCATGTGTTACCGTGAACGTCATCCATGATGTCACATTGTAGAAGCTATAAGCTTCAATTTTTGACATTTTGGTCTTTGGACAAACTTTTTGTAAAAAACAAACTTTTTTGATCGTTATATATACAAATGGCTTCTATCGGTTTACTTTATATTGTGTGAATTTCAATGTGTTTGATTTATAAATGATTCAAATGTTTGTCCAAGACATAATTAGCCAATGCATCTGTTAATGTATTTAGACATCTAGGAATGTGTTGATATTCAATGTGATCAAAATAACGTTCCAAGAGGTGAATTCGCAAATACACCCGTAACAAGGTAGGACTTCGAATAGAGTAGATATTACTTAACTGTAGTACTACAAGATGCAAGTCAAGTCGCACAACCAAATGACGAATTCTGAGTGAGATAGCATCAACCAATAATTCAATAATGGCGCTATACTCTGCAATGTTGTTGGTCGCACGGCCGAGGCATATACCTTGCAAAGATACAAGTTCGTTTGTTGGGGCATAGATTGCCCACGCAGCGGAAGCAAGGTTCTGAGTACTACAGCTAGTACCATCAGCGAAGCCAATATAGTGTAGCGAAGACTTCAACATCTGGAAATCAAACACAATGTCACATAAAGGCAGAGACCAGATAACGACAAAAGAAAACTATAGTAACACACAAAACATATGATACAATAAAATACAAGTACTTGTGCACAGATGATTTATGCATAGTACTTCTTCAAGTACAACCCATTCCTGGGTTCACTCAAAGGGATACCATCGTAATCTACCAGCTCATATTCTCCTTTTTCCAAAACTTGGCGAACAATATAAGGACCTCGCCACATGGGTTCGAATTTCCCAGCTCCTAACACATCTCGATCCTGTTGATAGAGAAGAACAAGATCACCTTCGGAGAAAATGCGAGGCTTGACATGCTTTTCATATTGTGCCTTAACACGTTTTTTCTGGGCTTTTATTACTAGAGTGGCGTCACGTCGAGTTTCGTCTAATCGCATTAGATACAATAGATGTTCTTCTTCAGTAGAAGTGTTGGGTAAGAGTTCAACAGCTAGCTTCAGAGAGGGTATCTCGCATTCTATAGGAAGAATGGCTTCCACACCATAGACTAATTGAAAAGGCGTAAACCCAGTAGCGGACTTGACAAATGTCCGATACGCCCACAATGCCGAAAACAACATTGTGTGCCAACTTGTTTTACGAATTCCTATCATCTGTCGGAGCATAGTTATGAGAACTTTGTTGATTGCTTCGACTTGACCATTAACTTGTGGATAATAGGGCATTGAGTTATCATGACGAAGACCCAAATTTTCCGTAAGTTCAGACATCATAAAATTCCTAAAGTGGCTATCATGATCAGTGACGATAGCTTGGGGAACACCAAAACGAGTTATGACATGGTTAAAAAGAATAAGGCTGCGGTCTTTCCAGTGTTATCGAATGTCAGCATCGCCTCAGCCCATTTCGTAAAGTAATCAATGGCTACAATGATGTAACCATGCCCCCCGACCGAGTGAGGGTGACATGTCATGAAATCAATGCCCCATTTCGTAAAAGGACCAACTAAGACCACAGGATGAAGAGGAGCAGGATGTGACTGGATTTTCTGATTGTAGGTCTGGCAGGCATGGCATTTCTGAACGACAGTGATGCAGTCGTTAAACAAAGAAGGCCAAAAATACCCGGCACATAAGATCCTCTAGGCAGTAGCATACCCAGACATATGACCACCACATGCTCCAGAATGGCAGTCATTCAGAGCTTTCTTGGCTTCGGCAAAGGTTAGACAATGTCGAAAAACAGAGTCAATTCCTCGACGATAAAGAGTATCCCCAAGGATAATATATTGACGAGCTTGATAGCGTATACGACGTCGTTCAGTACTAGACAAAGCAGGCCGAAAAGTCTGGGTTTGGAGATATATAATGATATACCCATACCAAATATCATCAGTGCTAATAAGGAAAATTGATTCATCGAGTAATGAATCTACTGCTACATTTTCTGTTGTAGAATGAGGAAAATAACATATCAACTCAGCAAAAACTAATGACTTCTTGGACTTGGTGCGGTTGAATTCCAAGTCAAACTCCTGGAGTATGACAATCCATTTGGAGTACTTGCTCCCAAGAAATTGACGTGTCAAAATATGTTGCATAGGGTTACAATGAGAAATCACCGTAGTCTTACGTGAGAGGATATAATGCCGGAAGCATTGGACAGCTTCAATGACAGCCAAGGCCAGTTTTTCGACATGTTGATACTTGACTTCTGTTGGTGTGAGACTTCGACTCAAGTATTAAACAACATGTTCGTCGTGTGCATCATCCTCTTGGACGAGAACCATGCCAATAGTGTACTCCGAGGCAATAAGATAAAGGAAATAATCGCGACTGTAATCAGGAGGAAAGAGAAGCGGAGCTCGCGTGAGGGACAAATTCAAAGCTTCAAACGCACTGTTGGCAATGGTATCCCAGACGAACTCTAAATCTTTATTTAGTAGCCGCATAAAACCACGAGTGATCTCGGTGTAATTAGGGATAAAACGATGAAGAAAGTTTGCTTTCCCCTGCAAACTTTGCAACTAGCGCAGTGTAGGAGGAGGGAGATTAAGAATCGCCTCAACCTTAATAGGATCCACCCGGATCCCTTGACGTGAAATGATAAAACCTAGAAGACGACCGGATTCAACGCAAAAAACACATTTATGAGGGTTTAAACATATACGATAGAACCGACAGTGAACGAAAATGGCTCAAAGGTTGGTAGGGTGATCGACTCTGCGCATAGAATGAGCAGGTAAATCATCCAAATAGGGTTGAATGATATGCTTGATATCATGAAAAGCATAAGACATCACACGTTGAAAAGTTGCGCCCTCATTCTTAAGTCCAAAAGGGATTTTCCTATAGGCAAAAGTACCCCAAGGACAAATAAAAGCAGTCTCATGTTGGTCCTCAGGAGCAATGTTAATTTGATTATCACCGGAGAAACCATCCATGAGAGAGAAGATTTCACTTCTGGCGCAATCATCGACAATCTGATCGACAAAGGGGGTAGGAAAGTTGTCTTTGGGACAAGCTTTGTTAATATCCCTATAATCAACACACACACAAATATTGTCGCCTTTCTTGTCAATCGGGACAGGATTGGAAACCCATTCTGTAAGAGCCACCGGATAAATAAAGTCATCTTTTAAAAGTTTTTCAACTTCGAGCTTTATAGTAGCCGCTTTACGGGAGTGAACTGGACGAAGGCGTTGCCGGACAGGTTTAGCTCTGGGGTATGTCTTTATCTCATGTACAACAATAGCAGGGTCGATACCTGGCATCTCTTCGTAACTCCAGGTGAAGATGTCACGAATTTCTTTGAAAAGAGACGTATAGGTGACGATTTTGTTGGAATAACACGAAGCTCCAATATGAACATTTTCAACAATCCCAGGTTTAATGGATATGTCAATGGGAATCGTGGGTGAGATGTTACTTAAGTTCCCTTCAGCAAACACATCGTGTGAAGTCACGGGAACCGTCGAGAGGACAACAACGGTCGACAGAGTCGAAAGCCGTTGGTAGTTCTCAAGAGTGTGTTGCTCCAGAAAGAGTATGGAACGATGATGCCCATCATCCCAAGGGGTGTCCTCCATGAAGAACATGATCATCTCGTTAATGGAAAAAATAACATGAAAAGGATCAGGAGACAACTCATCAAGAGAGGAGGTAGAAAGTGTTGTCGATTGAATGGCCTGATAGGCAGATTCAACTGGACTTAATGGCATGGCATCGCCGAAACAAAAATGATCTCCAGGGTCAGGGACAATCCAAGGGTCCTGTGACGTAGGAAGTTCGTGAGGCACGGTGGAGATCATGTTGATAGAAGAAACTGACGGGCGTGGAACATCGGGCGATGGAATGGGGAAAGTACCCATTAACGAGGAGTCCTTTAAAAGGCCTACACCGATGTTCTCATAACCCGGTGGGGTTTTAGAAATAAACGGTATGGTGCTAGTATGGGTATCAGAATTGAAGAAGGCAAGTTGGTCAACGGTAACAACCTTTCCTTGATGAGGGAAACGTACTACATGGAAAAGGTTTGACACAACGGCATGCATGGAATCGATCCAGCTGCGACCAAGTAGAAGATTATAATCAAGGGGAGTGTCAAAGACTTCCACTTCAACTTGGACCGTCTTACCTTCCAGTGTGATAGGCAACGAAGGAAGAACACTGTAAGGCTTAAAACCAGATCCATTGAAGGCTTTAAGAGTGTTTTGGGATTCATTCAAAGGAGGAGAGCCAATGGATTTCCAACAAGCAAGAGACATAACACACGTCGAGGCACCCTCATCGATAACAGTGCGGCAAATGTTTTTTTCGGAGACAACCACTTGTATTTGAAACGCGAGTTGAGGGGGTAACCTTGGAATGTGATCTTCCAAGTCAAAGACTATCAAATTCGTATATGTTGGGTCAATTCCACCGATAGCTTTCAACAGTGCCTTCCATTGTGCAGGACAAGACTGAAGGACTTCAAGGGCTGACATCGTGGAAGGCGCCTGGGCTAGATCTTCAACAATGCTGTAGTTCTGGGCCGCACGAGCATGAGGATTGAAAGCTGATTTTCTAACGACACCTTTTGGGGGTGGTCGAAGAACTGTATCAAGGCTCGGTCATTCAATATGAAGAGGACCGTTAGTAGGTGGAGTCGCTAGAGAGGGTTGGACTAACGAAGGAGGTAAATCATCAACCTTCACTTAAGATGGAGAATAATCTTTGGCTCGAGTCGTGAGTGCAACGTTGTTCTGCTTAGAATCACCAGTACACATCAAAAAATATGATGTGGTAGAAGAAGAGGGTTGGTCTTTGATGACCAACTGAGCCTGTTGTTGATATGGGAAGGGTTGGGACAAGACAACCGGTGTAGAAGGTTTTGGAGTTCCTTGAAGGAACTTAGTGACCTTGGCACATCGTGGACAATCCTTTGTGTAGTGATCGTCAACACAGATAAGGCAAGGGTATCATGGTTTGCACTTATCCCGATCTTCAACAGGAGTGGTTTTAGTTGGCTCTGTTTGATTATTATTTTTTCCCTCCTTATTCTTACCTCTCCCCTTTTTAGATTTGTTTTTACCGGCTGGGGTAGATTTGACAGCATTTACCTCAGAAGTCTTGCCGGTGGGAGTGGCAGGAGACGGAGCATTTTGAACATTAGAAGAAGCAGATTTAGGGGTTGTGCTTGAAACGGAATGTGATTGGGTTTGGGCAGTACCAATCACACCATCAGCCGCATGCGAGGCAGTTGGAGGAGTTGAAGTGCTGGAAGCATTAGGACGAGGTAATTCAGGTAACAAATCATAAAGTGTTCCCGTTTGAGAATAAACAATATCAAAATACTGAGCACGACTTATAGCCTTCTCTTCAGTGACAACGCCACCCATGGCAATGTCCTTACCTATTTCGTTCACAAATGATTTTGTAAACCATTCGGCCAGTAACTGATCCGGGAGCTCAAGTTTAATGAGACGTTGTCTCCTTCGCCACTCACGAATATGATCCGATATATGAGTGCCTTTACTCTATTTGAAGGAAGTCAAAATCTCAATCTCGGTATCATAACGGATCGATAACTAGTAATGCGTAAGGAAAGCCATAGCTAGGGTGTTGAAATCAGAGAAGAAACCTTGTGGCAATTCAATATACCACTTCGCAGCAGAACCAGTAAGGGTTCGTTGAAAAAGACGTAAACGAATAGAATCATCCATCAATGAGTTGGATGAGCACCATAGGTGAAAATTCATAACGTGATTGTTCGGGTCCTCTCCCACTTTGCCGTCAAATTTAGGAATGTCCGATGGAAGCTTGGCTGGAATAATAGGCCATTGGGGAGAGTGACGAATAGGATCATTTAAAATCCTAGACAAATCCGGAAAATCCAAAGTAGCAAGAAAAGGTAACTGTCGATTCACCTGCGAGTACTCATGGCTTTGGGGTGGAAGCCCTGTCGGCAAACCAGTAGTACCGTAAGCAGTCTTCCCATAATAGGAAGGCCCAGGCAGATTCGGTGGTGGCTGAAGAGGATAGTAGCTCCAGGGATTGTAACCTTGAGTTTGAGTGAGGACCTGAGTTTGAGCATTCGGACCTTGACCCAAATAGGATCGGGTATACCTGGATATGGTAAGCCTATATAAGGGACAAGCAACTGCTTCCCCCCAGTCATTTGAGGAGGATTTTGTATCATCTGATTCCAATACTAGGACAAAGAGGGAGGTATATTTTGTCCAAAAGGTGGGGTTGGTCCCCCTATCGTAGGTGGTGTTCCAACCGGAAGTTGTGTTCGAATCAAGGTTGTATAGTAATTGGAAAGTTTCCGATAAGAGGAGGTTGAAGCGTACCACCTTGTCCACCAATGGGAATCTGCAAGTTTGGTGTAATGGATGGGATAGTGCCACTAAGATTAGGATTTCCAGTGGAAGATAATAAAGGTCTTCCAGCAGGAAATTGAGGGAGTGTCGGAATAAAACTGGGAATAGGGTGCCCGGGAAAAGAAGGACCACCTGGAGAACCAGATGGGGTTTGTGGAGGTGTTGGAATAGAAGCATTCAACGCATGGTATCTAGATGGTAGTGTCGAAGTGACATTGGGCATTCACTGTGTGTTTATAGGAGCAATATTATCCTCAGTAAACCCGGTTGGGACACTCATAGTAGCTGCAAGATGGGCCATTTCGGTAGGGATGGTAAATTGATAAGTGGTAGTCAATGGGACAGTCTCTGGCTCATCAACCACAGGTGGGTTGATTTCGGAGACCACAGGTGAACTAGGACCAAAAAGGTCCCATCAAAAAATGCCCGTAGACCAAAAAGGATCTTGTTCCCCAGGTCCAGATGGAGATCCAGAATACACAACAATTAAGTCTCCGGAAGAGTTAACTCACCTAAAACGTCTCTTAGAATCGGGGTGAATTTGAAAGTCCTCTCGAGTATTAGTAATTCGAAAGTGTTCTAGAGAATCAATTCATTCCACTTGTGGTGTGGTGACGACTGTGGCTTCACTTTGCCTAGGAGATCCCTCAGGTGTACCTGTAGGCAAGGGTTGAGAATCGTCCAGATGCTCTGGAGATAAACCTTGCATTCTACGAGAATAACGTGGAGGAGCTATTGTAAATGAGTGACAAACTTCGCGAATAAAATCCTATGGTCAACTTCAAGAAACAAACAAAATGCACTAGTAAACAAAATCTAGGAAGCAATCACCAGGCAAACAAGACCTTCGAATTTCGAAGCCACTAGTTGGTGATGAAATCCAACATCACAACAATGAGACGAGAAGGGGCAGGGCGAGGGTGGAAAAGTTACGCTGACGACCTGCTTAATGGACTTACACCCTGGTGCAAGCTCCCACACATAATCGTGGGTATACCCTCCAAGGATCCCGAGTGAGTTTGGTCAACGNAGGTACCGTGAAGACTTTCCCCTCCACATTCACCTCGGGTAAGAACCTAGAAAGATAGGCCACTAATGTCACCACCAACAACAATAAATCCTGGGGGAACAGTCGACAGTCCGATCCACATGCAAGGGCAGGGTATCTAGCCCGAAATCAACTCAAAAGGCTTCCACTCATCATTGTGGGTATACCTCCGAGTGATCCCCATAATACGTGCAATCTCTACACTGGTACCAACAAAGAAGGGTGAGTAACTCTGCCAATACCAATGCGACCTCGTGCTTGACCCTTGTGTGAGAAGGGCTTCCCAGTACAAGATGTTGTAAATGGAATTTAACACTCCCTAACACAAGATGCTATTGTTTGTTTTGTGCTTTTGGAGAGTGTATCTCTCTTCCTACTCCAAAGCGCTAGCCTAGCTAAATGTTGGTGTAAAAGAGCCCTACAAAAGAGTTACTAGATAAATTTTATGATTACGCAGTGTTATTAAGAGTTGTTGTTTACTCAAAGGTAATGGAAGTGAAACATATGTTGTATGACTCTGACCCAACAATGCAAGGATAAGAATGAAGTATTTCACTTTTCGTTCAATGAATCCTATGTATGGGAGAGAGAGAAAATTTTCCAAATCAAACTTTAACTACAATGCAAAAATTTCTTTTAAAATGCAAATGCAAACAATCACTTCTCAAATGAAAATTTTCTATTGTGTCTTTGTCAAATACTTCAACGATCTCAATAATTTGATTTTCAATGTTTTTTTTTAAATGTAAAGAATTTTTTGAAAGAAAAACTTGTTTGTTCACTGTTCAAAAAGGACTCAGACTATGACAGCGAGAGTACAAAAAATCAAAATCCAAATGAACAAGCAATAATAAACACCCAATCAACTCTTTCAATGAAAGCAAAAATAAAGAGTAAACCAATTTAGTCTTCTCAAATGCAAAAGAAAATGATCTTTCAAACCATAAGCCAATGAGAAAAACCAAGCAAACTTAACTTTCAACCAATCACTGGATCTTAAATAATCAAACACACTCAAATTCTGAAGATAGAGAGAATGGTTTTGCCAAGAAAAGCCAAGAAAAGAAAGTCAAGCCAAAAATGACAAGAAAAGCCTTGAAACCCTAAGACTGTTCATACATGCAAACGAAGACAAGAAATACATCAATCAATGGTCCAAGAAACTCATAAGAGGCAATCAAACTGATCTGGGCAGTTAAAAATTCCAAAACTTAAATCCAAATTTTTGAACAAGTGTGTTCGCAGGCAGGCAATAATACACAGTGCGAGAATCACTGATTCTCGCAGGTGACCCTTGAGCAGGGTGCGAGAACCTCGCACTGAAACCTAAAGGCAAAGTGCAAACTCTACCAGTTATCACAGGCTGCAATGCAATGCAGTGCGAGAATTCCTGAACATAATCAAAAATGAAGAAAAATGAAGAAAAAGTTAAAAAGGCTTCTGGACCTAGAGGGTCTATCAGGATATCCTGAAGACTCAGAGATTGATAGGACAGGAGAAAAGTGAAACCAGAGCAAATGGCCACAGAAAATATCAAAAGCCACAAAGAAAATGGGAATGTTCCCCAGTGGAGTCTCCAATTTTGTTATTGGATAAATCCATAAGTGCGGACACAAACCGATCTCCCTAGATCCACCTGGATCTAGAACAAAGCAAGACAGAACATGACTCTTTCCCTAGATTTTAACTATTGAATTAAATAGGAGGCAAGAACAAAGAACATACCTTATTATCACTTCTTTTGATCTTTGTTGCTCCTGCTTCGCTCCAGTGCTCTTGTGCAGCCAAGATCAAGACAACACAAACCAACCAAAGTGAAGAAAGCACAATCTATTCAACAGTCAATCTATGTATATGATCAAGGAGTTAT
>JASDQU010100069.1:140707-151788 GCA_032191745.1 Picea mariana | reverse complement strand
CACACTTGCTCACTTGCATGAAGAAGATCAACTCCTTTGGATGAACTTGCTGGAGTCTCCTAGCTGCTGTAGCATCAGTCCTTCACACAATTCTTTCACTAATTCTCCAATAAATCTTACTTCTCCTTGCTTAACCTTTTCCATGAGAATTCCCTCAATATATAGGAGAGAATGAATTAGTTACTTGGATAAGAATGATCCCAAAATATCAGGGAATCCAGTACTAGGATAACCATTCAAATGCCATCTCATCCTTCTAGAAGATTTCTTTCTAGAAGCATCGAGATTTCACCTTTTTCCCTTCTTTATAAAGAGTTCGCACCCTAGCAGTTCAACATAGTGCGAACTTCTCGCAGCCTGGCTTAAAGAAGCCTACGAGAATCATGCATTCTCGCAGGCAAATATACTAGCAGCCTGCAAACAATCCTCAAAAATTTGATTTCTGGAAAGAGATGAAAGTAACTTTTCTCAAGAGAAAGTTCTAATGAAGAGCCTGAGTACACCATCATCAATACATCATCATGACAACCAAAATCATGGGTAACAAATACATTCATATGTTTGCGGTGTTGGCCCTTGACCAAGTTTTGGGAGATTATTGGTCATGTTGATCTATTTTGGGACTTCGACAGCTTGTCGAAGGAGGAGCACAAGACGAAGAGGATATCACGAGATCTCAGCCCCCTTTTGGGTCCTTTTTGGGTTTTTGGGATTATGTAACGGGAATAGGATGTCGCCCATGGGTTTACCCATGCTTAGGCCTATTTTTTAATGTATAAATAGATGTCTAGGCAATATAAGGAAGATAATCTATGTGATCGAAGGCTTCTAGTTAGTTGTATGTGTACGCTAAGTGCAAATGTGGTTTTTAAGTGCTTTGTGCATAACTGTAAGAGACTTGCAGATCTAAGTGCAGGTGGTTGTAACAGACGGTGGAAGGCTTTTTGCTATAACACAAGGAAGAAGGATCTAGCGAGCTGCGTAGATCTTCTGTCCTATGTGGAGAAGGGTTCTGAGGCTTTGTTCTTCTAACCTATTGAAGAAGATAATAAAGAAGAAGGGTTGGTGGACGTAGCCCCAGGGTGGGGGTGAGCCACGTAAATACTGTGTTACTCTTCTCTATGTGATGTTCTGGTGCATTTATATGTTATTTGCTAAGTTCTTTGAGATGATTAAGATAGATCTACTTATGCTTAGTGCTAATGATATGTGAGAATGTTCGATCTGATCTATATCACTATGCTTAGTGCTTGATCTGCTAGATCTGATCTATTTACCTATGATAAGTGCTTAAATACATTAGATCAGTGTGAATGTTGCGAAGCTCTGTTTTATCAGCGAACTGGATATTTATTACATATTGAGGAACTAATATTGCTAAGTTCTCTATTAAGTATCATAATCACAGATTTGTGTCCCAGCTAAGGTTGCAGACACCTGAGTATTGCAACCACCCCTGCCTCTACCTCGGGTGAGACTTCATCTGCTTCGTTGATGTTTCCGAAAGGGCCGGTAGTTAGGGTTTTTTTGGTGAGTTGCTGTAGCGTTCAACCCTGGGTCTTCCTCTGTGCCAACAAATGGTTCCGTTGTCGAGACCTGAAACTGTGATTGTTGGGAACTGAGAAAGAGGAAGATTTGTGCAAAGATCCATCCTGAAACTGTGAAAGCTCTGTGCATTGATCTGTTGCCCTAGTGCGTAGCATTTTACTTGACCAGTGAAGCTTTGTGCCAAGAAAAGAAGTTAGATCTAAAGAAAAGAGGTCAGATTTGGGGAAAATAGGTAAGATCTGCAAGCTCTGTTCTTTGATAAAGGTAAGAATAGTGAAAAGTTTTAGATCTGAAAGCTTTGTGCTCTGTAAAAGTAAGATTAGGGGATTTTTTTGTTTCTAAAGTATGGATCTAGGTATGTTTGATAGATTCTTTCCTAGCTTGAAAACTAGGGAACTAATAGATGAAAGAAGGTTTGATATGAATAGATATGATAAGAATAGTGAAAAATATGTTATACCTATGCATAGAAAGAATGTGTTGACTAACAAATGGATGCAGGATCCTAGAAATAATTTGTTGCAGGTTAGTTCCTATGATCCTAGCACGCAGTACAGGAGAAGTTGGGGATCATTTAGAAGAAAGAGAGGATTAACCCTCCATTACAGTTGCAGAAGATTGGGACATCTTACTAAGGAATTCCCTAGAAGAAGACCTAGTTGTCTTTGTTGTAAAGCTATGGACCATGAAGTGTTGGATTTCTCTAGAATGATTGCTAAGATTGAAGAAATGAATCTGAACCAGGAAAAACCTAAGGCAGATCTAGAAATGGCATAATACCAGAAAGAATCGGAGAAAGTATTGTTACAGATGAGAGAAACCCTGAATGACCACTGACATATCAGCTTATCAGAGATCTTCAAAGAAAAAGAATGCATCAAATAAAGAATAGGAGACTTCGACATTGACTATGTTATAGATGAGGAAACACAGGTGAATATCATGACAGAGAAAACTTGGGAAGCTATAGGGAAGCCTTCTATGATTCCTTCATTAAGAGGAATAGGATTATTCAGAGGAAAACTGGTAAATCTATGTGGAAAGATCACTCAGATACCTATGAATGCCAATGGAACTTCGACAGAAGAACATTTTGAGATTATTAAATTTATTGAGGACAGCGCCCCATTTACCATGTTACTAGGAAAACCTTGGATTGATAGAGATAAAGCCAAACAAAAGGAAGAAGAAGAAGTTTTGGAGCAAAAGAAACAAGAGTTAAAAGATTTCATGACTAGAAGGATCACACACTTGATTGAAGAAAAGGAGAATAGATCGAAGTTATTTAACACTAGATATCCAGATGTCGAAGCTGCAAGAACATTAGAATACCCACAAAATACTAAAGTATCTATCCCAGATAAACAAGAAGTATTACCCTTGAATCCTAGGAAAGAATCTCAACAGCACGAAGTGACTATGTCAAAAGAAGATAAGAATCAGAATGGAAAAAGACATACCGAGATGAAGCTCACTGGAAAGAAGGATAGAAAACTAAGTAAGAAGAGGGCTAAGATTGAAAAGTTACAGAAGGTTCCAGAGGGAACTTCGCAGAAAGAAAATTTGAAAAATTGGAGCTTCGCCGGGATATCAGAACAGTGACACATGACACTTCATCGTGGAGAAGTAATATAGCCATTGGGGACATTATAACCGTTCGACTGCCGCCCCGAATGGATAGAAAGGAATTTAAGGCTTGACACCACACCGTTGGACTGCGCCATAACGGACCAAACAAAGTTAATGAAGGCTTCATACCTGTTGCAAGTGATCCATTGCCGAGTTACCTATTTATCCCGTTGCACCATACAACGAGAACACTTTTGCTAACCAAGAGTTTGAGCCCGCAGATTAAGTGAATTGTATACAGTGATCATTGTGCTCTTGCTATTTNTGTGTAGTATCTAAGTTAATTTTACCCTGATCTAATTAATCCTGAGAGCGTATGTCCGACGAGCCCAACGTAGTTGAAGAATCAGTGACAGAAGTACTCCTCGACTTGATGACTGAAAGAGTCATGTCAGAGAGAGGATTGTCTACAGGTGTACAAGCATCATCGATGAGAGGACTGCCAGCCTCTCCATCCACTGCTCGAGCCAGACCATCCCGTCCATCAAATGAGTAGCGAACCAAGCACAGGGATAATCTCGCAAATGATAAATTGATTCCAAGCATATTACCCACCTATCTCCCACCTTTGAGAAGAGAAATAAATCAAGATAGTGTGCCCAGAGACTTTGATTACGCCTTGGTCACTGTGTACCTCCCAAAGGGGATACGCGCAGTTCACGCAGATCAAGAAATGATTGCAGTGTTGAAGTTTAGTGACTTCAACCTCGGAGATAGGAAGGTCTATAACATGCTTGCCCCACATAAGTACCTAACTGAAACAAAGGGAAAGAATTCAAAGATCATCCCTCAGTCATAGACTATGAACCTCGTGCAGTCCACACTACTCAACGTCATGAAGATTCCTCACTTTAGAAGACACCAAGAGGTGAATGCATGTGTCAAGCTGATGTTGTCCTGTTACCATGGAAGATATTTGTGGTTAAACCATTGTATCACAGTGGATCTGACGTTGATCAATCGGATCACAGGGATAAGTATGCAAGGCCTTGACCCATAGGAGTTTTATCTTGGAAAAACCATGGATGGCACTCTAGCTCAAAGGATCAAGGACACCTATGGTGATTTCAAGAAGGGAATGCGAGGCTACAAGGTAGAATCTATTCAGAGTAGCACAGTGCACCTCGCCTGTCAATTGATCGCAGGAAAGTTAGTACGAAAGAACCGACCCACCCAAGTCACTGGCTTTGTAGTTGAATTCGCAGGGAAGTGCGCAAAAGGACTTCAGATGAACTGGGAGAAGTACCCGATGAACCAATTAGAAATCGACTATAGAGAATCCCAAGATCAAGGGTATGAATTTCATTTCAGCTGGCTATTGATCCTGGTCACTTTCATTGCCCGGGAGATGCCGAAAGGTGCGACCTTCCTGGACATCGAGCCCTTTGAACCTTTGGCCATGAAGTTCCATACACTGTGGTATTTCAATGACATGAATAAGCAATGGTAGTCAAAAGTTGTGTTCCACACATACTACAACCAGTTCAAGGTAGCCATACAATCTGAGCCTCGCATGACTCTGAATACTCTACACAGGTTTCAGCCTTGATGAAGTTCAGCATTGATCGACATTTTATTTCCATCACAGCACATGCCGATGGACATAATTAATAGCTGCAGTCCTACTACAAACTGACAGAGGAGGACTTGGAGGAGATCACCAAGGAATGGTCGATGGACCTCCTTATTCCAGCAGACCCTGCGAAGATATCTAACATAGACAGCCCAGAAACTGCATAGGATACACCTGGACCTAGCAAGACAAAGAAGACTAAAGAGGTTCAGGATTTAGATATTACATCCATGAAGACTACTTCCATCTCACTGAAGAAAGGGGGTGATGGTGAATATATAGATGTCACAAAAGCTAAACAGAAGAGAGGCGAAGTAACACCACCTAGAGACGAGGAGGACCCCTTGAAGAAAAGGAAGGTTTCCCCTCTGAAACCCTCCTCCCAGAAGAAAGTGAAAGCAACCATGACCAAGTTACATACTATCCTCACCCCTGATGACTTTGATTTCATCATAGTAGCCCTGAATGATGCTTCTCTAGAGATAGCAGAGAAACAAGAGGCGAAGCAGGAGGCGATGTACAATAGAATCGAGATCGAGCTCCAAGGGGTGCAGCAGGTACTACAGTCCAGCCGCGTAGTTTCCACTACGCCTCTGTCAGTGGGAACAACAAAACTGGGAGATGATCCAGCTCAACTCCATCAAATAGTTGATACAGTCGAAGCTCACCTTCGACGAGCACAGGGAGAAACAGCGCAAGCCACCCAGGCTTTGGCACAAGTGTAGGGAGTCCTTCTAGAGAAACGTTGTACTATAGAACGGCAAAATATTACTCTCCAAGCAAAGTGGGATGAATAAAAAGAATAGCTACAACAAAGCAAGGAACAGTTGCTCGCAGAGAAACTCGAAGTAAAGGAAATGGTCAACAAAGAACTTCTCTCTGTGACAGTTGTAGAAGTAAAGACCGAAGAGAGAATTCCACAGCAGGTGGCACAACTTGAAGAAGTAATCTAGCAGCTACAACAATGCACCACATATTTGGAACTATGCGTTGTGCCCAAAACCCCACAAGATGTAAGGGACGAGAGAGAAGCAACTACCTGCAGTGCAGTTGACAGACTAAAATATCTTTCCCTGGAATGCAAACAACTGAGTAACCACAGTGCCCAAACATATGAGAACCTCGTCGATAATCCATAGCTATAGGCATTGGAGTCATGTCTCAAGGAAGTGAAGCAGCACGCAGACACACTACAAGCACAGTTGAAAGCCCTGTCGGTCGTAGAAATAATGAAGCGGTCTCAAGAAAAATGCACCGCCCAACAGCAGATCCATACAATTCAAAGAAAATTTATGGAAGAAACTCAACGGCTCCAACCAGTACAAGATAAGACATGCCAACTGTTCACAGAGGTTGAAAGCCGAGGAGCAAAGCTAGAACAAGTTGTCACCATAGCAGAATAACGCCTAGAAGGGCCCGTAAATGATGCAATGATCTAGGAGTTCATCGAGCAAGAGGTCGTAGCACAGCAGTAGGTCGAAGCAGCTCGAGCCAAGCTCAAGGTGTTCGAGGTAGAACTAATCAGACCAGAGTGACTCGGGATGAGTCACATGTGAGTGTCGGGGGCCTGTTGGCCCTTGACCAAGTTTTGGGAGATTATTGGTCATGTTGACCTATTTTGGGACTTCGACAACCTGTAGAAGGAGAAGCGCAAGATGAAGCGGAGATCATGGGATCTCAACCCCCTTTTGGGTCCTTTTTTGGTTTTGGGGATTATGTAACGGGAATGGGATGTCGGCCCATGGGTTTACCCATGCTTAGGAATGTTTTGCAATGTATAAATAGATGTCTAGGCAATATAAGGAAGATAATCTATGTGATTTAAGGCCGCTAGTCAGTTGTAAGTGTATTCTAAGTGAAAATGTGGTTTGTAAGTGCTTTTTGCATAACTGTAAGAGACTTGCAGAGCTAAGTGCAAGTGGCTGTAACAGACGGTGGAAGGATTTATGTTGTAACTCAAGGAAGAAGGATCTAGCGAGCTATGCAGATCTTATGTCCTATGCAGAGAAGGGTTCTGAGGCTCTATGCTTGTAACCTATTGAAGAAGCTAATAAAGAAGAAGAGTTGGTGGACGTAGCCCCAGGGTGGGGGTTAACCACATAAATACTGTGTTACTCTGCTCTGTACGATGTTCTAATGCATTTATATGTTATTTGCTAACTGCTTTGAGATGATTAGATAGATCTGCTTATGCTTAGTGCTAATGATATGTGAGAATGTTAGATCTGATCTATATGAATATGCTTAGTGCTTGATCTGCTAGATCTGATCTATTTACCTATGCTAAGTTCTTAAATACATTAGATCAATATGAATGTTGCGAAGCTATGTTTTATCAGCGAAGTGGATATTGATTACATATTGAGGAACTAACAGTGTTAAGTGCTCTATTAAGTATCATAATCACATATATGTGTCCCAGCTAAGCTTGCAGACACCTAAGTCTTGCAACCACCTCTACCTCTACCTCAGGTGGGACTTCATCTGCTTCGCAGGTGTTGCTGAAAGGGTCGGTAGTTAGGGTTTTGTTGGTGCATTGTTGTAGCGTTGAACCCTGGGTCTATCCCTGTGCCAACATGTAGTCTGATGCCAGTCAAATCTCTAGGAGGTTCTCTTTACTACGTAATCTTCATAGATGATTACTCAAGAAATACTTGGTTATATCTCTTGAAGACAAATGATGAAGTATTTGGAAAGTTTCAAGAATTTAAAGCAGAGATAGAGAACCTCACAAATAAGAAAATCAAGACCTTGAGAACAGATAATGGAGGAGAATACATATCAAAGGAATTAGTTTCCTTTTGAAAATCAGAAGGGATTAGGAGGGAGATGATTGTTCCTCATAATCCTCAGCAAAATGGTGTAGCAGAAAATAAGAACATATCTATTGAATAAACCATGAAGGCACTACTAAACAATCAAGGTTTATCTATGTTTTTATGGGGAGAAGCAGCCATGACGGCAATATATGTTTATAACAGAAGTCTTCACCGCATATTGAAGGATATGACTCCAGAAGAAGCCTTCTCAGAAAAGAAACCTAATGTGGAAAACCTAAGAATCTTTGGATGTCCTGTTTACTTTCATATTCCCAAGGACAAAAGGAATAAATTAGAACCCTCAGGAAAGAAGGGCATATTCGTTGGATATAGTGAATCATCCAAGGCTTATAGAATCTATATCCCAGAACAACATAAGATTGAATTCAGCAGAGATGTGACCTTCAATGAAAAGATGGATTTCAAGAAATCCGTAGAAGAAACTATAGAAGAAGAAGAGTATGAAGAGCCTATTGAAGAAGGCACGTGTCTTCCAAAAAACCCGAATGAAGAAAAGGAACAACTTGATCATTCGATGCAACCATGCGAGACCATTGATTCAGACACCATACCTAAGACCAAGAAACAACCAGCTTGGCTTGAATCCACCCTACAAGAAGTAGAAAGACTCAAGGCCCCAAGTGGGACCTTCAGAAAAAGTAAGAAGTCCAAAATATTCTCTATCTATGTAGCATGTATGACAAAGCTTCTAGATGAAAAACCTACCACATTTGAAGAGGCAGTTCAGAAGAAGCAATGGAAAGAAGCCATGAGAGAAGAACACTAGTCCATCATGAAAAATGATGTATGGGAAATTGTGCCTAGACCTAAAGAAAAATCAGTAGTAACTTCAAAATGTGTATATAAGATCAAACATGCAGCAGATGAAAGTGTGGATAAATATAAGGCAAGGTTCGTAGCTAGAGGGTTCTCCCAGAAGGAGGGAGAAGACTATGATGAAAAATTCACTCATGTTGCCAGATATACTTCCATTAAATCTATCATGTCTCTTGCCGCTTCCATGGGATGGAGTTTACATCAAATGGATGTAAAGACAACTTTCTTCAATAGAGAAATTGAAGAAGAAATATGCATTGAACAACCTCAAGGGTTTGAAGTACATTCCAGAGACACTCATGTTTGCAGACTAAAGAAATATTTATATGGACTCAAGAAAGCTCCAAGATCTTGGTATGCTAGAATAGACAACTACCTAATGAGACTTGGTTTCTCCAAAAGTCATGCAGATCCAAATATTTACTACAAAGTCATGATCAATGCACATGTGATTCTACTACTATATGTCGACGATCTATTCCTAATAGGTGAAGAGTCTCTCATCATGAAGTGCAAAAAGGAACTAGCTTCTAAGTTTGACATGAAAGATCTTGGTCTCATGCATTACTACTTGGGACTAGAAGTATGGCAGAAGCGTGGTGAAGTATTCCTTGGACAAGGAAAATATGCAATAAAGATTCTTCAGAAGTTTGGAATGATGGATTGAAAATCCATGGACACTCCCATGACCACATATATAAGAAAAGTAAGAGACTCGAATACTGATCCAGTAGATCCATCACTATATCGGCAATTGATTGGGTCATTGATGTATTTGGTAAATACTCGACTAGACATTTGCTTTGTCGTGAACACACTAAGCCAGTTCCAGGTAAAACCTAGACATGAGCATTGGAAAACTGCAAGGCATGTTTTAAGGTACATATGTGGGACACTAAACTGTGGTTTAAGATATACAGCATCCAGTGATATACAACTTCATGGATTCACAGATTCAGATTGGGCAAGAAGTGTAGAAGACAGAAAGAGCAATTCAAGGATATGTTTCAGCGTGGGCTCCGCTATGATATCTTGGGGTAGTAGGAAACATAATTATGTCACACTCAGCACAGCACAAGAAAAATATATAGCAACATGTGAGGCATGTACAGAAGAAATATGGCCGAGAAAGTTGATTTCTAGAGTATTTGATCAGGTTCCATATTCGACCATAATACATTGTGACAATCAGAGTTGTATAAGGCTATCAAAACACCCAGTGTTTCATGAACGATCGAAACACATTGAGATCAAATACTACTTTATTCGATATAAATTCCATGAAGGAGAAGTAAATCTCCATTACATCCCCATAGATGAGCAGACAATAGATATCCTGACAAAGCCTCTGTCCAGAATAAAGTTTACATATTTCCGAGACAAATTGGGGATCGTGGAAATAAATCCCTTAGCTGAAAGGTAGGAAATGACTCTCCAGGTTGGGAGGGAGCACTGACATATCATTGAATTGAGGACAGTCATTTTCAAGTTTGAAAAATGATCCAGTTTGGGTAGTTCCTTTCCAGTTCGGAAAGTGGTTTGAGATTTCTGACGGATAGGCATTTTCCAATTCGAAAAATGGTCCATATTGAATGGTCATTTTCGTAATGAAAATGGTTTGATGGATTGTTGATGTACCATAGACAGTGATTTCCCATTGTGGTTAACATGGGGAATGGTCTAGGACAGTCTCTCTTCTTGACAGACACTCTTAGTAGTGGTCAAGAAGACTAGTCCGCCTCGCCGAACAGTCATTCTTTCGAAGCTCACAGTTCTGAGCAGTTTTGAAGAATGGTCCATTTTGGAGGTTGGTGCAAGACAATCATTTCCTTAGGAAATGGTCTGGATAGTCATTCTCTAGAGAAGATTTATTCTCTCTAGGTTGTGCTTTGTTTAGTGTCGGAGGAATGGCCCAGATAGGTGAATGTTCTAGGTTCAACAATCAAGGACAAGATTTCCCTAGGGCAGACTCATTTTTTCCAGGTTGCACTTTTTTTAGTGCTGGAGGAATGGCCCAAGATAGGGAATGGTCCAAGCTCAGAAATCAGGACAGGTATTCTTCCTTTCTTGAGAAGAATAGTCTAGATAGCCCATCATTGATGTTCTACTCTGAGGGCAGATGCTTTTCCAAATCTCACAGATGTGAGTGGAAGAATGGCCCAGATGACTCAGTTTATATCATAACATTGTTTCTGTGCAGGATGATGTTAGTTGATATGATTATTATGGAGACTGTATGTCTCCAAACAGTAGAATTATGCTACTATGGTGGATATGTTCCACTGTTTGTGACTATGTGTCATAGATTGAGTAGTTGTGTACTACTATGGATAAACACAGTTGTGTTCTATCAGTTGACATTGTACCAGTTGTCATGGAGATTATCCAGTTGGATAATAATGATGGTGCTCGTGATGCTACCAATTGGATAATAATGATGGTGCTCGTGATGCTACCAGTTGAATGGTTTGTTTGTGCTCAAGACCATTATCAGTTATACCTCCCTAGATAGGAGGGAGTGTTGATATTATGGTAGCTTCAGGAGGTATCAACCTCCATTGTGACCTTTGACAAGATTAGAATATTCTGGAAGCAAGAAAAGAAGTGAATGTAACCCTAGAAGAGATGTTGGCTAAGAGAGATAATTAATATGAATTAATTAGTACCTAGAATGA
>JASDQU010100069.1:126024-140657 GCA_032191745.1 Picea mariana | reverse complement strand
TGGAAAGTGTCCGGTAAGAGGAGGTTGAATTGTACCACCTTGTCCACCAACGGGAATCTGCAAGTTTGTGGTAATGGACGGGACAGTACCACTAGGATTAGGATTGCTAGTGGAAGATAAGAAAGGTCTTCCAGCAGGAAATTGAGGGAGTGTCGGAATAAAACCGGGAATAGGGTGCCCAGGAAAAGAAGGACCACTTGGAGAACTGGAAGGGGGTTGCGGGGGTGTTGGAATAGAATCATTCAACAAAGCATTCAACGCATGGTATCTAGGTGGCAATGTCGGAGTGACATTGGGCGTTTGCTACGTGTTTATAGGAGAAAGATTAGCCTTAGTAAACTCGGTTGAAACACTCATAGTAGCTGCAAGATGGGCCATTTCAGCAGGGATGATAAAGTGATAAGTGGAAGTCAATGGTTCAGTCTCTGGCTCAGCAACCACAGGGGGGTTGATTTCGGAGACCACGGGTGAACCAGGACCAAAAAGTTCCTGTCGAAAAACACTCGTAGACCAAAAAGGATCTTGTTCCCCAGGTCCAGACGAAGATCCAGATTACACAACAATTAAGTCTCCAGAAGAGTTTACTCACCTAAAACGTCTCTCAGAATAAGGGTGAAGTCGAAAGTCCTCTCAGGTATTAGTAATTTGAAAGTGTTCTAGAGAGTCAGTTCGTCCCACTGGTGGCGTGGTAACGTCTTAGACTTCACTCGGCTGAGGAGAGCCCTCAGGTGTACCTGTAGGCAAGGGTTGAGAACCGTCCATATGCTCTGGAGATAAACCTTGCATTCTACGTGAACGACGTGGGGGAGCTATTGTAAATGAGGGACAAACTTCGCAAAGAAAATCCTATGGTCAACTTCGAGAAACAAACAACATGCGCTAGTAAATGAAATCTAGGAAGCAATCACCAGGAAAACAAGACCTTCTAATTTCGAAGCCACTAGTTGGTGATGAAATCCAACGTCGCAACAACGAGACGAGAAGGGGCAGGGCTAGGGTGGAAAATTTACGTTGACGACCTGCTTAATGACTTACACCCTGGTGCAAGATCCCACACATAATCGTGTGTATACCCTCCAAGGAGTCTGAGTGAGTTTGGTCAACGTCAATTCCAGGTACCGTGAAGACTTTCCCCTCCACAGTCACCTTGGGTAAGAACCTAGAGAGATAAGCCACTAAGGTCACCACCAACAACAATAAATCCTGGGGGAACAGTCGGCAGTCCGATCCACACGCAAGGGCAGGGTATCTAGCCCGAAATCAACTCAAAAGGCTTCCACTCATCATTGTGGGTATACCTCTGAGTGATCCCCGTAATACGTGCAATCTCTACACTGATACCAACAAAACAAGGTGAGTAACTCTGCCAATACCAATGCGACCTCGTGCTTGACCCGTGTGTGAGAAGGGATTCCCAAGACAAGATGTTGCAAATGGAATTTAACACTCCCTAACACAAGATGCTATTGTGTGTTTTGTGCTTTTGGAGAGTGTATCTCTCTAAAAACTCCAAAGCGCTAGCCTAGCTAAATGTTGGTGTAAAAGAGCCCTAGAAAAGAGTTACTAGATAAATTTTATGATTACGCAATGTTATTAAAAGCTGTTGTTTACTCAAAGGTAACGGAAGTGAAACTTATGTTGTATGACTCTGACCCAACAATGCAAGGATGAGAATGAAGTATTTCACTTTTCGTTCAATGAATCCTATGTATGGGAGAGAGAGAAAAATTTCCAGATCAACCTTGAACTACAATGCAAAAATTTCCTTTAAAATACAAATGCAAACAATCACTTATCAAACGACAATTCTCTATTGTGTCTTTTTCAAATACTTCAACAATCTCAATAATTTGATTTTCAATGTTTTCTTAAAATGAAAAGAATTTTTTGAAAGAAAAACTTGTTTGTTCACTTTTCAAAAAGGACTCAGACTATGACAGCGAGAGTACAAAAAATCAAAACCAAATGAACAAACAATAATAAACACCCAATCCACTCTTTCAATGAAAGCAAAAATAAAGAGCAAATCAATGTAGTCTTTTCAAATGCAAAAGAAAATGATCTTTTCAAACCATAAGAAAATGAGAAGAACCAAGAAAACTTAACTTTCAACCAATCACTGGATCTTAACTAATCAAACACACTCAGATTCTAAAGACAGAGAGAATGGTTTTACCAAGAAAAGCCAAGAAACGAAAGTCAAGCCAAAAATGACAAGAAAAGCCTTGAAACCCTAAGACTGTTCATACATGCAAACGAAGACAAGAAACACATCCATCAATGGTTCAAGAAACTCATAAGAGGCAATCAAACTGATCTAGGCAGTTAAAAATACCAAAACTCAAATTAAAATTTTGAAAAAGGATGTTCGCAGGCAAGCAATATGACACAGTGTGAGAATCACTGATTCTTGCAGGTGACCCTTAAGCAGGGTGCGAGAACCTCACACTGAAACCTAAAGGCAGAGTGCGAACTCTACCTATTCTTGTAGGCTGCAATGAAGTACAGTGCGAGAATTCCTAAACATCATCAAAAATTTAAAAAATGAAGCAAAATTGAAAAAGGCTTCTGGACCCAGAGGGTCTATCGGGATATCCTGAAGACTTGGAGATGGATAGGACAGGAGAAAAATGAAACCGGAGCAAATGGCCACAGAAAAATATCAAAAGCCACAAAGAAAATGGGATGATCCCCAGTGGAGTCGCCAATTTTTTTATTGGATAAATCCGTAAGTGCGAACACAAACTGATCTCCCTAGATACACCTGGATCTAGAACAAAGCAAGACAGAACATGACTCTTTCCCTAGATTTCAACTATTGAATTAAATAGGAGGCAAGAACAAAGAGCATACCTTATTATCGCTTCCTTTGATCTTTGTTGTTCCTGCTTCACTCCAATGCTCTTGTGCAGCCAAGATCAAGACAACACAAACCAACCAAAGTGAAGAAAGCACAATCTATTCAACAGTCAATCTATGTATATGATCAAGGAGTTATACAATAAAGTGGACTTAACTTTATGGGAAAGGGACATATTACTGTATCATATTAATGGAAAGTAAAGATTACAACCTAAGCCTTGATGTCGCAAACTTCCTTTCGATGGCCCTTGGCTCCGACACACACACTTGCTCACTTGCATGAAGAAGATCAACTCCTTTGGATGAACTTGCTGGAGTCTTCTAGCTATTGTAGCATCAGTCCTTCACACAATTCTTTCACTAATTCTCCAATGAATCTTGCTTCTCTTTGCTTAACCTTTTCCATGAGAATTCACTCAATATATAGAAGAGAATGAATTGGTTACTTGGATAAGAATGATCCCAAAATATCAGGGAATCCAGTACTAGGATAACCATTTGAATGCCATCTCATCCTTCTAGAAGATTCCCTTCTAGAAGCATCGAGAATTCATCTTTTTCCCTTCTTTAGAAAGAGTTCGCACCCTAGCAGTTCAACACAGTGCGAACTTCTCGCACCCTGGCTTAAGGCAACCTGCGAGAATCATGCATTCTCGCAGGCAAATATACTAGCAGCCTACGAACAGTCCTCAAAAATGTGATTTCTGGAAAGAGATGAAGGTAACTTTTCTCAGGAGAAAGTTCTAATGAAGAGCCTGAGTACACCATCATCAATACATCATCATGACGACCAAAATCATGGGTAACAAAGTCAAAAGGATCTTGCGTGGCAAGACACTCTTGATCCCAAATAGGCTCGAGAACTGGATCTAACTTCTGTGAGGGAGACGGATCAGGGTTGGCTGAAGTTTGTTGGACAATGATGTATGCAACCTCAGTCGTGGATAAGGGCATGGCCATGCCATAATTCCCCATCCCTTCAATCGAGGCCGATGGGGAAGGTAAAGTCCACAGATCATTAAAGTAGCTCGTTCGAAATGATGATACTTGCAAAATTGCAGCCCTCGGCTGGTCAAGAACAACCGATAGAAGCCTTACATTGTTGGAAGGCGACGGGTAATCAAAGGTTCCCATCAACGACGGAAACAAATTGACACCTAAGTTGACAGTGTCAGGCTGCAGATTATCAATCATCGGGATCGTGGAATCCCCCGATGAAGGGTTAGGATGAGAGAAGGACAAATGGTCGATGGTCACAATCTGGCCCTCGTGCGGAAAACACAAGACCTGAAAAACCATAGAAACCACCACATGCATCACATAATTCCAACTTCTTCCTAACAACAGGTTGTAGTCGAGAGTCACATCGACTACCTCAACTTTGATACACACATTTTTACCTCCCAACTGCACGGGGAACGAAGGAATTAGTTTGTGTGGTCTAAGCGACCGACCGTCAAAAGTAATAAGCAACGTAGGCGACAGAGACAACTCAGGATGGCCAATGGCCTTCCAACATGCCAACGACATCACGCAAGTCAAGGCACCCTCATCAACCACTGTACAGAAAATGTTTCGCATAAAATATTTCATGGTGTAAGCCACTACTATCTGAAAGGCAACATGGTGAGGAAGACGGGGTTTTAAGTCGGTTGGATCGAAAACAATTGGTCTTGGGTTACAAGTCTGTACTGCTCCTAAGGTGAACAACAGAGCTTTCCTCTGCGAGGGGAAAATCTAGAGGACCTCCAGAGCGGACATTGTGTAAGGGGTCTGTGCCAGATCTTCTACAACAGAGTATTTCTGGGCGGCCCTCACATTTGGATTATGAGAAGCTTTCTTAAACGCACCTTTAGGGATGTGAGTCATTGTTTCTCCCACCGCCTTCTCAATTTGGAGAGGATTCGATGGGTTAGTGGCTTCTTTTCCCTTCTCGACATATTTTGGAATTCTGTTGTCTCAGGCGCTGGTCGCTAAATGAGATTTTGAATTCATTATATAAATATTTTCGATCGGGTTGTTATTGGTAGGCGCGGGGGGTCCCTGACTACCCCATGCCGCACTTGTTGATGCGGAATCCTGAGACATATTTTTCCCTTGTGGAAAAGGGTTCGTCGACACAATAGGTTGTTGTTGAGCTAATATCTTTTGGGCTTATGCAAGCCGAGCAAACAGGTGAGTCGAGTGGTCTTTTGTGTAGAGATTACATGGATACTTCGACTTCTTCTTCTCCGTTTTTCCTCCGCTAGCATTATTGGTAGCTTTTTTATCCCCTTTACCCTTCTTATTTCATTGTTTCTTCTTTCCTTTGGCCTGCAGGTTGGCCTTTGGATTCGTCAACTACACATTCTGTACGTCTGACGTATGGGTGGGGGGAACAAACAAACTTGGAGTTTAGCTGGCTATAGTCTGTTGTATCGACAATTGTTGTAACTAATTTGACAACAGATCTGCAAACTTGCTTTGTGCTGAGCCTACAATGCCATCAACATGGGGCCCAGAATTTTGCTTGGCCTTATCGAGAGTAGATCGTGACGCATTTGGCAAGATCTCGTAGAGCATGCCATACTGAGAGTAGATCAGTTCAAGTTGTTGCGCTCTCATAATCGCCTCCTCTTTTGAAAACACTCTAGAAGTTTCTATGTCCTTGGATACATAGAGCACCAAAGACTTCAAGAACCACTCAAGCAAGAAATCAGGAGGGACCTTGACCTTAATTAATCTCTTTCTACGTCACCATTCTCAAATATGATTAGAGATGTGGTCGGCCTTGGTTTGCTCAAAGTTGGCCAGCAATTCAATGTTGACGTCGTATCTCACAAGTAACTGGAAATGGTTCAAAAAGACCATCACCAAGTTGTTTAAGAAAGAGTACCTCGAGCCATCGAGCTCAATATAAAAATTCGCAGCACCCCCTATAAGAGTGCATTGAAAAAGGTGCAACTGGATAGAGTCGTCCTTCAGCGAGTTTGACGAGCACCACAATTGAAAGGTAGTCACATGATCGCTCGGATCTTCACCAAGATTTCCCTCAAATTTTGGAATATCCAAAGGCAACTTAGTCAGCATGGGGGGCCAATGTGGATCGTGAAAAATTGGGTCATTTAGTAATCTCAACAAGTTTGGCAAATGTAAATTTTCCAGAAATGGTAGTTTCGTTTGTGAACTATTTACAGGAAAAGAGGGCACTAGATTTTGACAGGTACCAAGTTGCCAGGAAAATTTGGACTGTTGGCCAAGGTTTTGGTAGAAACTATGGCCTTGAACAGCATAGGGAAACTATGTCTGTTGGGTTGTCATCGACTAACTCTTGAAATTGGATGACATAGTCTGTGCAGGGATTGCTCCCTGCATTGTGTTCCAAGGACCTTGGAAGGGGATTCCCCCAGCCGGTCCGACGGGCATGGGTATAGAGCCTTGCCCGGGGTTCCATTGAGTATGGAAGGGGTTACCCCTAACCGACATCTCTTGCGAGGGAACCGAGCCTTGCCAAGGATTCCAAAGACCCTGTGTGGAGTAAACTCCAGTCATCGCTCCCTATGAAGGAATAATACCTTGCACCGAGTTTTGTTGACCAAAGTTGGGGTTTCCCCAGTCGAGAAAGTGGATGAAGAAAAAGAGTTATTCCTAAACACACCGAACAAAGAGAATGACATAGATCCCATCGATGTTGTATAAGACAAATGTCCTAAACTACCTCCACCAAACAAGCTATAATTAGCATTTGGCCCGATTGGCTGCTGAAAAGCACCACCGAGCGAAGGAGATGAAGGACATATATGACCCCCACCATAAGGGATGGAATTAAATGGGACAACAGAGCCCACGTTTGACCCTTGCAAGGGAGCCTTTGAGCTCCCTACCTGAGACCCATGGTCTATAAGGTAGAATAAGTAATAACCGAGTTTGTATCAAAGTTAGGCATCCCATATGAGAAGGGAGCGCCCATCACACTCTGAGTAAACAGAACAGTGGTCGAAACCGTTAAAGGTATCGGACCACTGCCATAATTTGAGGGAGTCGAGACAATTGTAGTCCTAACTGGTGAAGGTGGGAGAGGAGGTAGGATGCCCCCTGCAGTAGTAGTCGTAATGGGAGTATGAGGACTACCGGAAGAAGTAGCAGCATTCGCTTCCATTGTCACTAGTAGAACTAGCTAGCACTTAGAAGATGTCACCTCGAGAGGGATATTCTGAATCAAGATCATCGTTGACAAGTCAGTAATCGAAGGATTGGTTGGCCTGAAACCTTCAGTTTCAAGGTCAAATATGGTGGATTCCTCAGAAGTCGGAAAGTCTCCTCGCGGAGCAAGCTTGGGTATAGTTTCCTATGGCCCAATCACTTCAAATGACCCTTCTTGATCAAGTCTTCACATTAACGATGGTGGAGGCGGCTCCAAAGTAACCAACGATAGGCCCTTAAGCCTTCGCAACCGACGAAGTTGCTGATCTTCCACTTTGTGAAATGATCAAACGACATAGTAAGGCTTAACTAGCATAGAACACAAAGCACACACTAAAATGTTTTCCTAAAGATAAATCAAGCAATCGACTAACTAGTGGGAAGGATGGTTACACCATTCGACACTAGAGCAACTAATCAGTGTAAGTGCAACTCGAACATGGAAGCACGCTCTGGGTATACTCTGCGAAGCGGGATCAGACGTCCGCCGCAGGTACTCCATTATACCCCCGCAGTCACCTGTGTAAGTCCGTAAAGGGAAACTAGGTTGCCAGCTCACAGTCAGTTATCAGGCGGGTACAGTCGACAGTCGAGCAGATTGTAATGAACAGGATAACAAGTCTAAATCCATTCAAGGGTATCGAAAGCAATTGTTCCAAAAGACAATTGAGGATATCGAATGGATTTGAGGTCCACGAAGCTTCATAGGCAACTATGATCAGTATTATTCCCAAGAAAGACCCTCAATATACAATCCCCACTACGTTCAATCCAACTTTGGAGGGGTTATCTCCTCTGCATTTCCTCACGTGAGCTCGTGTTTATCCCCTGTGTTAGAGAAGGGTCTCAGCTAACTCTTACGACACTGGACTTAAAGCACTCCCTAACTCAGAATCCAATGTTTGTTTTAAAGTGGCCTTGAAGAGTTTCCTCTTCACACCTAATTCAAGGCCCTAAAACCCTAAACTAGTCTGTGAACCCTACAAACAAAAAGGTCTAATATATTTTAGATTAAGCGTTAATTTTAAGGCTTCATTTATTCAAAAGGTATGGTAGTGAAACTAATGGTGTTATGAAGAGACGAATAAGGAAAAGAAATTGAAAGCACTTGAAAGCAAAACATACTTCAAAATTAAAGCAATGCTTGTAAACAACTCTTTGTAAAATCAACTTTTCTAACTGATATTTCAAGATCTTGTAAATGAAGAAATCCTAAAACTTGCTTTCGTTTGACTACAAACTACTTATATTTCAGAAAATCGAAAAGAACATTGAAATGAAGACTCTTTTTTTTCTTTTGCAAATAACAACCTTGACTACTTTACCAAACTAAATGAAAGAAAATAAAATCTTTTTTTTATTTTTCGAACTGCTTTAACAAGAAAAAAAATGAAGTAATTTTTTTTTTTTGTTTTTCCAAAGCAAGAAACGAGGACAAAGAGAAAATTGAAAACAAGACTGATAAAGACCTTAAGCCCACTACGGATCGCAGGAATTCAACTAAGAAACCAAAAGGCGGATCTATTACTTGATAGCTCGCTCTAAACCTTTTAGGGAAAATACAAGAAGACTAAGGAATAAGTAAACTGGAAATTAAACCCAAGCTATGCCCACAGACAGAGACTCTAACTAATTCAAGAAATTTCCAAGAAGTATGAACTTCTATCAGGAAAGAGACAAACTCTCTCTTTATCAAAAAATATTTTCATGAAACAGAGACACGGGTTGTTGCATCAGCAGCCTGCGTATGTACGTGGGTTGTCTACTGTGCATAGCGTGTATGTGCATGGGAAGACCCAAAACAAAGCGCGTACACCTCTGAGACTTTTCAAAAATAAAAATACAAGGAGGACATACAGGGTAGGGAAGGTTGGTATGCACCTTGGAGGTGACCAAAAAACCTAAAAAGACTCAGTAAACTTGGCTGAAACTCGAAAGGAAAACAAAAAACCAATCAACAACCCAAAATCCTCCCTAAAAACCCTAGAGAGATCCCCAGTATGGTCGCCAGTTCTGCTAGCAGGAAACTCCCCCTATAACTATAACAAGGTTTAAGATATAGACATAGAAAATGACCGTATAAAATTCAATCTAGTTTCTACTCTACCCCAAACATACCAAAATAAATGAACAAAAAGCAGTAGAAGATAAGATCGGTAATTGTACCTTTTATCCCGCGTCTGGTGATGATCTCCTCAAGCTCTGTAGTTCCAAAGACTGCAAGTCTCCTCCCAACGTTGACCTACATCCAAGACTAGGAAAACGAGGGCTACAAGCATGCTATTTCTATTCAAAAATTAGGGTTAGATATCAAATGTTATGTATAAATCAAATAAAAGACATAAAACATCATCCTTTGCGACAGGGAAAAGAGATTATTTTATTCTTCAAACAAAGACTAAAACTTACAATCCTTGTCGGCCACCGTTCCGTGAACCTGGTCCAGGCTCCTCTTTACAATGCTCCAAGTGCACCTTCAATAGGCCTCTTCTCTCAATCTACTAATCACCTCAAGGGAATGGAATGGATTGAATGGAAGAAAAGGGGTTGAAGAGGGAATGTTGAGGCAGTAACTCACAAAAGGTAGCAAATGCTTGGGCAAGGAAGGGAAGTGAAATTGGGCAGAGTTTCATTGTTCTTATGCTTAGCTTTGGAATGAGACCCCAACACCTCCTTTTACATGAAAAAATGATGGTTAATCGATTGGGGGATAGTCTATAGCAGGTGAATTGGTTGAGAAACCTCCAATAGCTCATGAATTCCACCGAATTTCTTACAACTTTTTAATTTTTGCAACTTTGGAGGTATACACGGACTGTGTATTGTGCAACAACAATATGTATGCATGTTGTCTTGCATGTAGCAAGCATGTGCGCATAGGTTGTAGTGGTGCAAGGCACGCACATGCTCTAAAAGTTGTTTTTTAAGTAGAGCTTCTCAACAGTAGTTTGGCAAATTATGCAAGTAAGAGGGCCAATGCCATATATGCATGAGTAGGGAATTTTAGCGCTATAACAGAAAGATCCCCAAAATTGTGATTTGTATAGAGTTATCTAATGTGAGGGAGGGCGATTTGGTATATGGGTGATCAAAATCATATTAGAATCTGAGTTAGTGGGTTTCGCGATAGTTGTGAACTCAAAATTCTGGAAAAAAACAACTAAGTGTCAAAGATACTTGTAATTTTCATGTGTGTATCACACAAAAATATTTTTCATGTCATATATAGTGTACTGCATGGAATTATTTTTCATGTGATTTAGTGTTCTTGCAAGAGGATGGGTTAAGACTTAGAAATTTTTCTTAAAAGTTGAAGAAGTTTGTACATTGAATGAAATAAAGTTTTTTTGCGATGTGATGTATCGTACCAAAATATTTTTTGTGTGATACACCGCAAGATGGGAAATTTTTTGGCGATGCAACTTAGAAAAAATTGAGGAAATTGTGTATCACACGAATTTTTTTTTCGTGGAATACAGTCTGCATGAAAATATTTTTCATGCGATAATGTTATGGCTGGGGCATGGATAGAAAACTTAGAAAATTTTGGGAATTTTTTGGATAAAAGTGCATATTGTGTGGAAAGAAATTTTGTTGCGATATGATATATCACACCAAGATAATTTTGGTGCGATACACCGCACAAGGAGAAAGTTTCCAACAATGCGATGAAGGAAGGGGAATTTTTCCTTTATCGCAAGAAATTAAAGTTGGTGTGACACACTGCAAGAAAGCAAGTTTCTAGGCGATGCAACGAAGCAAGAAAGAAGTTCGAGACTTAGAAATTTTTGGAGAAAATAGGCTTATCGTACGAAGATCAAATTTGTGCGATACACCACAGGGAAAGAAATTTTCCCACAATGTGATAAAGGAAGGGAGGAAGGAATTTGTCGTGGTGGAGAAAGTTTTTGAGAAGTGCGATATATTGCAAGAAAAAAAACTTTATTGTGATACGTCGCAAGAAAGGAAATTTTCCCACGATGCGATAATGATTCGGATTGGATCATTATGTAATTTGTCATCTATTTTGGTACTTTTTGGTTGGAAAAATTGGAGGAATTGGCTTGCAGTGCCCATTTTAGTGGCAAGTCCCAATTTGGAAAATTGGGGTCCATAATCTTATGGAGCCATTTTGAGTCATTAAATAGCATTTTTGAGGGTTATAACGTCTAAAAATGGTGCCAACACCCTCAATGTTGATCTACACACCGAGAAGTTTCCAAAGGTGTGAAAATCACATCAATCAGAGTTCGTGTGTGAAAGTTATGCCTCCTCCAAGTTGACCTATCTTATTGACCACCATGGCACAAATTGAGGCCACATTACCCCCCATTAGTCAAACATGTAGGGCTATCCACGTGTGGATTATCAAGAAGATTCTAGAAAGTCCAAACCTTATCACTAATTGAGGAAGTCAAAACCCTAACCATAGACAATTATCGGGCTATGTTAAATATTGGGCCACTAGGAAGAGAAGGGAATCCATTCTTTAGCATGTTAGCCTCTGTCTCTTATACAATCATTAATTCCTAGTATACCACCTTTATATATTTCACATTTAAGAATATAGTTTTATCCTAAGTATGTTTCTAGATTCATATTTTGCCTCCCCCTATCTTATCTCCCTATGAGGTGTCGATGTGAGAGAAATTGAGTTGGTTTCATTATTGTATTTTATATTTGTATCATGATCTTATGTGTGTTCTATTTCCTTCAATTCATATCAGATCTCTTATGTTCTTAAGAGCATGGTAATCTTGAGATCCATGGTAGTTTTCCATGGGAAGTGAGGTGCAACTTGTTGGTTGTGGAGCCTGATTATCTTTCCGATTCAGAGGTTTTTGTTTTCAGCCATGTTTATACCCCATGAAGACTTTACACCCCAAAATAATGTACACTCCTCCATGCAAGGGAGTGCAGAGGGGGGTTACCCCCTCTGCGGGGTCTGGGGGCAAGCAAGCCCCCGAAGGAAAAATTGCCTTGTAAATGTATATTGTGTTGGTTGTGGAGCCTGATTGTTTTCCTGATTCAGAGGTTTCTGTTTTCAGTTGTGTTTATACCCCATGAAGACTTTACACCTCGGAAGAATGTACACTTCTCCACGTGGGGGAGTGTAGAGGGGGGTTACCCCCTCTGCGGGGTCCGGGGGAAAGTGGGCCCTCGGCAAGGGTTTGGGGGCAAAGCCCCTGAAGGAAAAATTGCCTTGTAAATGTATATTGTAATTTCATTGAAACTCTGGACCATTCATTATGAGGTCGCAGATCTGACAGTAGAAGTTGTGTTAGGGTTTTTTTCCCTAGAAGGCAACCCTCTTTTATGAGGGAAATGTATTGCGGCTATGTATCATTGCGAATATTGTATTCTGAGTGAGGAGACTAGAGAGAAAAAAGAGGAAGTTACAACGAGTGTGTTGTAGATTGTATCCCTTCATTTCCTGGATAATAATAAAGGAAGGACCTAGTGATTTCTCTAGTGGGCGTAGCCCACACTGGGTGAACCACGTATATTTGTGTATCTATTGCATTGTGTATATTTTGTGTTTTGTTTCCGCATTTGTTTTATTTTATTGCTTCGCGATCCTCTTTTTTTAAGATATTGTAATTTCATTGTAAATATGGACCGTTCATTATAAGGTCGCAAATATGAGGGTAGAAGTTATGTTAGGGTTTTTTTTCCCTAGAAGGAAACCCTCTTTTATGAGGGAAATGTATTGCAGCTATGTATCATTGCAAATATCGTATTCTGAGTGAGGAGACTGTGAGAGAAAGAAGAGGAAGTTACAGTGGGTGTGTTGTAGGGTATCCCTTCATTTGTTGGATAATAATAAAGGAAAGACCTAGAAATTTCTCTAGTGGACGTAGACCACACTGGGTGAACCACGTATATCTGTGTCTCTATTGTATTGTGTATCTTCTGTGTTTTATTTCTGCATTTGTTTTATTTTATTTCTCTGCGATCCTGTTTTTCTAACAATTGGTATCAGAGCAAAAGGTAACTCGTGGGAAAAGAGGGTTCTTGGTTCGAGTGGGGGCAATGGCAGAAGATGGAAAGTTTAGGGTCGATAAATTTAACGACCAAAACTACCAGTTATGGAAGATGCAGATGGAAGATTATTTATATCATAAGGATCTATTCCTACCATTGGGTGGAATAACAAAGAAGACGACGGCCATGGAGGATGAAGAATGGGAGGTTCTTGACAGAAAGGCACTAGGAATGATACGGTTGAGCCTGGCGGCGTCAGTGGCTTTCAATATTTTGAAAGAAAAGACAACGAAGGAGACGATGGACGCATTGGCTAAACTGTATGAAAAACCCTCGGCGTCCAATAAGGTATTTCTAATGAAGAGATTATTTAATATGAAGATGTCGGAAGGTGGGTCTATTGCAAATCATTTAAATGAATTTAATATGGTTACTAATCAACTAAGTTCTGTAAAAGTGGACTTTGATGATGAGGTCGGGGCTTTTCTAATATTGTGCTCATTGCCAGAAAGATGGAACGGCTAGGTCATGGCTGTAAGTAACTCTGTCTCTGGTTCAAACACTTTGAAATTTGATGATGTTGTTGGTGTTATCCTTAGTGAGTAAATGAGATGGAAAAGCACATATGAGACATCAGGTAATGCATTAAACATGGATAACAGGGGAAGACAAAAGGATAGAGGAAAGGGCTCAGGGAACCGTGGGAATTCTAGGAAGGGCAGATCCAAATCCATATTTGGAAAGATAGAGTGTTGGAATTGTAGGAAGAAATGACATTTGAAGAAAGACTACAGAGCTTCAAAGAAACAAAGAGATGGATAGTAGGGGGAAAATTAGGAAGAATTGTAACAAGTGATGTGTTACAAGATGCTTTGTTTCTTTCTGTAGATAATATTTTTGAGTCTTGGGTAGTAGATTTAGGGGCTTCATTTCATGCCACACCCCATAGGAAACATTTTCTAGATTATGTTCAAGGTGTTTTTGGACATGTTCATTTGGGTGATAATGCACCATGCAAAATTGATGGAATGGGAAAGGTAAAAATAAAGCAAAACAATGGAAACCAATGGTTTTTGAAAGAGGTAAGACATGTTCCAAATTTAAGGAAAAATCTAATTTCAACAGGGCAGTTGGCAAGTGAAGTTTGTATATCCATATTTACAGATATGGTATGGAAGGTCACCAAAGGATCATTGATGACAACAAAAGGAGAGAAGGTAGGTACATTGTATTTATGTACTGGTAATACTAACTCATCTATCTCTTTAGCTTCTACATGAGTTGATACAACACTGTGGCATCATAGGCTTGGGCACATGAGTGAGAAGGCAATGCATATACTTCACAAAAGAAATTTGTTTCCAGATCTTAAGCAAATTGATTTGGATTTCTGTGAGCATTGTGTTGATGGAAAATAGAAGAGAGTCATATTTATCAGAGTCGGAAAAGAAAAGAAGAGTGAAAGGTTAGAGCTTGTGCATATAGATGTTGTTCGACAACACAGGTATTCCAACAGAGGACGAACACCTTCAGTAACCACTCACATAACCAGATCAAAGATCAACACACCGATGTTTTCACGTGGTAAAACCCCTACGGGGAAA
>JASDQU010100069.1:1913-14721 GCA_032191745.1 Picea mariana | reverse complement strand
CCCAAGCACAGCCTCTTCCCTAGTAAATAAAACTTAATCTTGTTTGCTGTCAAGTTGGTTTATATTGGCTTGCATCTCTCATACCAGTCCCACCCAAGAGAAAATACATAAGAGAATAGTCCCAACTGAAGGAGGAGCCTTCACAAGAAAACACAAAGCCCATCGATAATTTGGTTAGATCTCAATATTTAGAGAACCATTCCATATTTAAACATTGCAGAGTCTAATTGGGCCTCAGTGGAGGGTTTGGTTCCTATTGTTGAATCAAGGGATTTAAGACCCATAAACATAATTGGCGCTAGAAGGAGGGCCTGAGAATGAATGGCCGAACATATATTTTATATAGCATTTCAAACAACCTACAGATTCGTAACAACCCACATGCATGGCTAGTCTTTCAAAATACAACCCACACATACAGAGTACTCCTGAAGAGGGTAACTCACCTCAACCCGAGGAAGAACCTTTTCACCCTGAGATACCTTACGCCCTTCCTCGCGAGGAAGTAAATAAATTTAGGAGAATCACAAGAGCCTACGCCCAACAGATCGGTGTGTTGTCCTTAGCTCCCATACTCCATCAAAGAAAACAACAAAGTAGACCAGTGGTTAGCACTCCCGACAAAGTTTTTGTACACTGTGTAGAAGACTTAATAGATTTTACGATTATTGAAATCCAAGAACCTCTTGATTTGATACCCGAAATGCCAGCCAACAATGTCTCTGAACTAGATGATTTCTTAGAAGAAGAGGAGTTTAAATCAGAGACTAAATATATATAAGAAAACAACGACCATAATGATGAAAGGGGGAACCCGCCTCTAAACAATCAACCCTGTTTAGCTAGAGACGCTTTGGCCCTCCCGGGACCAGTCCAAAACCTTCCCCGAAATCCGGAAAATTTGTTGCCTAGGTTTGATCCTAAAACCTCTGGATTACCTGAAGATCATATCAAGAAGTTCATACTCACTATTAGACTTGTGAACGTTCAACATGAAGACGTAGTCTACATAATTTTCCCCTACACGTTTGAAAATTCAGCTTCAACGTGGTATTTTAATTTGCCAGTAGGATCTATAACTAGCTGGACCAAGTTCCAGAAACATTTTCTAGATAAATTTGAAGAGGAAACTATGATGGGAGCTCTTATGGCTGAGTTGTTCGCAGCCACCATGAGTCTGAAAGAAAGGGTCAAATATTTCAATCAAAGATTCATGACTAGCTTAAACAAATTCCAGCCTGTGGCAAGACCAACTCAGGAGTTGCAAATCGAGGTTTACGCTAACGCACTCTCAACTTCTATTTCTATGTTTGTAAAGAGAGCTACTAAGAAAACCATGGCGGATAATTTTGAAGAGGCAAAGACAATAGAATTCCAGATGAAAGGATGTAAAGAGGGCCATGCCTCTCAGAAGAGGACTCCTTTTGACTAGACCATAGGGGAAACCAACTGAAAAACTCCTGACAAAGGTAATGGAGATATAGAATATCTACAACACATGGTTAAGAAATTATCAAACGATATCATAGACATGAAGAGAAATATAGGAGAGGGAAACCTAGGCCAAAGGCCCTATAAGACTTTCTTTAAAAGAAACTAGCCTTTCAAAGCAATTCAACCTCCCCCAGCTAACTTAAGTATTGATCTAGGGAATGTTGTGTTTGACTCTTTCTGTACTTATCATCAGGAAAACCACTCTGAAAGAGACTTCCCTCAATGGGTACACGCCATGAATTTGATGGCCAATCGGTTTCTAGACGAAGTCTCCCTGACCAAAAAGCCAAGTAGCTCAGTTATGAATATTGCTGACCAGGAAGAGATTGACCCACCAAGAGATACAACCATGATGATATGAGATACTAACCTGATCATCACTTCCGATGACCTATTTGAGTCTCAGGAAAAACCCATGGAAGTTTTGGTGGTACAAACACATAGTAAGGGTCCGCCTGACTCAAAAGATACCGACGTCACCCAGGCCTCAAAAAGTAAGTTAACTCTCGATCGCCCGAAAACATCCTTCGCTCTTGGAAAAAACCCTATAAGAATTCATACATAGGAATCACCCAAACTAGATTACAATGTGGTTGAATATTTGAAGAAGCTAAAAGATAATATATCAGTTATGGACATATGCAGGATTCCTCAGTAGAAGGACTTTCTGTTACAAGCTTTGAACTTAGTAGAAAATCTGATGGTAGGTAATGGTCCGGAACGAAATCTATCCTCCATAGAACTGGTGGGAAAACCAACTCTGAACACCTATTTGAGATATAGAAAGGAAAATCCTTTTGTCCCACCATTCCTCTTAACGTTTGAAGTCTTCAATAGAAACCTTCATAATTGTTTAGTAGATTCTGGAGCGTTCTCCAACGTTCTGCCCTTGTCTGTTTGCAAAAAAATAAATTCCATTCCTCTCAAGAGTGATAAACATGTCATTCAACTAGATAGAACACAGGTCAAGGTCATAGGAGAACTCAAATATGTGATGATCATAATATCGACACATCCCTCATTTGTGCAAGTGATTGAAATCATTATAGTAGACATCCCATAGGCATATGGTCTATTAATGAGTCGAGATTGGTTTGAAAGGCTAAATGGGTACTTCAATACAGACTGGGCATACCTTTGGCTACCACTCAAGGGATACAAGAACATGATCAAAATCAATAGGGAGAGATATCTGAAACATACAATCACTGATATAAAAACCTCGAATGAACCCTGATCCACAGATTTCCCCATATTGGGCAATTATTCCTGTGATTCTTATTTCAGAAATGTTGCTCCTGTCCTGTCTGACGTTCCTCTTACCCAAAAATCTGAAATGGTTTTTGAAGAGGAGTCGTCGATATTGATGGGAGACACACTCTCCTATCAAAACCCCACGCTGGAGATTACAGGACAAAAGATGGGAAGGCACGAAATTAACAAGGGAAAGGAAAATAACGATTGTCGTTCACAAATTTGGACCCTCTATTTTGATGGATCTAAATCGCAAGAAGGGTCAGGAGCAGGGTGCATCCTCATCGATCCTAAAGGAAAACGTCATTTCCTATCCTGTAGGCTAGAGTTCAAATGTACTAACAATACTTCTGAATATGAAGCTCTAGTATAAGGATTAAAGAAAGCCATAGATTCGAATGTCAAAGAATTGAAAGTTTTCAGAGACTCTGAAATTATTGTTAGACAAGTAAGAAATACTATACATTGCAATTCTCCTCACCTAAAGAACTATCAACAAGAGGTACACAGGTTAATAGAGCACTTTGAAGCCTTCGATATTACAATGATCCCCAGGGCAAAGAATATTCTTTCCAACTCTTTATCCACAGTTGCTTCTAGGCTATCACCTCTAGAGGATTATGAAGACTCCCGATTCATTGTGGAGCTTCTCTACAAACCGTCAGTGCCTAATAAGATTTCCAGTTGGAAAGTCTTTGAAGGAGATGAACATATCAAAAACTTCTTGACCGACCAAGACAATTTCAAATATCTCGCTATTGACGATGAAGAATTCCAATATCAATCAACAGAGACCAATCCTCGGACATGACAACCTATGGATAAATCAAAGGCTTACACAATCCCAAAAGGGATATCTAATCTAGAAAATCTATTTGATCTGAAAGAGTGATTTAAGGGATCTAGAAACGCAAAGACCGGTAGCTCTTATCTCCTGCATGAAACTATAAATCTTGGGACCCCAGAGAACCCAAATAATGTGAATCTCGGCAAGACTATATCTATGGAAGAAAGGAAAGATTATCTCAAATTGTTTAGACAATACCAGGATATATTTGCATGGTCCTATAGGGATATGAAAATGTATGATACCCACATCATTCAACACACGATCCCATTAAAACCCGAAGTAAAACCTTTCCAACAGAAGCTCTGAAAGTATCATCCATCCTTGGAACCTCTCATGTATCAGGAGTTAAAGAAACATTTAGATGCCAAAATCATTTTCCAGGTTAGGCATTCCGCCTGGGTAGCAAATCTTGTCCCGGTGAGGAAAAAGTTGGGTGAAATCTGCTTATGAGTATATTTTAGGAACCTCAACAGAGCTTCAAAAAAGGACAATTACCTAGTCTCGCCGATGGAACAACTCTTGTAGACCGTATCCAACTCAGATATTTTCTCTCTGCTAGATGGTTTCTCAGGTTACAACCAGGTTTTGGTTTCAGATGAAGACCATTTAAAAACCACCTTCCGAACCAAATGGGGAACTTTCGTGTATAAACACATGCCTTTTAGGTTAATTAACGCAGGAGCAACCTTCCAAAGGGCCATGGATGTAGCTTTCTGGGGACTAATCAATAAATGTGTGGTAGTGTATCTAGATGACGTGACAGTGTATTCAAAGAATAGAGAAGAGCACATCCAACACTTAACTCAGATTTTCGAAAGGTGTAGGAAATACGGTATATCCTTAAACCCTAAGAAGACTATCTTCAATATCCAGGAAGGTAAGTTGTTAGGTCACATTATATCTCAAGAAGGAATTCACATAGACTTGGAAAGGATTAAGGCCATAGCTCAACTTCCCTTGCCCCATAACAAGAAAGCTATGCATTCCTTTTTTGGGAAAATCAATTTTGTGAGGAAGTTCACTCCCGATTTCGCAGAAATCATCAAACCCTTACAAAAGATGATTCGCAAGGATGCTGAATTTAAGTGGGATGATGAGTGAAAAGATGCTTTCAGCAATATCAAAGCTGCTATATTCTGGGCCCCAGTGTTGCGAAGTCCTGATTTCAATAGAGACTTCTCCCTTTATACTTTCGCCTTCGACCAATCATTAGCTGCAGTTTTGACTCAGAAGGATGACGACAACAATGAGGCCCCAATGTCATTCATGAGCACTAATCTTCAAGGAGCTAAGCTCAAATATATTGCTATAGATAAACAAGCCTATGTGATATATAAGGAAGTAAAGCATTTCAGGTCTTACATCCTCAAGAATCACACTAAAGTGATTATGCCACACCTTGCAGTTCGATCCTTGTTTACCCAGCAAGAAATGGGGGAAATAAGAGGGAACTGGATGGTGGTAGTCCAGGAATTTGACCTAGATATAAAACCTGCCAAATTAGTAAGAGGACAAGGGTTATGCAAGCTTGCGGCCGAAGCCTAGGACCAAGTAAATGAAGATTCCAGATGGGAGAATGAAATGGAACTATGGTGTGGAAAAGTATCATACATTTCCCTAGGACAAGAGTCTTGGTATAAGGATTTAACTTATCTTCTACATCACGGTACTTGTCCCGAAAACCTCCACCCTAGGGAAAGGAGAGCCCTCAGGTTAAAATCTGCACAATATCGCCTTATAAATTCGGTACTCTTCCGGATCAATTATGACAGAGTACTATTAAGATGTATCGAATGTGAAGACACAGACAAAGTGCTGAAGGAGCTCCATGATGACCCCGCTAGGGGACATTTTGCAGGAAACACCATCGCTCATAAGATTCTAAGAGCCGACTATTATTGGCCCACCTTGTTCAAAGACGCTTATACTTACGCTAGAAATTGTAAGACTTGTCAAATAAGCACTGGAAAGGAGAAGAGAGCAGCAATCTCGCTCCAACCTGTGACTGTTTCTAGGCCTTTTGAGCAATGGGGGTTGGATATCATAGGATAAATTACACCTAGATCTTCAAAAATACACAATTACATTCTTACTGCCACCGACTATTTCACAAAATGGCCAGAGGCCATTCCTCTGACTCATGTAAATGAGAAGGTAGTGATCCAATTCATAGAGAAACAACTGATCACAAGGTTTGATGTCCCTTCTATTCTGGTCTTTGATAATGCAACTTATTTTTATTCCACCCTATTGATGAAGTTTTCTCTGGAAAAAGAAATCATAATTAAGTACTCTGCAAATTATTACTGTCAAGGAAACGGTGTGGCAGAATCAACCAATAAGAACCTAGTGAGAATATTAAAGAAGATGGTTGCAGATAACCAAAGAAATTGGCATAATCTGCTCCATAAAGCTCTATGGGCCGATAGAGTCACATCCAAAGAATCTATAGAGAATTCCCCGTACTTTTTGGTCTACGGGGAAGAAGCCATCCTCCCAAATGGGATCTATCTTCCATCTCTTCAACTAGCCCAAGATTCCAGTGAGGAACCCTTGTCAGCCATGCAACAAAGAATCAACACCCTACTCATGCTAGAAGAAGAGAGAGAAAAGGATAAGTCAAAGTTCCTGTCTCACCAAAATATAGTGAAAAGGTGGTTTGATAAGCATAAGGCTAAAGAAAAGAACTTTGAAGTAGGAGACTTAGTCCTGAAGTGGGACAGGGCAAATGAACCAAAAGGGAAGCATTCTAAGTTTCAGAACTTATGGCTTGGACCTTTTCAAGTGGCTGAGAAGATTGGGGCAGGCACTTATCAGTTGAAAAATATGAGGGGGTGACATGATGCCCTCCCAGTAAATGGCCAAGCTCTAAAACAATACTTCCAATAAAAATATATATATAAAAAAAATAAAAAAAAATTGTATGTTTCATGTTGAGTATCTTCATGGTTGAGAAATACTTCTTTTTGTTGTTTCTTTTCTTCTGGTTTTCTCTAATTTTGAAGGTGTCTGGCAAGACGATGGTTGGCCTTAAAATCATGCAACATAGCGAACTTTGTTTCTAACTCGTCACTCATTTACAAATGCGAGAAGCACTGGAAAAATTGTGATTACTTTGAGGAATCCTCTATCTAGCCTGAGCAAATGAACAACTTCAGAGAAATGCCAGAAGTGTCTAATTTTTGGTTTGGAAAGACCTTAAGGTAAAGAAGAAAAGATGGAAAGGACTACATGAACCCATAAGACAGAGCTAGTAAAGGATCCACCTTAACCATATCACTTTGCAAATAAACAGACATCCTCCTCCCTCACTCACTCAGGGAATCATGCCGAAATAAAATTGATATTATCAAAAGAGTGAAYAGTAAGAGAGGGTATGTAGATATCTCCATCGGGGCTATGGACGCTCGCTGGCAGYGGAGCAAGGTCTTTGATKTCGGGGTGACTCCGWCGRGGTTATGGATGCTCGYTGGCAGCGGAGCGACAYTGAAGCAGGTGAGTAGAGGTAATTAAAGGGTTCATGCCGGTGACTACTTTGCTAAAATTTTGTAAAAGGGGGACATGAGTCAGGGTCAATGGAAAGGAAAGACGAAAAGGGTTAAATCCCCATAGGTAGATCCAGAAGCATTAACCGAAGAACTTCAAATACAAAGGTTAAGAGGTTCTGATTTAAGACCAGTTAAAATTCTCCATTAGCTTCCATATCAGCCGGGCCTCAGAGGAGAAATATAGATTCTTCTTTCGCCTAGTGAATCGCCATTTGTTGAGCACTCAACACACCCTAAAAAGTCTATGTCCATTTCTACTTTTTGGGTACCACTTAATTTTTTTCACTATCTGTTTCCACTTCAGTATAAAACTATTGCCTATGCTTATCTTTTATGTTTTCATGTTTGAATTGTTTAAAGTCTGCTTGAACATATAAGGAACCATCTTAACTTCAAAAGGTACTTAACAACTACTTAAGAAATCGATAGTCTAAATTTTTCCCCAACACGCTCAGGAAATTCGGCATCGGGAAAGATTAAAAGTGACAAAAATCACTTGAGAAGTTCAAAATAGCCAAGCTCTGATCTTCATTGGCATCGGAAAAAGGAGGTTTTCTCATCCCTATGAATAATATCCACTAAAGATATCATCGAAGGCTGATCCGTTTGGCTTCAGCAGAAAAATGAAAGAGTAAGCGTCGTGCAAACAGGGGAGTGGTATCGCCGATCGCCGACTCCTGAAACGATTTCAGCGTTGGGGATTCACAAAATGATAATTCAAGAACACTACGCATTAATTTTCCATTTGAACGCTGATCCCTGATGCCATCCCGACATCGACAGTCGCAGTATCTATCTCTTTTAGCTCTTTCAACGTGAGCGAATTTCCCAAGTGAAATCCTTACCCACCAGCCGAGTTATAGATTTTATGTTTTAAAATATTTTAATAACCTCGAGTCAATAGCACCATGTCAACATCAATCGACATCGGAAGTTTTAAAAGGAACGCATAAATGAACTCGCAAAGCAACTTAGAACAATGATAATTATAAAATCTCATAATTTGCAAGAAACTTAGATAGAAGTAAAAAAACACAGTATACTTACATACGAAGAGGGAACACGATACATTCAAAACACTTTCAAGTTTTCATTAAATTAAAGTTCCCACCAAGCTCAGGTTACATACAAATAAACACCACTGACATCTTAACTATCCGGCCTGGTTACAGTGAGATTATGAAAAAATTTACAACAAAAAAAGAGAAAACTATCAAGCATCACTTCCGAGAATGCAAAGAAAGAGCCCGCCCATTATGTATCTCCTGCACATAGACCTTCTCCCGAACTACTCCTCACGCCTTGTAGTGTTTTATTTTTTCTCCTTCCCCGTCATCCTCTGCGCCTCGTGCAGTTGTACAATCGTATCATGCGCTTCCCAAAGCTGTCTCTTGAGCCAATCTGTGTTTCCTTCATGACCCTGCGGTGTTGATAACTCTTGTTTCTTTGCCACCAACTGTCTCCACAATTCTCTATTTTCTTGGTAAAGTTAGGCTATGGCAAGTTGGGCCCGCTCTAGCTATTGGATGGGACTCCCAACGGGAGAAACTGGTGTCTTTGCCTTTCCCTTTCGTCTCCTGCTTCCGCGAATGGTATTCCTGACAGGTTCTAGCCAGGTAGTGTTCGTCATAAACTCCTTATCGGTCGGGTGTGCACTCAGCTCAGTTGGGAGGTGGTATTCTCCTCCTTTTTCCTTATTTTTTCTAGGCCTCCCCCTCCTCCCCAGTGTCTGCTCCTGCGAGGGCATGACACCCAAGATACATCCTTCAGATGTCTTTCTCTTCACTCCCACCTCTAATTGAGATGCTAACACTATTTCCGATCAAGGGTAGGTACCTCCTATTGAAGCTTTAGGGATACTGGATGCCAATAAGAAAGAGTCTCAGGAACACTGGGGTTCGGACCTGGCACTCCTTCTACCTCGCAAAACCCATCCCTTGTTTAAGGGGGATCCCATAGTGCAATAGCATATTGGCTTAGACATTTGAAAATGAGTAAAGACTATGACACAAAGTTCTGCCAAAATTAGACTCGGAAGGCCAACGTTACCGATTTATAAACTCGGTTGCTACATAGAATTCCCCACAGAGCCCCTAGAATTTATAGCGGAATGAGGGAGAAAAACAGAATGTGCCAAAGGACACTCATGCCTCATGACAGGATGTCTCGAAGAGTTAATGCGTCACAATTGCTCGATGGAAGCAGTCCTGAATGTATGAAATGTTTCTGATCGAAGTTGTAGGGAATATACAGTATGATCATTCTAATCTCTTTAAACTCCCCAAATTCCATTATTAATGAACGATAGTTGACACACTTGGTGATACAGCTTCTAGAGGAACCACTCACCTCAACCTGAGGCATTTAATGACTTCATTATTATGGTATCCGACCTTTTGGGAGCGTACTCGCACATGTTCGGATCCAACATCTTTTCCCCAGCCCTAAGGGTCAAGCGGCTACTGTGACGGTTCCGACACTCATATCCATTGTACCTGATTTTCCACACTATGGCGTGCTAATGTAACTCATTTAAACTGAAGAGGAGTGGCGACATGGACAAGGACATCACAAGTCATTCAAAGGGGTGACTGGGATCACATAAGTATTAAACGATCAAGACTAACGAGCTCCACATGTACGCACCGGTCTATTCTTTTTTGTTTGTATCTTACTATGTGTTACATGATCGCTAAACTACCTCAACCCTTTACAGGAAATATCCTCCCGACTACTGAACAAATTTTTCTCCGTGACCTCACTGAAGAACTCGCAAAGACGACTGACGCAAGACCAGGGAAAGTGAAACGATTTGCAGAACATCTAACTAGAGCCTGAACCATGCTACAACAGTTGGAATCTAGTCTAGTAAAGTACCAGGCACATGCAGTGGATGTTAGGGGAATATATATGGCTCTGATGGAACATCACAGATTTCCAAGGGCCCAAAATTGTGAAGAATTGTTTATCAGTTGGTCCGAATATGTGAGAACTCACCCTTTTCAAGAGATATCTCAGGTTGACTGTTAAAGAAACTGTTAGAAGATGATGCCACGTGGCAATTTTTGTTTTTCTTAAACTGCACTTAGCCGTTAATTTCAGTTAAAATTTATATTATAAATAAATACATGGACCAATTAGTCAATGGTAGATGGTTGTTGTAAGAACTCTTTCTTTCTGGTTGTTAAGAATTATTTTGAATCTGCTATGAATTGAGAAGTCCTTTTGGACCAAAGACAAATTGTTTTCATCAAATGCATGTGATTGGACTTGGAGAATAACTACTTCCTATCATGTTTCATGAACAATGCAGTAATGAGCAAGAGCAATTAATTCTGTTGTCAAGTTATCTGGTGCAATGTTTTAATGTTCTTGGCTTTAATGACAAAAATAAATTGTTGTGTTATTATGTGATGAATGGTTATGGTAGATGAATTATTTTTCTTTCTATTATCTTATTACATATGTGCTTTCTTTCTCATAATTAGTTTCTCAGACAGTAATTGGATGTGCACACGGTTTATGTATTAGTACTAGGCTTGTGGTATAGAATCATTGTCTGCATGTTTGAGCAGCGGGTTATCCCAAGCTTAGCCTCTTCCCCGGTAGCTAAAAATTAATCTTGTTTGTTGTCAAGTTGGTTTATACTGGCTTGCATCTCTCATACCAGTCCCACCCAAGAGAAAATACAGAAGAGAATAGTCCTAACTGAAGGAGGAGCCTTCACAAGAAAAAACAAAGCCCATCGTAATTTGGTTGGATTGCAAGATCTAGAGAACCATTCCATATTTAAATGTTGCAGAGTCTAATTGGGCCTCGGTGGCAGGTTTGGTTCCTACTGTTGAATCAAGGGATTTAAGACCCATCAACATAACCCTATCTTCTTGCATTAACTTGACATTGATATCCATGAGATCAATCACTTTCTTTTTATGCAGAACATGATGTAAATGATCTATCGTTGCATGGGAACTCCTTGGAAGGTTATCTAATTCAAGAAATGATGTAACCTCTTTGTTTAGTGGGTTCCACACTCTACGTGTCCCATTGGTGCCTTGCACAATACATGGGCAACATGGGATCCATTTCTTTACTTGTTATGGCTATGATTATTAATGGGAATGATCAAGAAGGGAGAGGGAGTAGGAGAAATTCCATGAAGTTATGGAATTTGGTTGGGTGCCACCATACCTCATAGTGGGAAATTCCTTTTCCTCTCCATTATGCTTGAAAATTTATGATACAATCATTTGGTCTTCAGATGAGCACGAAATTTCAATTGAAAACTCAATTAGAAAAAAAAAAAAACATTCTTAGGATTCAAACACTTTTGTGTGATATGCTTCACCAAGATGCCTCAATTGGAATTTCAACTTAATATGTTAGTGTCACGGATCTTGTCAAGTGTGATGGTATATTTTTTTATGGAGGTATGTGTTGGGTGTAATTGGGAGTGACCCCATTTGAAGCTCGAATCAAGGATATTGCATACTAGTTTCTTGAATACGATGGGGATTCGTGGGGGTCTGAACATGAAGAGTTTGAAAGAGGTTAGTTATACTACTACCACCTATCTTGGGTATGTAGTCTATATTGGCACGGATTCTACTAAAATTACTTTAAAATACTTTCTACCTTGGTTCAAATCCCACATTACAAAGGATTTGAAGTGGTGAGTTAAAAAACATCATCCAAATGATAAAGGTGAAGGGCAGAGGATGTGCCCTTGTTCCTCTTTCAAGGCATTTCTATAAGTATTCAAAATAAGAATAATACCATGGGAAAATGTGGAAATTGATGTATTTCACTCACTATATCTTATCCTACAGGGTTCCTTTCAAGATATTGATGGTTGTGGTACTAAAGATATGTTTCATGCTTTGCTAAATTATTTTAGAGTGCATGGCTTATATAAACTTAGGTCTATGGCTATTAAGATACTGTGTTTGATTGAAACAACTACAACACCTATTTTTTCATATATCCTAATGTAAATTATCTATATGATGTGCGTTTATCCTACAAAAGTTGCAATGCACAACCATTGCAATGCACAATCGTTGTAGTGCACAACTGTTACAATGCTACTGTATTTATGCAATAGATGTGGGAAGTTGTGGGGATCATGCCTAGGATTGTGACATTTATTGTAGATCCAACATCTACCTTTCCCAAAAATGAGTTAGTCATGATATTGGTATACATGGGGAAATCATTCTGCAGATGGCCTTCTGTATTTTATAACATGCACCACATTACCTCCTGGGAGCTCTTCTTTCCTTTTTCCAATTCTTGGATATGCTAATATAAAAATATAAACTGATACTAGAATTGGGATAATATTGAATCCAATCTTGGAATGGAATCTTAATGTAATCCTTTGATGGACTCCAGTCACAATATAAACTCTAATGCCTCCCATTGCATCATCAACCACTATTACAAAAATGATGTTCACAAGTGAGGTAACAATCCACCAATGAACCAATCCTTATGTTGTACCTCATGGATCATGTAACTTAAGAATATCATCAGATCCTAGAACTACTAAGCATACCCCTAAATATTTCCCCAACCTTTTTCTTGATTTCCTTCAATTTTACAATTACTTTGTTGCTTTGACTTCAACATTTGAAACTTTTTCACAAAATCAGCTTGCAAA
>JASDQU010100068.1:213709-229309 GCA_032191745.1 Picea mariana | reverse complement strand
AGGAGTAAAAAATTTCCCACTCTAATCAACTCGAGGTATATAATCATATATACAATCATCATGTGCAAGAATATCAAGCTCATTATGAACACAAATATAATCCATATCCTTGTCAATAGAAAAAAATGAAGATGATGTACAAATTTGATCCAAATCTGATTTTTGTTCACAATTATCTTCTTGCACATCTGAATGTACCTGTTCATCACAAACTTGATCTCAAAGTTTGTCACAGACCCAAAAAGTTTCTTCAAATTCTCTATCATCAACAAATAATTGTTCTAGTGATGAGGATATCCTTTCTTTGAGATAAAAAACAAGAGCAGGATATCCTTTCTTTGAGATAAAAAACAAGATCAGGGTTTTGAGATTTTATATAATAAAACATGGCAGTAGTTTCAGAAGGCTGGATATCAATAGGAATACTATAATAAAAACTGTGAAATCTCCTATTGAAAATGTTAAGAACTTCATCCTCCTCCCTCTTTAGAGCATTTAATTAAATCAAGTACTCATCAAAAGTTTTCTTTTCACCCTAATATCTAAAATAGTTATAATAAAAATCATCCCATGAACCAATGGAACAAGCTTCCAAATTTCTGAACCATAATGCAACATCGCCAAATACCAATTTGGAAAATATCCTCATAACTACATCCTCATGCATAATTTCAAAATTATCAATGAAATTATGGAAAACTTCCAGGTGCTTCTCAGTTGTAACATGCTTTCCTCCATTGGACATAGGAAGGTAATCTAAAACATTATGAGGGTAATCATGGAGGATAAGGGGCAGCTTCAAATGTCTAAAAATTTCTCTTCTTATTCTGGACTGAACTACAGTAGTTTCAATGCCAGGTTTAACAAGGATCACAAAAGATAAATCAACTTGGTTTTCTACAAGATGACATGATTGTTCATGTTCAAGAAAAATTAGTATATGTACATCATGTTCATCATAAGGTTTAGGTGGAGGAATTAGATCAATATGTATAACATGAGAAGATGACAGATCTTCTTCCAATTAGGGATAAACAAATGAAGGCTTATGATCATGGGAGTAAACAAAGCATAGGATAATTTTTTTCACACGTATGGGAAAATACAAGAAAGAGATAATGAAAAATAATATAAGTTCCTAAAAAAAACTTATGACCTGATACATGGCTTTTCCATTCAGTTATTTCATCTTTCTATCAGTCGGATCCTTCCTCCAATGGAGTCTTCAATTGTGGAGTCATCGGGTGAAATATTGCAATCAATATCCAGTATCTAATCCTTGTTCAACATCAAATATTAGAATGATTTGTTGTTGTTCTCCCAGAGAAAATTCTTCATGTCTCTATCCCCAGAAACGACCACAAAAGATATTAGTCCTTGAGACAACCTCTATGACTATTGAAGAGGTCATTTCCCAGGAATTCAATAGTTGGGTATGTTCTTGTTTGGATGGAGATGGAAAAGGTTAGGAAATTCAAAACAGGTTGAATAAATCTTCAAGGGGAAAGATTTCAAATATGTAGACTATGTCAAAAACCAGAGAGCTTCTCATTATGAAACATGAATCAAAAAATATGATTGCTAATCTTTCAACTGAGAGTGAAGAAATAAGGATAAATAATGGAATAATATTCATAATATCTAAAATTATTTCACATACATGAATTTAAATAAACATATGAACTCAAACTATAACTACAGGTTTTGCATTGATTCCTTCAAATACAAAGAAGATGAAGTATATAAATTGTAAATAGTGTAGCAATTATTGAAATAGAAGAAAAAGTACAAAGATAATAATTCAGTTTCAAAGGAACATAGTCTCTGTGATGATCATAGACTTCATATTTCAGGCTTTCCCTTCTCAGAATATTACATAAATCCCACTCTCTTTACCTCACACTCTCTAATGCCTATCTGGCACTCCCACCCCCTACATCATTTTTTTCATACAATATATAAATTTTACATGATAGAAATTATATCTAAATTTTAAGGGATAGAGGATTTAAACATAGCAGTTAGTTGCATTTCTATAGGATCGAAAACATCTTTCACTTCCCAAAAAAGAAAAACTTGAAATACTTTAAGGAAAAATGGTAGGAGAGTTCTTAAAGATCCTAGCTTTAAGGGATTACTTTCATCAAATCTTTGCTAGAACTTTCTCATGAATCGCATCACGTTGACCGCAGATATGAAGTTGGCGACAGAGTTTTCTTGCGGGTAAAACCGCACAAGAGTTCGATCAAGTTTGGAAAGGGTTCTAAACACTGTTGTAGGTTTGTGGGACCTTTAGAAGTTGTGGAAAAGAAAGGATCCATGGATTATCAACTAGCCTTGTCTGATTCTTCGAGGCATATGCACGATGTATTTCATGTATCTGTACATTATTTTAGTGATCTGTCACATGTTATTGACATGATTTATTTTCATGTGTTGGATGAGGGTTATCTCATTGCGGAGCCAATCTACATTCAGGACCATCGCATTCGACAGTTACGTCGTCAAATAGTCAATCAGGTCAAGGTCTAGTGGGACAACTATAGTCCACACTCAACTACCTGGGGGGATGCATATGATATGCATCACTAGTTTCCTTACTTGATTGATAGATTGGAAATACAGATCTATGTCAGATACATTTATTTATTTGCATTTATATATTGTACAAACTTCAGGACGAATTTTAAAACAAGAGGGGGTGTATGTAACATCTCTCTCTAATAAGCACACTTTTATTGACTTATTCTTTTAGGACACTTACGTGCAAGTGATCCGATTATGGTACATTATGATTTTATTTTGATTATGGATTATACATGATGATGATGATGTGTTGTGACTTATTTTTATTTTATGTATATGTATTGGAAGATTTTATTGATGAGTTTTCCTAAGTGTGCAAGAAATATGACCAGTTATGGATGTTGATGGCATCAATGGACTTCCTTGGACTCTAGATTGAATCAAGGTGTGAATTGTATTTTCAATGAGTATTTCATTTTATGAACTTGCGACATATGATTGATTACAGTATTATTTATGTATATTGATTTTTGACATAGTTTTTATAGTGGACGCAGACTTGACGATGCTTGATAATCCGACTCACATAAGGAGTAGAGGGACCATGCATAGAAACTAGACATTGAGGGAGAGGTGTGGCAGTGTCCCTGCCATATCCTACTAGCACTCTCGACGTGGTATGAACTGTAGGTTAACGATTACCTAGTTCAAGAGATCCATGATGTCATGAGGATGGACTGAGACAATCACTCAAGAAGATTTCTAAGGGGCGTGCCATCAGAAAAATTCCTTATTCCTTAGAATCCCTTAGTCTCTCACAAGGTCGACCGAGTGGAGTGTTGACTCCAAGGGTCGGAAAAAATTCCAAAACTAGTCAAAGGCGAGTGGCACCCTTGGAGCACAGAGGTGCATCTTGAAGGGCACGTCGTGTAGTTAAAATCTTGAGTCAATAAATCTAGGTGGCATAGAAAACATTGAAATGATTAGACTTGATGGATTAAAATAATTAATTAAACAGTGAATTTATTAATTATAAAGCCAATAAAAGTCTAAGATTAATTCTAAGACAAAGCGTAAGTCTAAAGTTTAATTAGGAGACTAAATAGAAATATTGAATAAATTAAAAGAATTGAGATAAATCAAATTCTAGGAAAAAGTGAGAAAAATCTAAAGATGAGATAAAATGAACATGTGTGCATGAAAATATTAAAAAGGATTTTAAAATAGAAAAGAAATAAAATATGAGAGAATAGGTGTACACATAGAATAGTATCTAGAGTCAAGCTACCACTAGTCTAACTAAAAGAATATTCCTAATCCAACTCTAACTAAGATCTAGTTAGGAGACTCTCATTAAATGAGAATTTTGGGAACAAAGGGACAACTAAGAGAGAAAATAGGAACACATTGGGGAATGTGAGGGAAATTGACCTTTTAAATAAAATAAAAATGGTAATTACATGTACAACTTGGGGAGAGTGTGAAAAGTGTGTGGATGAATAATCATAATTAATTTAATCTAAAAATTTAATTACTTGTGCATAAGGACATGTGCCAGTAAAGAAATTTCTATAAAACAAATCGTGAAGAAGGAAAATATCTCACTTATTCTTCATAAGGTTATGCTACCAAAATGGTTTTGATTGTGTTTTACTTGTGAGAATTGGGATACCAAGCTTGTAGAGAGAATGGAAGCTCTACCTTGAGAGGAAATCCTTGGAGATATTTGTTCATTGGTTTTTGTGTGTGGCCCCCTTGCAGCGCGGGGGGCTTGTTATAACCCTAAATTGATTCATACATGCATACTTGGCATCATGCCCTCTTACTTGCTATTTTTTCCAAGCCATCATTGAGTATCTCTTCTTAAAAGCACTATTTTTGAAGATGTACATGCCCTGCACCATTACTGCCCTTGTATGTACGCTTGTTGCACCATTACAACCCGCGTATGTACACTAGCTGCACCATTACAGCCCGTGTATACTTGCAAAAGTTGCAAGGAATTCATTGATATTACAGGCTATTGGTTAGTTTCCCAACTATCCCACTGCCTATAGCCTGTCACCCAACCAGATAACCATACTTTTGTCATACAAAAGGATGTGTTGCGGTCTCATTCCAAAAAAAAATATAAGAACAGTGAAACTTTGCCCATTTCACGTCCCCTCCTTGCCCCAAGAATTTGCAGCCACCTTGTGAGATTTGTACTAGAATTTCCCATTTTTGCCTTTTTCTTCCATCATAAGCCTATTTCATTCCCTAGAGAGAGGTTGAGAGGAGAAATATATGTGGAAGTGAAGTTGGATCTTGTTGAAGAGGAGCCTAGACTAGATTCGAGGAGCAATCGTCGATCTTGTTGTAAGTAAAAATTGTGATATCAATAAAAGGAATACTTTTTCTATCCTAAAATATGATGTGTCAAATATTTATGTTTGATTTATGCTTTATTCTAACATCTAAATCATGATTTATATATGAGATGCATGTTTTTAGTTCTGTTTATCTATTTTTGAATGCAGGCCAGCCTTGGGAGGAGGCTTGTAGTCAGCGGAGCTATTGAGCGCGAAAGGATCGACATCGAACGTTGAGTAAAAGGTAAAGTTATCGGATCTCTTCACTTTGTATTTCATGCATGAATGTGGGGTATATTCGGGGTAGTTAAAAAAAGTTGGAGACTTTTAGACGGTTAGATTTGCCTACATGTTGAACCCTGGTGTAGTCTATAGAGGGGTTTTCCCGCTATAGCTGAAATGGCGACCATATTGGGGAAGCATCTAAGGTTTTAGGGGATACTTTTGGGTGTTTAATTGGTTTTTTTACCTTTTTTGAGTTTCTGCAAGTCTGTTGAGTATTTAAGGGATTTTGGTCACCTGTTGGTGCCATACCAGGTATCCCTGCCCTGTTAGTCTTCCTGTTTGTTTTCTTTTTTTGAGAAGTTGCAGAGGTGTACGCGACCTATAGTGGGTCTACATCCATACATAGGCGCCCTGCTCTATAGATAGCCCGCGTACATACGCAGGCTTCTTAAGTGTCAGTGGCGTGCCTGTGTCAAGAATTGTTTTCTTTAAAAAGAGGCAGTCAACTTCTTCCCTGATTGAAGTTCTCAAGGGTTTCTTGATTAAGTACAGTGTCTCTGTTGTTAGAGTCGTAGCCTGGGTTTGACGTGAGTTTTATCATCCTTTTAAAGATTTCTTTTGTTTTCTTTGAAAGGGTTTTAGACAAGTCTGTGAGTCTTTGATCATCCTGTCTGGTGTTTTCACTGACACCCTGTGATCCGCAGTGGACCAAAGGTCATTTTCGGTCTTTCCTTGCCTTTCACTTTTTCCCTTTCGTTTGCTTTAAAAAAAAAAGAAAAAAGAATTTATTTCAAGTTTATTGTTTGAAGCATAAAAAAAAATAGAAAAATATTTCATTTCTTAGTTTGGTTAAGTAGTTGGGTTGATTATTTTTCTTGTTAGGAAAATTAGTTCTTTTGTTTAAGTTCTTTACTGATTTCTTAGAACATTAAGTAGCTCGTAGTCGAGAAAAATTTCGTTTTAGCTTTTCCTTTAAAAGATCTTAGAAAAAGGTAGTTATGAAAAGTTGGTTAAAGAGTTAGTTGAAAATTTTTATTTGTCTAATAGAAGTAATTTTTCTTGCAGTTCGTTTATTTCTCCTTTGTATCTCAAAACACACCACTATTTTCATTGTCATTTCCTTGAATTAAGACAAGACACTTAAAATTAACACTAATTTAAAATCAACTAGACTTTATGTTTGTAGGGTAAATCAACTAGTTTAGGATAGAGCCTTGATATAGGTTTGAGAGGAAACTCTTCAAGGCTTACAGACAAACATTGGAGTCAGTGATAGGGAGTGTAAAAATGCTAGTAAATGTGAAAGTTATCCAAGACCCCCCTCTAACACAAGGGATAAACACGAGGTCGCATGCGAAAAGGTAGCAGAGATAACCCCTCCAAAGTCAAACCAGTCGTAGTGAGGAACGCATATAGAGGACTTGTCATGGGATATGGGATCCTATGGTTTTGGCTCAACCACCCAGATTTCCAAGCAAAAATCCAGGATTGGTGGAGGGCGGCAGAGGTCCCCCGCGGCTCCAAGATGTACAAATCTCAGCAAAAGCTAAAGAACCTCAAGCAAATACTCAAACTCTAGAATAAGAAAACCTTTGGCAATATCTTCGATTCCCAAAAGTAGTTGTTAGAACAAATGGGTGCGATTAAAAATCAGATCCGGCTATAGGGGCTAACGGACGAGCTTAAAACCCAGGAAGCAAAAGTAAAGTAACAGCTGGAGGCCAGAAAAGTACAAGAAGAGATTCTATGGAAACAAAAATCACACATCCAGTGGCTCAAGGAGGGGGACCGAAACACCAAATTCTTTCACAGAACCGTCATTCACCACCGTCATACTAACAGAATTACGCAACTAACCTCCACCAATGGTGAGCCTATTTATTCCCATGAAGACCTGGAGACGACATTGATAGACTATTATAAATATCTCCTCACGGAACCACTCCTAGATAGATATGAGGCCATAGCTAAGGTCACACAGCATGTGCCCTCCCTTGTCACTCCGGCGAAAAACTCAGCTATGCTCCGGCCTATTACAATTGAAGAGGTCGATCAAGCGCTTCAAGACACCCCCAAGTGCAAGGATCCTGGCCCCGATGGCTTCACCAGTGCTTTTTTCCACCATTGTTGGCCAATGATCAGGGTAGAGGTGTGGGAAATCATTGAAGATTCCCGATCTACAGGACAAGTCGTTCAGGCTCTCAATGCAACTTTCCTTACCCTCATCCCCAAAGAGGGGTAGGCTTACCATCCTAAGCAGTTCAGACCCATAGCCCTCTGCAACGTCATATACAAACTTCTAACGAAAGTGATCGCACGAAGACTCAAGGCCATCCTCCCAATGATTATCTCTCCGGAGCAATTGAGCTATGTTGAAGGCAGACAAATCCTGGACAGCGTCATCCTCACTCATGAAGTGATCCACTCTTTGCAGAAGACCAGAACGCTAGGTATGCTCCTTAAACTAGACCTTTCTAAAGCCTTCGATAAGATGAGCTGGAACTATATGCGGGAAATGCTCCTTGCCTTTGGCTTCGATAGGCTCTGGGTGACTTGGAATCTGAATCTAACCTCCTCAGCTTTTTTTTCCATCCTTATCAATGGAGTTCCTTCTCGCCCCTTCTCCCCCTCTAAAGGAATTAGACAAGGAGACCCTCTTTCCCCCTTCCTCTTCATCATTATGGCCGAGGGGCTTAGCCGCTCTATCCAGGCAGCCGTTGCAAATAACTTGCTGACAGGTCTACCTTTGCATGGTATCTCCCCCCCTATCTTGCATAGCCAATTTGTGGACGACACATTATTGATGGGTACCCCTACAACACACGAAGCCAACTCCCTCCTCTCGATCCTCCAAACCTTCTCTGAAGCCTCAGGAATGGATTGTAAGAAAGATAAGTCCCAAATCTTCTTCTTCAATATGCACCCTCCGATTCAGCGCCATGTCTATGATATCTTGGGTTTCAACCGAAGCTCCCTTCCGTCCAAATACCTTGGCATCCCCCTGATTGATAATGCCCTCAGGAACTCCTCTTGGGAACAACTCCTTTCCTCTTTTATCAAAAGGATTTCTTCCTAGACCTTCATAGTTCTAAACCTTCCCAGTCGTCTCATTCTCCTTCAAGTGGTGCTTCAAGCCCTTCCCATCTACACCTTTTCGGCGCTGGTTGTCCCAAAGTTTATCCTCACAACCATAAAAAGCTTACAGAGGAACTTCCTCTGGCAAGGCCTCAACACAGGGAAGAAAATAGCGCTAATAAGCTGGGACAAACTTTGCCAACCCAAACCACAGGGAGGCCTTGGACTACGAGACCCCTACATCATGAATAAAGTCCTTAGCACCAAGATCTGGTGGCATTGGCTAAAAAATCCCAAGGATCTCTGGGCAAGGCTCTGGAGAAGGAAATATGCACCAGATGTGGCGAAAAAAAACTTAATATGATGGAACAGGGAAACCCAGGATCCTTAATCTGGTCAGCGGCTAAGCAGAACAGGCATCTAGTAACCCGACATGCTTTCTGGGAAATTAGAAATGGGAAAACAACCCTCTTCTGGAAAGATTCCTAGCAGCAATGGCCAATTTTGGACCACGAGGATTGGGCTGAGCATATCATCACCCAAGCTACACATGCGGGCCTGACAAAAGTTGTTGATTAGTGGCAAGACAATCCCCCAGAAGACACCTGGCGACGCTGGCACTTAAACAGGGAACGCCTGAACCTGGAAGTGCACATGGAACTGAGACCTTGGCAGGATGAAATGTACAAAAGGAAAATCCCAAGACTCACAGGAGAGGATATCCTCCGATGGGGATATTCGCCACAGGGCACCTTCAGCATACGAGAGGCCTATCACATCTAAACTCAATCAAACCCTCTACCCACAAGGAAGGTGTGGAGAAAAATTTGGGACCTTAAACATTGGCCTAAAATCACCCTCTTCCTCGGGCTCGTCACCCATTCAAGCATTCTCACCTGGGATAACCTCTCAAAAAGAGGTTTTGTCAGACCGTCTATATGCATGCTCTGTGGAGAAGCAGCGGAAACCATGAATCGTCTCCTCAACTCCTGCCCCTATACTGCTCAAATATGGGATCAAAGTGCGGTTATTATGCATACATCGGATAGTAAAAGAGATAGCATCATTGATACAATTATGGATTGGAGGGATTAAGTGTTTCATTCTTCCTACCTAAATCGTATATGGCAACTTCTTCCAGGCTTCATTCTTTGGCAGGTATAGAAGGAAAGAAATAGAAGGCTATTCATGAATGATTCCCTCCCATGGCACCATTGCTGGAACCAATGTCGCCTCAATATTTTGGAAACTCTCAACCTTTAGCTTTGGTCTGAAAAAGATCTTATCAGCAACCCCTCAGAACTTCTGATCCTTCAGTACTGGAAGCCCTCCCCAATTCTTCACCCACTTTCCTCCACTTCTTCTCCTCCCCCTCCCAGCAGCCCCTCCTCTTGGTCCACCCCCCTGGACGACTTCATCAAGCTCAACTTTGATGGAGCCTCTAAAGGCAACCCAGGAGCAGCAGCCTATGGAGTGGTATTCTGCAACCATTATGGACACATCATTCTCATTAATGTAGGCTCCCTTGGTCAGACCACGAACAATGCAATGGAACTTTGGGGGCTCATTAGAGGACTGCAATTAGCCATCGAGCATAGCTTCACCAAGCTGATTGTCGAAGGAGATTCTCAAATCATCATCAATCTCTTCAGTAGAATATTAAATGGAGCGGACCCGAAAAGAATATCACCTTGTTGGAGACTCTCACATGGGCTAAAGACTATTGCGGTACTTCTGCAACCCAATCAGGCCTTTATACCAGTTCATATTAGGCGAAAGGTGAATCAAGTTGCGGATGAACTGGCTAATCTAGGAACCAACTGGGACAAACCGGATATCCTTTTCCAAACGTCCCTCCACCCTGATCACCCTATTCTCCAGCAATGCATCCGCAAGGGTGTGGAAGTGGACAAACCCCCGGATGGTTAGTGCGAGACATTGGGCACGAAGCGGGAGAGAGGTCAGGCCAGCAAGGCAGGGAGCCATGTGCTGGGCTCATGTCGATTATCGCAGCCTCGACCTTGCATTTAATAGATATCACGTCGCTGCAGCACCATTAACTCTACTGTGCTCGACTCTTTTTACCAACCTTACTATGGCTCCTCCGTCTGCAATTGTTTTTCATCCCCGCTCGCGATCCGACCCTCTCATCCCTCTGCTACCCAGGCCTGGTTTATCGTAGTCTCTCATGGTGTTCACAGCCCTCGGTCCTTTCCAGGTTCTTCACATTCGCCTGGGGTACTCAACTCATTTCTTCCCTCAACTGGAGCACATTATGCCGCGTCAAAGAGGAAGGCCACGAAGAGGTTCTCCATGGCATCCTCCTCGGCCCCATACCTCTGCTTCTCCCCCTAGTTCGCCCTCCACGTTCTCCTCGTTGCCCCTGCAACCCAAGATGGAACCTCTTGCCTCCTCCACCCCGCCAGCCTCCTGGTTCGAATGCTTAGTCCTCACAGATAGCTCGTCGGGCTCTCTTTCTCGATTTTCGGCCGTCCCACCGAATTCTAGAACCAACGAACCTTCCTTTGCACTGATAGTTTGCTTCTCCTAGCCACCCTTTGGGGCGCCACCTCTTCTTCGAAGTGCTCGACACAGTGTGTACCGGTCTACCGCCTTCATCCCTGATTCGCAGTTGAAAGATAGCCTCATCATTCTTTATAGACTGGTCTTCGAGCTCCGTCAGGGAATGGAGGACCTCCAATTCCGACTGGAGCTCATGGATGGGAAGACCTTGACCCTCCTGTAGATTCTTTCCACCTTCCAGGATGCTTTCCCCTCCACTCCCGAAGGCGCGGCTTCACCAGAGGCACCCCATGCAGAGGGAGATGACAGGAATGATCAGACGCAATGTCCAGCCGGGGTCGTTGAGGAGCAGCTCAAGCATGAGGACACGGAGGCCGCGACAGCTACAGGCCTGCATGCATACAGTCCGCCTGGAGACACCCTGCCAGCTGCCAACATGGACAAGAGCAACGGAGACGCTGACATGCATTTGGAAGGCAAAGGGACACCCATCGAAGAGGAACCTTGGTTCATGGCTTCTCAAGCCACCTGGCCAGGTTACTCGCCAAGTGTCTGACCCCACAGGAGTTTGGTCTTCTTTACTAGTTTCTTTTCTTAGCTGTAGCTTAGTCAGCTTAGTTATGTTTTCTAAGACTGTTAGTCTGTAAACTGCTAGACTTACTCGGCTGGCTGAACTGGTTTCCCCTCTATTGGGGCAGTTCAGTAACTACAACACAGTTTTTTCAAAATTTTTGTTCTTCTGGTCTGGTTTTTGAAGGCCCTTTAAATATAAAACCTCTTATTTACAAAAAAAAAATCTATCAAAACATAACATCTCTTAAAAATTAAAACATGTAAAAGTCTAGATACATTATATTAGTTTCAACTAATGCTTATTCTGGGAAACTTGTGAAACCATGGATAATCTAACTTATTTAAAAAATAAAATAAAAATTAATTTCGTTCAAGAACACAAATTCTTATAATAATGAATAAACTATGGTTTAATAATATAAAGTTATAACAAACCCCTCTCTCTCTCTCTCTCTCTATATATATATATAACCATTTTATTTAACTTACTACTTATAACAATTTTTAATGTGTTACCATTCTAAATATATGTATATTTAAATCTATATAGATATAAGTACAACCATTTTATTTTACTTATTAATGATAATAATTTTATTTAAATAAAAAATATAAGTTATACAATATATTCACACTTAAATTACAATATATATTTTGTAAGATTCCTCAAGCATTAGTTATGACATGATTTTAAAAATATAAGTCGTATCAAATATATCACATCTAAGTTAAGATCGATATCGTATTTATAGCATGATTGCAAGATATAAAGTATATTTACTCATTTGAAAATAATGTGATGTTATATATATTACATCTAAGTCAAAATAGTCATTGTGTTTATAGCATAATTGTATGGATAATGGAATAGTGGTGAATAATTGTATGGACATTAAAATGATGATGCATATAATATATTTTTTTGTTAAGATAATATGGAAGTAAAGATTTCTTCGGCGCGAGTTTAAATTGTAATCAAGGGCAGTATCTCGTCTCCATTTGCCTGGTCGTTCAAATTGCACTGTATCCTGTGCTAACTTAGATCTCTTGAAAACTAGTATGTCAAATTGCAGTGCATTTTCTACTGGCTTAAATTTATTAAAAAATATATTTATTGACAAGATCTGAATTCATCGAGGCGCGGGAACGTTATCCCTTNTATATTCACATTTAAATTACAATATATATTTTGTAAGATTCCTCAAGCATTAGTTATGACATGATTTTAAAAATATAAGTCGTATCAAATATATTCACATCTAAGTTAAGATCGATATCGTATTTATAGCATGATGCAGGATATAAAGTATATTTACTCATTTGAAAATAATGTGATGTTATATATATTACATCTAAGTCAAAATAGTCATTGTGTTTATAGCATAATTGTATGGATAATGGAATAGTGGTGAATAATTGTATGGACATTAAAATGATGACGCATATAATATATTTTTTTGTTAAGATAATATGGCAGTAAAGATTTTTTCGGCGCGAGATTAAATTGTAATCAAGGGCAGTATCTCGTCTCCATTTGCCTGGTCGTTCAAATTGCACTGTATCCTGTGCTAACTTAGATCTCTTGGAAACTAGTATGTCAAATTGCAGTGCATTTTCTACTGGCTTAAATTTATTAAAAAATATATTTATTGACAAGATCTGAATTCATCGAGGCGCGGGAACGTTATCCCTTATTAATAATATTTAATTTAAATTTTAAATTCAAATCTCTTTTACATGTGTATCCTGTCACCTATTTTTAACATAATCATTACAAAGTATCTTAACATAATCATTACTTAATTAATTATTAAATATCTTAACATAATAGACTATATTAATCATTACGTAGAGACTCTTAACACAACATTAATCATCATTTAATTAATTAAATGATAAGACCGCATGAGCCATTACATACGGTCTCTTAACATAATCATTACTTAATTAATTATTAACAATAAATTAGTTGCGGATAACGTACTAGAACGTTGTAGCTCGCTTAATCATCATTTAATTAATTACAAATAATAAGACAGCATGAACCATTACATACGGTATCTTAACATAATCATTACTTTAATTTAGTTGAGGATAACGTATTAGAACGTTGGAGCTCGCCAAATACTTTCAACTCCCATTTAATAAAGTAGTAGTTTAAACGTTCGATTTTTTTATTGTTTTTTGGTCATTTAATAAGGCAGTAGTTTAAACGTTTTAATAAGGCAGGTGTTTAAATGTTCCATTTTTTTTTGGTTGTTTTTTGGTCATTTAATAAGGCAGTAGTTTAAACGTTTTAATAATAAGGCAATAGTTTAAATGTTCCATTTTTGGTTATTTTTTTTTTTTTGTCATTTAATAAGGCAGTAATTTAAACGTTTCAATTTTTTTTTTGTTTTTTTTAACTCTTTTTTGTTTGATTTTGTCAGAAATCCTGGTGATGAATGGTTATAATAGAAATGCTTCAAAAATTTTAAAGATTTTTCAACAAACTGAATCCATTTATGAATGTTTATAAATGTAATTTAAACAATAAAAACAAAAAATATAGATTTTTTCCCAAATTTACATCCTATAAAAAAAAAACCCTAAAATAAAACTTTTACCCAAAATTATTTAATAATACTGAAAAAACCCCAAAAAAATACCCAAAATCATTTAATAATAAAAAGAAAAAAAACCAAAAAATAGAAAGTAGAACGTTTAGCCAAAACCATTTAATACTAAGAGCTGTAATGTTAAAATCGTTCTATATTCGTTAGATTATATACCTTATTACAGTAATGTTAAAATCGTACAGAATACGGATAAGCATCGCAATCCTACATTATGGCCAAATACTTTGTATTAAGGATGTATGATATACATTATGTACTTGAGAAGTGATATCATTCGCTATTGGTATATCAAGGACAATGGAAGCTGCATCTGAAGACGGACTCATTGCAGAAAACCTGAAATTCCAATGTATGCGGACGGATTAAATAGTATTATTTTTGAATGCCCGCATTCATTTGATGGCAGACCTGGAATTTCTTAATTTTCTTAAACCTCTTGGATTTCTTTATTGATCTCTGGAAAAGACTGATACTATGTCTCTAATCCAGAGCCATAAGTTTGATGATTTCCAGTGGGCGTGGTCAACAGGATATCTACAGAAAAAGCTGTTTGAACTACCCTTATTACTCTTGTAGCGACCGCTTGAAGAAATCAGGTGTTAGAGGAAAGACTTTTGGGGAATGTTCCTGTTGATTGAGTACTGCTTCCTCCCTGTTTAGGAGCAGAGTAGTGAACACTCGCATGAGAAGAGCATTGGATTTCAGCAGGCGCGGAAGTTATGCATCGCCTTGAATGATTACACAGAGTTGAATGATCGGGAAGCACTAAGCCATGCAGAAAAGCGTTGCTGCTACTATTCGCGTCGGTGGTTTCATTCATCATGGTGGGAGGCGGTGTCGTGTTTTCCTGTAAGCAAAATGTAGGGCAATGGGGGCACACAGATGACTTTTGCGGTATACCAGATATTCCAATCTGCTGGCTGTAGCTTTTGTCCTTCGGTTTCGTTCTTTGCCGACACTTTTCTCTGGCCTTTGCTTTAAACTCCTTTGGAGGTACAGCATTAACTGTTTCTCTTGTTCTACGGTTCGAAGCCACTGACCTCATTGCCACGGATCTCTGTTCTCTCTTTTCCCCGTGACCAATGGAGTCTATGCTGTTGCTTTCGGTTGTCTTTGCTGTAGACAGCTTTTGGCCTATGCTGGTTCTTGCTGCTAAAATTTCGTCATGGCGATTCCCACGACGATCCTCGCTGTAGGAGAATGTATTCTCCTGTGAGGAGCTGTTCAGGTCTCCAGTTTGAACACACGATGAAGCAACAGCAGTTATGTTGGAATCTACATATTGCGATCTGTGCGAAGTAGAGATGCAAGCCGGTTGAGGTAACTCCCGAATCGCATCCTCGGCTTTTTCAATGAGCCATTCGACAGCTTCACTTGGTTGGTCGAACCCAAGCATATCTTGCACGAAATAGAACATCACAGCCGTTCGCACAGATAACTCCATTCTTTGGTCCCTTGGTCCATTCGAGGTAAGTACCATAGTATGCTGATCCTGGCTTCCTGAAGATGGAGAAATCCCTGATGCATCAAAGTTACGTGCGCTCCTTCTAACCCTAAAACCCTTATGTACTCTCCTCTCACCAGGAATGTTGGCCGCCATCTCTTTACTGAAGTTGAACGCCTCTTTCCCCATGAAATCCTGGTTTCCTACCAAAGTATTCCTTCCCTCGTCTTGCGTTGTCAGAGTCCGCTCCTCCTCTTACAATTTG
>JASDQU010100068.1:190434-206406 GCA_032191745.1 Picea mariana | reverse complement strand
GGGATTTTTTTTAGATGGATACTAATATCTTTATTAAATATGATAGGTAAATTAATGTAATCTGATAAAAAAAAATTATATATAAATAAGTAAACATAATAATAAAAACCTAATTAAAAACTAAAATAAACTAGCTAAATTGCAAGTTTAAAAGCGCATAGATGAATCTATACTAGTACTTAATAAATAAAATACCTTACATTGATGACCCTGTATCAAAAATGAATCTCTACTTTTAATAAATAAAATACTTACATATATCTCTCCTTGCCCTAAATTGAAATTGTAACAACACTGGTGAAATTACATGGTATTGCAAAATTAAACTAATTTCATAATGAGATTAGTAGAATTTCAAGTACCAGGTTTTCTTATCAGGCACTGTATACACCGCGAGTTAGTCTTCGCCTTTTATTTAGGGTTTCCAAGTGAAGACAAGCGCTTGAACAAAGCTGTGGAAGTTCTGTCGTCTGCAAAGATATCGTGCCAAAATTCAGTGTTACAGTTTATTTACCAACAGGAAATCTTGTACTATAAAGATTCTACGCTTCAAATCATGCGGTAAATAGCGCTTTAAAATTTAGGGTTTGTGCTGCAGCATGCATTTCCGTAGTTCTGTTAATTAGTCGACTTAAACCCGTTCTCTAATTGCGAGTTGCAAGCAGTCTAATCTAGAAAAAACTGGCAGACTAGTCAGTTTCTTTCAAATCCACGCATGCAATTAAATACGACTGTTGCGCGGCATTATTCGGAAATGGATCCAAGCACAACAAAAAGGCCTCACGTATTTAACCTAGTTCTTAATTACATGTAACCTAGTTCTAGCAACATTCAAGATGAACTCACACCTCCAACAGAATCAGGCATTAAGCAGCGCAAGTAAATTACCTTATTTTTCAAAACGTAAAACATCGAACAGGCTTTTCAATTGAATATACGACAATCTAGTCTGCAAACTAACTGCAGCCAGGCATGTAGAAATTAGAAGATTGCAGGTGGCGCTCATTAATTTATGAGTATGAACCTATGGTTCAGCAAGAGAACATCTGCTTCATAGAGTTCAGAAAACGGCTCATACCGCATGCATATATATAAGATTGTATGAGTAGATACCTATGAGATAAGGATTGAGCGGACGAGGAAAACTTTCGTTGCAGGTTGATGCCAGCTGAGATTTTCCACTTTTAACTCAAATAATATATTGATGGATGATGGAGAGACCACTGTCGACTTTGGTCGACCTTCAGAGTACCTCTCCCTCTTCAATAATGCTTATCTTTAGCAGTGGTGGATAGAGAGAGACCATAGTGCCTAGACAGCTGCTTGAAAATGATTCTGCTGGTGTTACAAGATTCCACTTCACATCACCGCTAGGGTTTTAACATATGAACGGCTCTCAAAGAACGCATGTGCCGTACAAGGAATAGAGTGATGCATCTATCATTCGGTTCTTCGATGTACACGTATCACCATATGGCATGCGTGAAAAGTAGGCCGACAATAGCCTACAATAAATTCCAACCTTTTGCAGCTGGTTGCCAATCTGTCTCTACTTTTTCTAGTTTAATGTTTGAATTTGACGGAAGTAATCATGACCTTGCTCAATGAAGTTACAGGTGTCACGTGCTACAGGCAAACCATACCAAACCCCTCTTCGTTGCAACACGCGTAGTCGCCTTATCAGGATGGTACAACACGTGCACTCACCCTAGCAACATCGTACAACTATAACATAGTAAAAATAAAGGCTCTGACGATGCAGATATTTCTCTCATGTTCGCATGTGGTAGAAGCGGGAAATATTCCAACGCGGATTTTAAAAATAAATGGGGATGTCAGAAACAAAGTAGAGGTTGACAAATTTTATTTTATTTTTTTAAATTCGTTCCATCAGAATTTTGTGGAAAAATAGTTTTGCATGATTTATTTAAGGTTTTGATTTAATGAAGACCATATGTAAATGATTGAAATTTAAAAAAATAATGAATTATTGTAATAACTAGCCCGTATATATATTGTCCCGTGAGACAGCGCGGTTGGTAATGACAAGTACCTTTCTCCAAGTGTTGGGAGGGGAGGTCTTGAGGTCAAATCCGGCTGGGTCTCTGGGACGAAATTGTAATGGCTGCTTGTGATGTAAATGATTTATATCTCTAATATAAATCGAGTTAATTTCTCATGGAAAAAAAAAAAAACTAGCCCGTATTAGAAACCATGTCCATGTACCTTCATTGATTTGTCATTTCTTAAACAGGGATTTATAAGTTAACAGCATTATTATTTTAGGACAAATTAATTCTTTAATACGCCTTTTCTCGAAAGAGAAGATTTCATCATTATAATGCAAAAAATAATTAATTTATAAGTTAAAAGCATTATTATTTTAGCACAAATTAGTTCTTTAATATGCCTTTTCTCGGAAGAGAGGATTCCATCATTATAATGGAAAAAGTAATTAAATTAATGTAGGTGAGAGTTGCATTTTGAAGATTTTTTAAATTTTAATTTTTTAATTTAATAATAATAATAATACAAATTTATTTAAACAAATATTTATTAAAATTTGATCATTATAATGGAAAAACAATTAAATTAGTGTAGGTGAGAGTAGCATTTTGAAGATTTTTTAAATTTAAATTTTTTAATTTAATAATAATAATGATACAAATTTACTTAAACAAATATAAATTATAAAAAAATTAATGTAAAATATATAAATTTAAGAAAAAAAACTTGCGAATGTTTTTTTTATTATTGATTTAGGTTTAATTCTTAAAAGTAATGAGATATGAGAATTTATGGAAAATTAGAATAGTTGAATATATAAATAAAAGAAAAAATCTTGTTAATGTTTTTTATCATTGATTTAGGTTTAATTCTTAAAAGTAATGAGATATGGGAATTTATGGAAAATTAGAATAGTTGAATATATAAATAAATAAAAAAATCTTGTTAATGTTTTTCATCATTGATTTAGGTTTAATTTTTAAAAGTAATGAGATATGGGAATTTATGGAAAATTAGAATAGTTAAATATATAAATAAAAGAAAAAATCTTGTTAATTTTTTCATTATTGATTTAGGTTTAATTCTTAAAAGTAATGAGATATGGGAATTTAGGGAAAATTAGGGAAAACTAGAATAGTTGAATATATAAATAAAAGAAAAAACAGTGTTAATGTTTTTTTATCATTGATTTAGGTTTAATTCTTAAAATTAATGAGATATGGGAATTTAGGGAAAACTAGAATAGTTGAATATACAAATAAAAGAAAAAATCTTGTTAATGTTTTTTCATCATTAATTTAGGTTCAATTCTTAAAAGTAATTCTTAAAAGTAATGAGACAAAGGAATTTAGGGAAAAGTAAGTTCAAAAGGGAAAAAATCATTCTTAAACACTTTTCAAAATAATCACTTACATAATAATTATTACAAAAATAAATATTATTTACTAATTTCATATAAAAAGACAAATTAATATGGATAATTTTGCTTTCGGTGAATGTGAAATAGTTATGAATAAGATGAAAGAGAGCAGAAAGGTTAAATAACAATTTGGTTTTAAATAGTTTGGAAGGTAAATTGGATATCAAACCTATCAAAGAGAAAGATGGGAACATGCTAGCAATTGCCAAGGAAGAATTGCAAAATAAATTATAAATTGAAACAACTTGACTCATAGAAACAAAGAGCTTTAATGACCATAAATATGGTATACTAAGTAAATTTATAAGTCTAAAAGGGTCATGGATATTTATAAATGAAGACCTAGGTCTAGAAGACCAAGTTGAATTAAGGAAGGAAGTTCAAAAGCTAAAAAAAGTGAGGAAGGAAGGAAAATGGGAAATATTTAGGAATAGAAAGACTATTATTAGGGATAGAGACCAAAAATATAATAATACATAGGAATTTAGGACACTTTGAATCCTCTCTTGGAACCATTGTGGGTGGCTTTCCATGGAGGAAAGGATCTATGTTAAGTTCAATCCTGAGTGAAATTGGTATTATATTGCTTGTTGAAACTTGGGAGCATGAAGAATCTAAGGTCCCTAATATAGAAGGATTTGTATTTTGGTCGATGTGGAACAAGAGATCTTATCAGAAGGGCATTGGAGGCATAGTGTGTTACATAAAAAATAACATTTTTCCTCACATTATGCTTCACAAGAAAGACCCTTTCAATCGGTACATGTGGATGGAGATTTCAAATATTAATGCTAAGAAATTTTATATTAGCTTTTTATTTTGCGCCTACCAATTCTACCTTTTATAAGAAAAACAATCTAGATAAAAAAAATGTCCTTACAATGGATTAGAACAAGATATTTACAGTTTGAGAAATGAAGGTAGTATGTTATTGCTAGAATACTTTAATGTTAGAACTACAACTAATCAAGCTATTATTTTAAGTAATGATTTCAACCGTAATCTTATATGGCTAGATGAGGAACTTGTTTTAGCTAGTAGATACAAAAGAAACATTGAAGACATAGTCAATAATTTGTTTGGTACGAATCTAATCAATCTATGCAGTTCTCGATATCTAATAATTTGCAATGGTCTAATGAGGTGGTTTAAATCCAACTGGATGACTTGTATCCATGGGCTTGACAATAGTGTAATAAATAATGTGATATATGATACCCTCGTATACAACCAAATAGTAAATTTTGACCTCTTAAATGACCATGAGGCCAACTATGATCATAAGAATTTAAATCTAACTCTAATATTTGTCATGCACAAAAAACCCATTGAAGAGAATTTGAATAACCAAAAGCACTTGATTTTCAATAGAAATAAAGTTGATATTTTTTTAAAGGATTTAAATAATGAATTGAATCTGCTATCAAATAAGAACGATATTGAGTACCTCTATCATGATTTTACAACAACCCTCTCTACTTCCATTCACAAGTTCTCCATGAAGGTGTTTTGCAAAAAGGGAAAATAGAACGACCAACCCTTGGTATGATCAAGAGTGTGAGATTGCTAGAAAAACTACTAGGGATACTTCTAATGAGTTGTTAAAATTTGACAAAACAAATAGACCTACAAATCCCTAATTAAAAGGGGAGAAGGTACTATATCAATAGAAAGAAAGAGAAGCGTATTCACCTATCTAAGCTATATTCTAGGAAATTTTAGATGCAAATTCTAACTTGTGAATCTAAAGAAAATAACACGATTCCTTTCAGGGACTAGAATTTTGTCGTTTAAAATATCTATGAATACTCTAATGTCGTGGACAACATTCAAACTATTTCTACAAAGGAGGAAGATTTTTCAATAGAACACATAGAGTTTAGGGTTAAGTTGCCTAAGGACATGGAAGGATACCAAGTAGAAATCTTAGAAATTGGAGGTCCTCATCCCTTAGATCCACAAACTCTTCAATTTAACAGTCAATAAAGGCTTCCCTAAACCTTGGACTCAAATCCTCATTGTACCTATTTTTAAAAGTTGGGATAAAAACAATCTCTGTTATTATAGGACCATTATGATTAGCCCCCTCTTAGCCAAGTAATATGGAATTATTTTGGAAAATAAGATCGACATATGGCTAGAAATCCACAAAAAATGATGTAAGGGTGAGGTCAGTTTTAGGAGCTATCATTCAACTGTGGACCGCCTTGTTACACTTAGGATGATTTTGGAGGAGTGTCGCAAAAATAAAACAAGTCTCATGTCTTGTTTCATTGACTTTAGAAAATCTTTTGACACAATGCATAGGACTAACCTTTGGAATAGGTTAGAAGAGATAAAAGGTCCTTATGAGTTTAGAGTTGTTGTGGTAAGGTTGTACAATAACATTATTTCCAAGTTTAGGAACAAGAAGTGTTGGTCGAAATAAATTAATTGTAATATAAGTGAACTGAGAAATGTTGTCCCATGTCCCCTACCATTTTTGGCATACACATTGACAAGTTAGAGTTCTTTGGAAGAAGCAGGTTGTGTTAGACCAACTCTTGTTGGTCTAGTCATCATCTTTCTTATTTACGCCAATGATATTGTCTTTATGGCAAGGAGTCCCCTCGATCTCGATAAGAAACTAAAAATCCTCATGAATTTCTTCTCTCGTATGGGTGTTGACTACTAACACTAACAAAATGAAGGTTATGATATTTAAATCCAAAAATAACACTTGTGTTAATTTCATGTATGACAACAACAACTTGGAGGAAGTGACTTCATACAAATATCTTGAAATTGATCTTCATCACAAGATTAAATGGAACTATAGCATTGAGAAAAGGATAAATCGATGGTCGAAAGCTTATTATGAGCCTGAAAACAATTGTAAATTAAGGGACCTTTCCCTATGGGATTAGAAGAAACTCCTCTTTGAGACTCTCATCACTCCTGTTATCTTATATGGTTTTGAAGTTTGGGGCTGCAACATATGTAGAGAATTATGGAGAAACATAGAGCAAATCCAGAAGTGTTTTATAACTTTTAATCGCAAAATTAAATACAGTACACCCTATCCTATACTCCTCATAGAAGCAAGTATTTCCCCCGTTGAGAGAATGGATATGAATAGGTACCTAATGTACAAGAATAATATAAACAATAGGAAATACAAGATGCTTTCTTAGATTGCTTGAAATTCCAGTCAAACCCACTTGTGGTGAATGCAAGGTTGGCATAAAGATGTCAAATCTTGGCTAAATCATTGGGGAATAAAGGAAGAGTTCACTCTGCAAAATAATGATAATATCAAAATTATTATTATATCTAAATTTAAGGAGAATTATGGTGTGATAAATAATTAAAGGATAAAAGAAAATTAAGATGTTATAAGGAGGTGACCAACCATAATCTAGAAGATCAAAAGTATCTCTTTGTTTTGTTTACTCTAAAGAAGAAAAACAACATCGTCAAAATAAGAACAAACTATCATGAGCTCCATAGTGTAAAAACACATTGGACAGTTCCCAAAACATCATGGATCGAAAGAATTTTTCATATTTGTGACACTCAGGTTGGAGATAAAAAACACTTTCTCCTATAATGTCACGCGTACACCCACATTCGAAATCAATTTCAAAATATTTGTTACAATACTGACATTCCTAACCTTTTAACTCATCAAAACTATGGTGATCTAGGAACGCTTCTCTTAAATCTTTTCAAGTACATAAATAAAATTCTAAATCAAACCAAGTAATTCCTCACCCTTTTTGACATTTGATAGACCAAATTTGGTCTCAGTGGCCATTAATCATCATCATAGAAAATTTAGAATTTTTATTTATTTTTAAGTTTTCTCCTTTGTATATATAAAATAATGTGAAAGATAGATATTGTTGATAAAGATTAAATTGATGAGGACGATGGTTAATGTCCACTCAAAACAAATAAGAGATTACTTGGATTTCTTTAGAATTTTATTTGTTTGCTTGAAAAGCATCAAGAGAAGAGTTCCAAGATCACCATAGTTTTGATGAGTTAGAAGGTTGGTATTGTGACAAGTCTTTTGAAATTAAGATCCAATTTGGGTATACACAAGATATTCTAATATAAAGTTATTTTCATCTTCAACCCTCTTAGTGTTACAAAGTTGACAATTTCTTTCAACCCACGACTTTTGGGAATTGTCCAACTTCTACTTTGACTATGGAACTCATGAGAATTTGTTCTTATTTTAGCAATGTTGATTTTTTTCTTTACATTAGTGAAAACAAAAAGATACTTTTGATCTTCTAGATTAAGGTTGATCAACTTCTTATGATATCTTAGTGTTCTTTTATTCTCTAATTCTTTATTGCACCACAGTTTTCCCTTAAATTTAGAGGTAATAATATTTTTAATATTATCATTATTTTGTAGAATGGTCTTTTCTTTTTTTTCGCATTGATTTAGCTAAGACTTGACATCTTCATGCCATCCATGTTTGAGCCATAGGTGGTTTTGGTTGGAGTTTGAAGAAATTTTGAGAAGCCTCTCGTCTACCATTTGTTTATCTTGTTCTTGTACATTAGGTACCTAGTCATCGTTGTGCTCTCAATGGGGAAATACTCACTTCTATGAGGAGGATAGGGTAGAGTGTAATGTCTTTAATTTTGAGATTATAATTTATAAAATTATTTTGTATCTACTCTATCTTTCTCCACAATTTTCTAGGGATACTGCATTCCCAAACTTAAGATCCATACAAGATAACAAGACTGTGAAGAGTCTCAAAGAGGAATTTTTTCTTATCTTATATCCAAAGCTCTGTTGGATTACAATTGTTTTCAAGCTCATAATGAACTTTACACCCTACATTTATCTTGTTTTCAATGTTGTAGTTCCAATTGAGCTTGTGATGAATATCGATTCGAAGATATTTTTATAAAGACACTTCACGCAAGTTGTTGTTGTCATATATGAAAGTATCGAATGTGATCATTTTAAATTTAATTATCATAACTTTTATTTTGTTTTGTTAGTGTTAACAATCATACTTGATTAGAACAACAATCCTTTGAAGATACTTGTTTTAGATTTATCAAATTCTTTTTCTAATTCAATGATTTGAAAATAATTTTTTTTTATGGATTATTATGTTATGTAAATTGACATTATTATAGATGTTATGAAAATTGGACTCAATATTATATATTATATAGATGGAATGTTGTAAAAAAATATTTTTGGTTTTCCCACTTTATTCATTTCACAATTTTTTGTGTCCAAACATTTTATATCTTATCCAAAAACTATTTTAATTTGAAATTTGTACACTTTTTTTTTAACTAAAAATAATTTTAATAACAATGCAAATGAAATACACAAAATTTTATATATCATTAAATTTGATATTACTTTTATTTTTTAATAATTAAATTTATTTTATTCACCTTTAAAGAATTGACCTTGACCTCTATGAATGACCCATGAGGTGTTTAAAGGTCAACTTAACCCTTGGAGTATTCGAAAGGGTGAGAGGAGAGTTGGTACCTTGGTACAATAATGCACATAAAGCGTCTTCTACATGGAGTTGCACTACCATCACATAAGCTTCGTACAAATTTGTTTTTTTCACTTGACGTTCACCTCGGGGCGTGACCCTTGTCGTGTTTACAACGTTAGGAGTTTAGCATTCAAAAAGTGAGAGGAGAGTTTGTACCTTGGAGCATCATGCACATGAACTTTATTACGTCATCCTACTTTAACTACCATTACTTCACCTATGACGTAGAACTTAAATAAAGCATGGTCATACCCTTTACTTCACCATTTTGCTAAGAGCTATTCCATAATCTAAACTTGTGTGCAGAATTATCCTCATTTACTATTCGTACATAGAGTTGTGGATGCAACTTATTACTTTTATATATATATATATATATATATCATTTCAACCTGTTTTTATTTTAATTTTGTAAAATATTTATATGGTGAAAGGATATAATTTATATTTTTGGAAATTTTTAATTAACTTACCATTAAATGTTGTGTGGTTAGTTATTTTAAATACAATAAATATATTAAATTTGGTTAATTTATGTTTGTTGAAAAAAGTTTTCATTCTAATTACTATTTATTACTAATTTTAAGTAATAAAAATAAAAAATTAACATTTTTATTTACAATTAGGAATATTTTTTAAGAGAAACATCTCAAGTATAATAAGAAATGTTTATATTACAACTAATGAAATGTGTATAACACTCTTACAAAATGTTTTCTATAACCTTGTCCAACGGTATTCAAAATTGTCTTATTAATTTCCTTAAATTGAATTGCAAATGTGACATTACAAAATGTTTTCTATAACTTTCTCCAACTGTATTCAAAATTATTTTATTAATTTTCTTGGATTGGATTGCAAATGTGACATTATTAGGATTAGTAGTCTCAATAAGTGATTTATTGTGTCTTTATTAAGATCACAAGAGATTTCCGTAACAATAATTTTTCCAATGATTAAATTTACATTTAATTATAAATATTTTATTACGCTAATTAAAGTTACTTACTTTTAAATCAAAAATTAAATTTATATTTAATTATAAATTTTTTTATTAAGTTAATTAAGATTATTTACTTTTAAATCATTTTGATTGTTATAATAAAGTATTATTTGAATTTATTTATTTTTCATTATCAATAATGAATTAAATTAATTAAGAAAATTAGTTGATTGAAATTTTGTGTTGATTTTAAAAATATATATCATTATAAATTATATGAAAATAAACTAATATTAACAAATAATAATGCAAAAAACTTATAAATAGCAAGTATATATTTTTCAAAAAATACTTATTTTAAATATAATGTAAAAATTTTGATACAATATTGCATTATGACAAAAAAATAGAATATCAAACAAAATTCATTAAACATTACTATTTTATGTACAAGTTAAGCAAATTACAAGTTGAGTATATGTCTTTTTTTTTTTCTTCATATCTAAAAATTAAGAAATTGATGTTATTTACATTAATGACTTTCCTAATTCCATACCCTACAAGTGGAATAATGTTCTTAATAATATTCACCATTTTATTTTGATCTTCTCATAAAACTTTATTTTACCATTTTATTTAAATCTTTTCATAAAACTTTATTCCCTCAATCTCTTGAATTTGATTCCTAGTTAATAAATATTGATTATAGTTTAAAATAAAAAAATTGCAATTAATTGTTGCATCTGTGTGCAAATTAAATGAAATTAAGAAAAAATTTACGATATAATATAAAATAAGTAGAAACTTGCATTGAAGTCCTTAATGGGTCAACTAGATATCTCTAGTTGATTAGAAAATGGACCCAACACATTAAAAACCTTTCGAGCTACACTCTACAAGTTCACATGCTAATGTAAGAAGGTCAACTCAAGATATTAATTACAAAAGATATAACAACTTTAGTTGTTTATGTTGTGATATGATTTTTTGAAAATTTATAATTTACATGAAGATCCTTTGAGGCTTTAGATTGAGGGGCTATGTAGTTTACTTGAGATTAAAATTTGATTATATATAGTCTTTCCACCTATACATACATACAAATTCAAAATGGAAAAATGTCAAACAAACATGTTATTAACTGAATTGTTAATTATATTCAAATATGTTGATATAAATTTCAACAATTATGACCTACATGAATCTACTTCAAAGGTACTACTAGATACTAGAGTATGACTATGTAATGAATTAGAGAATATTGTACCTTTTGTATTTAATCAAGTGTTTTTGCATCCATAATGGTTGTGGCCCACATGTGTGGGGCTAGGTCAATATGTGAGGGGTTCATTGTGATTGTGGGGAAAGATGTACTTATGGTGACACTGGTCAATTCATAAGGTGTTTTATAGATCAATTGTCATGTCAAGGGCCTAGGGAATAGTGGATATAGTATGTAAGGGGTTAGAGGAGTTACTATGCATTGGAGTGTAGTGTGTATAGGGATATAATGCATGGGGTCCAAGTCAGTGGAGGTTGGGTAAGTGTCATAGAAGGCCATTATGGTTATGAGGATATTTATGCCTTTGATTGTACTAATAATATGTTAAGGTGTTTCAATGGTTGATTGTCATGTGAGGGTCCCTAGGGGCTAGAGAGCATTATAACATAAATTAAATTCATTGGTCTAGAATTATGATTAATCAAATTGCATCACATTGACATAAGAAAATAAGATTTTTTAGTCATTAACATTTCATAAGATTTTACTATTATGAAAGATGTTATAAACTTCTTAAGTCCAAACAAGGAACATTCAATACCAAATCTTATTGAATAGAAAAGAGTAAAATAAGCACATGGTATAATATTCAAGAGAATTCCCCTCACCTTTACACCTTTAGATTATATCGTTAGGTTTATGGAATAAAATGCAAACTACCTCAGCTTCATGTAAGAGGATCATTCTTATCTAAATTGCTCCAAGCTCTCCCGATGTTATCTATTGTCCATATCTCCTTACATTGTTAATTTTTAATCTTTTATTATAAGCATAATAAATTTGACTCCTTTAATCACCTTCTTGATTTTCAATTTAATTTATTTTCTTTGTATATTATATGTCTACTCTTTTCCTTAATTATTAGTTAACCTCTAAGTTGAGATATTGTTGTTTCAATTGAAAATCCCTTGTCTATGAAAGTCCTACTTACTTTATAATCATTATGTCATTTTGTCTTAAGTGTGTGATTATATAGTGATATTTCTTTGTTTTAAAAAGTTTATGAGAAACATATTTACATCATATCCATTATGACACTTTAGCTTAAGAGTGTGACTATTAAATCTTATTATAAATCAAAATTATAATTATTAAAAATGTAGCGAACCTCCCGTTCGTCATGACATCAACCTCTCATAACAAGTGTATTTTTTTTTTTGTTACAGGTGTGTGCACGCATGTACTAAGAAAATAAATACATTCGAATCTACATCACCACCCGACGATGAATAAGACGCAACCATCATGAACACAACAAGACAACATAAGATGCACAACAAGTGACTGCATGCATTAACGATGATCAATCGACAATACGTAAGACTGACTACCCATCCATCCTACCCTACAATGGTTAGGACCTCCAAGACACATAAGCAATGCTTAAGCCCAGGTTCCCATCGATTTTAACCATTTAAGGTCTCAGGGCTGGCGACTGTTCTGAGGAACATGGAGGTGTCTACATCCTGCCCGACATAAGCAGACCAAGCAATAAAATGATTACAACCACATAGCACAATAATTAATAAATAACCATGACCACTACAGAAAACGCAAACCCGAACGGACTCCGAGAACAACCAACCCTCATTAGGACAAGGCATTATCCACGACTCAATTAGCATCAATTACCGATCCGTTACTCCCTGTAATTTCCATTAGTTCACAAGTTGCCAAATCTACCCCTAAAAATAATGTAAAATCAATTAATTACAATTCCCTATTACCAAATGACTGAATGTACTTAGCTTAAAGACATTGCATTTTTATATGATAACAAATTGACAACGTTCAACCACATTCCCACAATGACATCAACAATATCTCTTTTTAAATAACCTTGCCAATAAATATCAATCACCTTACATTAAGTTATAATTATAGAAGATATAAAGACTAAATATAAAAAAAAATAAGAATTGGATAAATACATCACCACCTAATTGTAATAAAATTCAACATTTATTTTATGTATGTAGGATTATACATTCGACAACATTCAACCTCATTTCCATAAAATGATATCAACAATATCTCTTTTTACTAACCTTGCAAATAAATAATAATCAAATTACATCTTGGGTGTTATCAATACAATAAAATTACACTACCCTTACCATAATACCATAACAACACCACGTTTTATATTAAAATGACTTGCAAATAAAATAATAATCACTGTACTTCTTGTATGTTACCAATGCAATACATTAATATAACTTACCATAAGACAAATCGACATTCAATTTATACTATAAAGACCTTGCAATAAATAACAATAAAATTTCATTTCATGTGGTCTAACACTAATGCTATATTTTATTTCAAATTGCAAATAACATTTCCCTTATATTTACACATACTATACCATTTTATAATATCCATTACAATACAATTATAGTAACAGTACAATAAGACAACCATATCTTTACATGTCTTTTGCAATAACCGTGCAATTTGATTGATAATCAAATTTACTTTATTATGTTTTAAACACCGATAAAGCATCTTAGTTGGTATTGTAATAATCATTACTATTACATAAACCAACAGTCACTAGTCGTTACCTTTGCACGATACAGTAGCGATTTAATACCGTAACTATACATTCATGTTACTAAACCCATTCTGTATCAAAGGAAAAACCAGCGGCCCAACCATCTCTGCCCAGACAAGGATACAATCAGCAACAGGTAGCAAGAAACTAGCGGCTGGTGTGTATGTCAGAAGTCAAAGGGAAACTAAGGGCACATGCTGGAAATCACGGTATCAAAGGCAGCAGTCAAAATGAGCAATTTGTCTTGGCAGTGTCATAAGTAATTTCGGCAATAAGGATGATTAGTTGTGAGGTTGTTCGCAGTCCACGTTGGTTCTCATCCCAAGAATGCTACTACCAGGCACCCAAAAACATAGAGGGTTTAAATAAAAATGCAGGGTTCAGGCTGTAAATTCAGGCGAGTTTCCCCGCTCACGCTCGTCATGAATTACACTAAAAAATGCAGAGGATTATATCACAAAAATGCAGAGTTCAGAGGGTAAGACGCAAGCGATTTTTCCCACTCACACTCGTCATGAATTACTCTAAAAAACATAGAGGATTATATCACAAAAAGAACGCAGAGTTCAGAGGGTAAGGCGCAGGGGTTCTGATGGTAAAAAACCAGGCTTAGGAAGGAAAACACAGAGCTCAAGGTTGTAATCAATCATCCAACTTAGTTTGAAATTGATGAACTCTCATGGAGCGAGCATTCAGTGAGCTAATTTCGCCTTGAAGGTTAATAAAAAGTGAAGATATAAACATCGTCCAGGAAGGCAAGCCAGACAAAGATCTTACACAAGCAAGGCAATCATGGGCCGCGAAAAAATCACAGTATTGACAAGGATGGCAAATGCTTTTTGTTTTTCTCTCTTTTTTTTTTTAATCTCCTGCGCCCAAACAGAATTGCTAGAAGGGAGTTTCTTTAGCAACAAACTTACTAGGCAGTATGCCAGAACGAAATTTTACAATGAAACTGCCAGTGATGAAAGGGAATAGGACAAATTCGCCATTCACCCATCAATGAATGAAATCAATTTTTCTTTATCTGTTTGAAAACAGAGGTAAATAACTTCAATTGCAGAGGTAAGTGACAGTAGAAAAAAATTTATTATCTTGCAAACAACGGAGGCAAGTAACTTAATTAACATAGGCATTATAGCCAGTTCTGATTATAAACTACAATAAGTAAATTTTAGAGCATAAAGATTTCAATTCATAAGGTTCATTACCAAATTCTAAACGAAACTTCATTACCTACATTTCACTACACCAATTTTGAACTTAAAGTGCACAGCAGTAGAATCAGACCCTAAAGGCGTTACATACATGCAGACTCAATCAATTTCGGCATACAATCTTCAGGAATTGAAATAGACATAAGTATTTAGTTTTTTTTTTTAATTTTTATTTTATTTTTTTATTCCAGCATTCAAGCGGCAATGGGAGTCATACATCTGGACTGTTTGGGGTAAGTGAATACTACGATGGTGTTCGCTCAACCCATTGATTCAAATATATATTAATTCAGAGAAAATAATTTAAACATAAATGTCCAGAAATCGATTCAGACATACAAGTTTTAGTCCCAAAATCCAGATCTATAATTTCCACTGTAAGAATTTTCAGACACAAATTTTTCAGGAGATTGTTCGGACATAAAGATTTAGTCGAATTGAGCAAGTTGGAGGGACAGGTTTCCTGCACAATAAAACCAACTACAACCACAATAATACACATACAGGTCTAAATTATACATCCTACACAATATATCATTCAATTGAAGGGGCGTACCTTTGCATGTTCGCCTGCTCCGAGAGTCGTCCGCGTGCTCTGTGCCGCTCCTTCTTGCCGACCGTTGAGACCTCACCGATACCTCCCAGCCAATGCTAGGAGTACTCAGCTTCCCCCTTATCCCCCCGAACCGCAAAGGGGCCACATACTATCCAGACGGTACGTCTAGCTCCTAGCTCGCCTCGCAAGGCCGAGCTACCACTCCTCTCCGAGCTGGAAAATCCCAACTCCGGACAAGTAATCAGTCAAGTCACAATTCCGGCAGCGTAACGTTACGCTAACAGCTGATCCCCTTCTTCCTTATCTTCCCTTTCTTTTATAGAGTTTTTAGAACCTCCAACTTTCCCTAAATCACATTTAAATTAAGTTTTAATAAAAATCTTCTAAATATTCTCATTCGCACAAGTGTCGTCCATCCCCCTCTTTCCTCCAATAATTATTTTCTTTAAATTTATTA
>JASDQU010100068.1:153839-167353 GCA_032191745.1 Picea mariana | reverse complement strand
TTAGTTTTTAGTTTCATGCTCATGTTGTTATTTAGTTTTTGTTTAATTCTTGTTGATACCTTTATTGTTTTCTTTCTAACCTTTTGCATTACAGCTGTCATGACTAGAAGAGCCCAACTAGGCATGTAAGTGCTCCTTTTTTGCTCACCCATTGACGAAAAGAGCACGAACAACGTCCATCACATACTGATTCATTGTGGATTTGCAAGGGAGGTCTGGGCCCGAATCCTACAGCAGCTCTCGCTACCTTTACCCTGGAGCAGAGACACACTTTCAGAATGTTTTCAGTTGTGGAGCACACAAAATTCTCCCCCAGTCTGCCTGGCTGCTCTGGTCTGTTGGAACCTCTGGTTGGAACGAAACAGTGTCATATTTGAGAACAGGACACCAAACCTGATGAAAGTTGTACACAGAGTTCTGTATTCCTTTCACTGGAAACAAGCTCTGAATTCATTCCACACACCTAAAGCTATTGATCTCAATCTGCCAGAGGGTTTTACGCTAGCCTGCTTCGACGGAGCTGCGCAATCTGGATGTTGTGGCGCTGGTGGCTTCTTTAAATCTCACCAATCAAGAATCACAAAATGGTTCTTCAGATGTGGGGAAGGATCGAACACTAAAGCAGAGATATTGGGGCTCTGGACCACTCTCTATTTAGCTACGACGTGGTCTATCAAACATTTATATGTTTTGGGTGACTCGCGAGTAGTCATCGATTGGATCAATCAAAGATCCAATCTCTGCTCTGTTCACATCGAAAGCTGGAAATTGAAAACACTGGAGCTGTCAAAACGCTTCGCCGAGATTAAATTTCTTCATATTCCGAGAAGTCACAACGGAGAGGCGGATGCTCTCTCTAAAAGAGCACTAAAGGAGCTGTCAGGGTGGTTATACATATTTCACAGTGACTACGGAGTCGACAGTCCCATTACCCATCTAAGAATTTATTGATCGGGGTTGGCAGAATTTTTGACTCTGGTAAGTTTACTCGACTGCTGGATTGGTTATCTGATTGCTGGAATATGCTCTATCTGTGGATGCGCAGGTTTACATCTTGTTGATCCTTGGATTAGGGATTACTCTTTGGTAAAGATCTAGTCGACAGGTAACTGGAAGGATGGATCGTTGTCCATTACATCCCTGTGACCGCTGAGCAAATTGCTACTGAACAATTCGCTGTAAAAACAACAATTGTGCAGTAGGATGTCAGAAAACTGGTTTTGGTATGACTATTTGTGACTGTGGTGTGTATTTGTTTCGACCGGCTGTGTTATATTACACACACAGGTGTTTGAAGTGATTCAGACTTGAACCTCCGACCGCTTGGTCAGTTGGAGTGCAATGTAAATGATTTTATACAATATATAAACTCGAGAAAATTTTTCCCTGGAAAAAAAAAGGACAATGTGTAAAACAAAACCAAACAAGATTTTTTAACAAAACAATAGTAAATCTAAGCATAACTCATATGTTGTGAACAAATTTTAAAACAAAGCAGTGGTAAAACTAAACAGGAATATATCAATTTGTAAGAAAAACAATGTGTAACTTAATCATCATTTAAATTTCACACTTACGCTATTTATTACTATAGACTAAACACTTTAAAAAAATATATCTTAATATATTATTACACATACTTAACCATGATTTAATCTTTGATGTTGAAAACACTTTCATAAAACAAAGTACTCCAAACATCATTGTCACAATTCATGTTTCTACCATGTTTCTTCCGTGACATGTTTTCTAGAAAAAGTGTATTGTGTCCTCCTATATTCAAATGCTTTTAAGTAGATAGTAACAAAGGAACGGTCGGAGAAGTTTGTTATTATATATATATAATTTTGAGAAATATTTAGGGAAGTTTACACGTATTAAAAATATAATGTGTTCTCTAGGGAGAGAATACATTATGAACATATAATGTGTTTATTTAAAAGGAAATGTTTTGTTCATAATATTAAAGTTTTTTTGGGTCTTTAATTTAGAAGGAATTGTTTGTTTTTTAAAAACTATTTATTTATTATTGTAATTATAAAATAAGGATTTAGAATAAAACTATAATATAGATATAAAAAGAAAATTAAATATTAAGATTTGATAGTTATTATTGAGAGTTAAAATATATGAGGATTACATGAGTAGTTTCTTGCTCATAAATCTTAGTTACATTTTTTGAAACTGCCATAGAGACGTCAACTTCTACTTTCTCCTCTATTGCTTGCTTAGTTGTTCACTCTTCTTCTTCTTCTTCTACATCTTTTGTTGTTTTCTCTTGTCTATTGCCTTCCAAACCCCAAATGGTATTCATGATACTTTCGCATCTACCATCTAGTTCATCCAACTTGTTAAGAATTTCCCCGTTTTCATTTCTCTTCTACTCTATAGACCAAGCCGCAAATTACTCTTTGATATGCTAATACAAGTCCATTGTCATAAAGTATTTTGTATTCATGCTCCTCAAGAACCTAGTATCAGGCAGTTAGGGAATGATTTCTTCATCCACATTGTTGTTGGAGATAAAACATCTTATTAGCCTCATCCCTTGTTCTATTTCTTCCACCTCTTACTTGACCCTCTCAACAAACCTAGTATGACAAAGTTGCAACTAGGGCCTTGGCCATGGGCTCAATGAAGCATTATCATCCAATAATTGCAGAGTAAATAAGCAATGACCAAATGAACAAACATACACATACGCAGTACACCAGTGTTTTATGTGGAAAGCCAAATCGGGAGAAAACCACGAAATGATTTTTCTTATATGTCTTGAAGAATTACATTCATTGGAAGCACCAACTTCCTTTGTTTTCCATCTGCAACTGGAAGGAGGCTCTGTTGGGCACTTTAATTGTCTAATTGAATGGAAAATCAAAGTGTTCAATATGAATTGTCAACCCAGGGAAGTCTGTTATTTCAAGATAATTCTGCACAGTCTATGCTTGATTATGAAAGCATCTCTAATCTAATTGCAGTAGGGAAGTTCTTTTAACAAAATCAAACAAACAATATTACTAACACAATTGTGTTGATACAGCTGGAGTGCTACAGAATTAAAATCATAATTGCAATCTAAACTGATGAATCTACAAAGACCATGAATTGCCTACCTTAATCTAACTTTATAATTTACTTTCGCAGGAAGAAATTCTATACTATTGCTGAAGGGAAATCTACTTATTGCAAGAAGTTACTTCACACTTTTAATTCTCCAAAACAAGCTTTTAACCTAATGCAGAAAAAGGAAAAGCAGTTCTCCAGCCATGTTCAACAACTGACTTCTAATTCTCATGAGACAAGTTTATGTGCATTTACCAAGAAGGACCTAAACTGTAACAACAGTTACAGTTATATTCAGAAATATCTAACAGTTAAACCATTCGCAATGAAAACAACTAAATCTAGAATTCGAAACAGAGGAGAATCGGTGAGGAAGGTGGGCCCTTTCCTTCTCACTGAATCCACTCAAAAGATAGGTTACAGTCTGCTAAAGAAATTCAATCCACTTCTTCATTCAATTGCCAAAAATATGTATGTGTACAATAATCGCTCCTTTCTTCAGTTCCAGCAAAAAGACTAACAACCTTTACATTACAAAAGCTCTGCTATTTAACGTCAGAGTCAATCAGTGTTCAGAAACAGAGCAATCGTGAGAATCCTCGATTCTCGGGCTGTTCGTTAGATATCATTAATACAAAATCTTGAATTCTCCTTCATCAACATCGTGAGCTAGCATTCTAATCAGCAGGTGTTGCAGCAGTCGTATCACAACAGGACTGGTGGCATCTGTTGTAACATCTTTCGAGATTAACAGGCTTCTGTCATAGCAGTTGTGTAACAGCTTCCAGGATTGATGGGCATCCGTTGCAGAAGTCCTATAACAGCTTCCAAGAATTGCGCATAGCTGTGACAATAGTGAGTTTCTCAAAGTGGGTTGTTCTAACACTTTGATCATTAGTTAAATTATTTCATGGGTAAAATATGTGAACATTATCAATCAAACATGCTAAGTAAATGAAAACATAAAAGCAAGATGAATAGTTCGTACCTTGGGAAAAAGGGTCTTGGTGCTCATTATAATAGTCATTTAGCTTAGGAATGAAAAGGTTGAATGATCAAAAGGTGTAGTGAGAAAGGGACATTTCAGGGTCCTAACATACCCCCCAACTGAAGACATTGCGTGTCCTCATGCAAAACACATTGAAACCTTATTTTGTAGCTGAAGTAGATCAGTATCTCCTCCAATGCAAAATTGTGAAGAGAAATTTCTAAGTGTCGGTAATGTAGAATGCTGTGTCAAAAAGGAAATCTGTTGAGTCAACAATCTGTTTGGGTTTCTTTATGCTTGAGAACAGGATTATTTTGAGTTGCTTGAGTAACAACTCGTGAAGAAAACAGAGGTTCTTGTTTGCAAGCTTATGGTATACTAGGAGTTGATTTATGACGATGAGATCTCCTCTGTTTTACTGATTTTTGTGTAGTAGGAAGTTCATGTTCAGTCTTGATTGATACATTTGCTGGTTCTGTAGCAACTAGAACTTTGACTACCTCATATCCTACCTCATAGTAAATGTTGCCACACTCAAAACACATTAGTTCTTTGTTTCTGCCCAAAACAGCTTTTGTCAGTGCTAGGATGTCCATGGTTATCCCCTCTGGATTCTTCTGTTGGGCAGCTGCCACCTCTTGTTTCAGGGTTTGTAATTCAGCCTTGAGGTTAGCATTCTCTGTTATCAGTGCAGCGATCCTGGAATTTTCTGTATTCTTGATCTTTTGCTTTATTTGGGCAAACAATTGGGCAAGTGGTACATCCTCAGCATGCTGTGAAGCTGATTCTTGTGTAACAATTGTGTCCGTCAGGACTAGTTCTTATGGATCAGTCTCGACATGGACAGTTGATGCTTGTGGAACATTTGTGTCTGTCAGGACTGGTTCTTGTGGAGCAGTCTCGACATTGTTGGGTGGTTCCAATATGACTAGCTCTGGTAGGACAATCTTTTGTGGAGCAGTTGGTTCTGGTGTAACAGTTGTATCTGTCAGGACTGGTTCTTGTGGATCAGTCTCGACGTGGACAGTTGATTCTTGTGGAATTGTCTCTGCATCAACCATAGGGAATAGTGGACGAAGAATAGGAACGGCTTGCTCCATATCATGTCTTCCAATTGTAGCTTCGACAGACCTGGTGGACCTAGTTTTTCTCCTAGGTAAAGTAGAAATGAAAGTAGTGGTTTGCTTCTTCGTTGTTGGAGGAGGAACAGGTTGTTCTTCCTCAAGCACACAAGCAGGATATTCTGGTATACTGGGGTCTGTGATGATCTGGATATCGTCAATGAACATGGGATGTGTCGAATCATCAGGCAGCATCGATGATTCTGCTGCAAATTGAGTACATTCATTTTGAAAGGAAAAGATAGTTTCCTGCAGTTCTGGGCATAAGGTAAAACCTGGTATTCGTACCCCTGGAGAATTCTCTGTTGCAGCAGCCAGAGGGTTCTGATTTGATGTTGATCCAATTTGATCAATGGATCTCCGAGGTTTTCCTTTGAATGGACGTTTCCTTTTCTGCGAAGATGCACAGGTAATGCTAGTAGGTGCTTGACCGGTTGTAGCAGTAATAGGAGAATCCTGTGTGATTGCAGCAGCAATAGGAGGGGTCTGTGTGATAGTTGGTGCCTTAGCAGAGGGGGTAAGCAGTCTTGATGTTATAGTGGATTGTGCTATCCTTGCTCACTTTTTAGGTAATGTAGAGGTAGGAGCAGTGTTTTTCTTGTCAGAGGCAGGGGGTTGAATTTCAATAATCGGTGTATCAGCCAAGTGCTGTGATTGTGGTCGAGCGGTTGGCTCTTCATCTATTTGTTTGTCCATAGCTACAGGCTGTTGTAATGCAAAGTCGTCGAGGCTTGTCTGTTTGGTGTCAGGATGGCTTCGGGTTACACAGTTGCTTTTCTGAGTCGTCTTACGAATAGTGACAGTAAGTGTTTGGACTGTTGTTGCAGCCGAGGGTAGAGGCTCTGGAAGAGGTCCATGGGTTGCAGTTTCAAGGACTGGTGCAATCCTTTCTGGATTTACAGATTGTGGATGGGCTACTGCAGCAGGTAATGGGTTATTGGAAATGCCCATACCTCTGTGAATTAATAGGCCGATGAGTCTGTGATTAGAAACACAGTTCTTGGGGCTCTTGGATTTTTTAACAAAACAGGCCATGTTATGCAATGATTGTAGGAGATAATAAGGAATGTTTATTAATTTTTGATGTCACAGATGTGATAATAAGATGAAATCGGAAAAATAAACAACTTGGTATCGGCCTTCGCAGGAGATGTACCTTTTAAGAAATTCTGCAACTTTCCCCCATGGCTCTGGTAAGGAATTGACGTCTACACCTCTGCCCTTGGTCTGAACTCGCTCAGTGTTGACGAGGAACCCCTTCTGTGCATCTGGAAGATGTGTTTTTCTGTTAAACCATCGGTCTCCCGTTCTTGGCAACCCTGTTACAACAACAATGCTTGCCTCTGTTACTGGAATCCTTGCCCCATTCACCATTGAATACCCTTCAGTAAGATTTTGACTAAACTCCAATACCTCGTCCTCACTAAACTCTTTCAACTTCTTAAAATACGATATCCAGCCGGCCTGAAGAAATATTTGGTAAGCCTCTGGGTGTAGCAGCAAACTGTCCAGAGTTGCGGATTCATGTCTCACAGTTGATCCTCCCATGATGTTTCTTGAGAGTCACAGGCACATCGGAGGAGAAACTATCACCTAAATCAGAGACGCAATAGGCCCGAACGTGGTTTGCAGAGAGAACACAGTGTCTTAGTTAAAAGAAGTGTGGGTGGAAAGGTGGTGGAGGTGTGTATAAACTTCGGAATGAATGGCTAGATTTACATTCCCACCCCCCCCCCCCAACTAAGCGGATTGGCTCCAGGTGTAACCGGTTAGTAAATAGGAAATCGTGCTTTTAGATCTTCATTACTTTAACACATAGGATTAATCACATACCTCAAATCTTACTGCACATAACGACCTATCAGAGTAACCGCACAATCCAATCGCCGTCAGAATGGCGTGTAATAGCTAGTCATGATGAAGGAGCGTGAGAGAAATGACAGCTTGTGCAGAGTCGTAGTCCTTACTGTAGTGAGCCAACTGGATATCGTCGAATGTGAAGTTACGTCATAATGAAGCAACACTTTCAGATAGAAAGCATCAGCATTGTTTAATCAGAGGTGTTGTTGCACGGAAGATTGGAGGGCTGGAGCCGCAGCATCGACAAAAAGAAAGAGTGAAGTGGCAAGAAAGAACAACAGTAATTAGTGTATCAGCAGGTTCTTTTTCAAAAATGTCGGAGGTAGGTGTAACAGCGTTGAGATCGGCCAATTTATCGAAAAAAGGTGGAATAGCATTGAAATCGGCCAATTTATCAAAAAAAGGTGTAATAGCATTGAAATCGGCCAATTTATCGGGAAAAGGTGTAACAGCATTGAAATCGGCCAATTTATCGGGAAAAGGTGTAACAGCATTGAAATCGACCAATTTATCGGGAAAAGGTGTAACAGCATTGAAATCAGCCAATTTATCGGGAAAAGGTGTAACAGCATTGAAATTGGCCAAACGCTACCTTACTGCGATTCTAGGAAGTTTTTCAACTTCCATGAACTCATCGTTTCCTTCTGTTCATCCATCTACCTGCACACACAGAATTGCCTGATACCTCCCAAGGCTTTATTAACATAGTAAAGAAAATAGAAAAATTTCAACTAAAAACAGAGTAATGCAAATTTTGCTGAGATTATTTATATACAAAGTCTGAGCAAAATAAGTCCTAAAGTTCAGAAGGGGAAGGAGCAAGCTCCTTTCCGTTTAAGATTTGATAATCTGTATCAGTTGTACAGCTAGTTTTGAATTCTGCCTTGGACAGTGGACGTTGATACAGACGCAGGCGATGACCATTTGCATGTAAGTGTGTATTGGATCCATCAATAGTAATCAACCGGACTGTCCCATTGGGAAAGACTGTGTCTACCTCGTAAGGCCCTAGCCATCGTGTATGCAGCTTACCTTGAAATTCCTTAAAGTATGAACCATACAATAGAGCCCAATCTCCTTTCTGAAATAATTTCTTCTTAATGATTCGGTCATGCCATTTTGTTCTTTGTTGTTGAATCATTGTGGTTTGATGGATGGCATCCAAACGCTTTTCATCAAGCTCATTGAGCTGCTGCAGTCTGTCTTTTTGTGCCATAGTCAAGTCGAGGTTGACTGTTGATGCAGTTCTTAAGGTTTTGATTTCGAATTCAATGGGAAAAATAGGGCTTTTTCCATATACCAGCTCGTAAGGAGAAAAACCAGTTGTGCTCCTCCAAGTAGTTCGGTAATCCCATAGAGCTTCATGCAGTCTGTCAGACCAGTCCTTACGATTTTCTCTCACTGTTTTAGTAAGAATGGCTTCGATAACTTTGTTGGTGCTTTCCACTTGGCCATTGCCTTGTGGATGGTATGGAGAAGCTATTCTATGTAAAACATGATGTTTACTGAGTAGAGCTTCAAATTTATGTGATGTGAAAGGGGGTCCTCCATCAGTGACTAGTTATCTGGGAACGCTAAACCTAACAAATATATTTTCAAACAAGGATGCTAAGACAGCCTCTTTTGACACTCTGATAAGTGTTTTTGCCTCCACCCACTTGGTCATGTAATCTGTACAGACCAATATATAGACTTTCTGATTGGAAGGTGGGTGAATGGGTCCTACAAAATCCATGGCCCATCTCTCAAAAGGCTCTAACACTACCTGAGGCTGGAGTGGCATCTCATTCATGTGAGTTGGCTGACCCATTCATGTGAGTTGGCTGACCCATACATTGGCAACTATCACAAGCTTGGATAGAATTCTTGGCATCTTGAAATATACTGGGCCAATAATAGGCCATCCTTAAAATTTTATGCCTGGTCCTTTTTGTAGAAAAATGACCCCCACAAGGGCCATCATGGCAAGCTTTCAGCAGATCATAAACCTCATCATTCCTCACACATCTCCTGATTTCTTGGTCCAGGCCTATGTAGAAGAGATATCCTCCTATCCAACTATACCTGGCACTCTTTTGAATAATTTTCCTTCTTTCCCTAGGAGATAGATGGGGAGGTACCTTCCCTGCAACCAGATAATTAGCAATGTCTGCATACCAAGGTGAGTGAGCAGATACTGCAAACAAATGTTCATCAGGAAAGGAATCGTCTACAGGTGAATTATCATCATTTATATGTAATCTCGAGAGAAAATCAGCAACCACATTTTCTTTTCCTAGTCTATCCACTATAGTGATGTCAAATTCTTGCAGTAGTAACAACCATCTTGTCACTCGGGCATTAGTAATAGGTTCATTCATTAGATATTTTATGGTAGTATGATCAGTATGAATAAAAGTTGGGTAACCAGTTACATAATGCCTGAATTTATTGATTGCATATACTACTGCCAAGAATTCTCTTTCAGTAACTGTGTAATTTAACTCAGCAAGAGCCATGTTCTTGTTGATATAGTAGATAGCATAGGGTTCTTTATCCTCCTGTTTCCCTAGTACTGCACCAATTGTAGTGTCTGAGGCATCTGAAGAAATTTGAAAAGGCAGAGCCCAGTTGAGCCCTCTCAAGATGGGGGTTGTAGACAATCTCTGTTTAAGATCTGCAAAAGACAATTCATAGTCATCAGTCCAACAAAAGTTAACATCTTTTGTTAATAAGAAAAACAATGGAGAGGCAAGTTTAGAGAAATTTTTAATGAATCTCCTCTAATACCCGGCGTGTCCTAAAAAACTTCTTACCTCTTTCTGAGTTGATGGACTTGGAATGTCCAAAATTACCTGGATTTTGGCTGGATCAACCTGAATCCCTGCATAAGAGATGAAGTGTCCCAACACTACCCCTTCGTGCATCATCATATGGCACTTTTCTGTACTTAAAGAAAGATGAGACTGTTTACATCTTTTGAGCACTTTTTCTAGATTAGACAAAGCGTCTTCGAAATTAGTCCCATAAGGTGTAAAGTCATCGATGAATATTTCCATACAATCATTCACCATATCAGAGAAAATACCAATCACAGCTCTCTGGAAGGTGGTTGGTGCATTACACAAGCCAAATGGGAGAACCTTGTAGGAAAATGTACCCCAAGGGCTGGTAAAGGTGGTTTTATCTTGGTCCTGTGGGGCAATTTGTATCTGGTTATAGCCACTGAATCCATCTAGGAAAGAAAAATATTTTTTTCTAGCTAAGTTATCTAAAACCTGATCAATAAATGGTAGAGGGAAATGATCCTTTTGCGTTGCCTTATTCGGGGCTTGATAGTCCACACACACTCTCCACTTACCATTCTTTTTAGGCACAATAACCAATGGTGATACCCACTCACTGTTTGATATAGGATAGATGAATCCAACGTTGACAAGTTTTTGAAGTTCTTCTTTAACAATTTCTTTAAGGTTTGGGTTCATCCTCCTTTGCGGTTGGCAAATGGGTCGACATTCTTCTTTGATGTATATATGGTGGGTGCATAACTCAGAGGGGATGTCTTTCATAACCATGTAATCCCATGCAAATGCTTCTTTATGTTCAGTCAGTAAATTTATCAGTCGGCGAGTTTCAGCGTTGGAGAGATCGGGACTGATGTTCAGGGTTTTTCCAGGTTCAATTTCTACAACGATGCTCTTAGAACTGACTCTAGGAAATAAGTCAGTTGTTGTTGTTTCATCATCTATTGTTACAGCGTTTGTTGTTACAGTGACTATTGTTATAGCTGAATCACTCTGATTGTCAGCAATTTCTGAGAACATTTCCGAGTTCATTTCTTCCTGGGCCATAGGGTCAAAGACTTTGATCAATTACTGCTGCGTGTGTTGTGTAACAGCAGAGGGGTCACACATAAAATAGTTGATTAATTCATCCTCTGTCTCATCCTTGAAACTCAGGTCCTTTCCTATAGTTAGCACAGGCAGACCACTTTCAGCCTCAGTGTCCATCCATAGAGAGTTTTCAAGTTCTGCACTGGGTGTGGCATGAGGATACAGGGTAAGTTTTTTTGTGTCGTAACCATCAGAGATGGTCATAGAACCAGATCGACAACCTATGAAGGCATCATCTGTGGCTAACCATGGTCATCCCAGAATTAGAGGATGGCCTCCCAGACTAGATTTGGGCTACAACACGACAAAATCAGCAGGATACTCCCATGAGTCTGCTGAAATAACTAAATCATCGATTACTCCTTCTGGTCTGATGGTAGAGCGTGTTGGAAAATGTTTAATAGGTAACATATGCTTGTCATTGATGGCAAGTACAACAATGAAGATGGCATGGGTACAGGAAGAATGTACAAAGGATTGTTGGCATGTTTTACAAGCAGCGTAGACTTGTCATTGATGGCAAGTATAGTAGTGATGATGGCTTAAGTACAACAGTGAAGATGGCAGGATCAGAGTGTGCATGTGAAGACTTTGCAGAGGCGCAGAAGTCCAAGAATCCCTTGGGGATTCGAAAGTGAAAGCTCAGGAGGAACAACGTCAAGGAGCATGCGCGCAACAAAGCTCAAGATACAGGAGTTCGCAGAAGAGAAAGAAGACAAAGATCCACGGCCGTTGGATCTCATTCAGAATTCTCGATGGCCGTCAGATCTGAATAAGAGCATGCTGAAGAGAAAAGGTTGAGAAGCATTTATGTTCGTTGGATCCCATCCAAAATTCCCGAAAGAACGAGGGCTGTCAGATCTAAATAAAAACAAGAAGTGTGCGCACTGAAGAGGAGGATAGATCTCAGGTGTTAGATCTGAGCGTAGGATCCGACCACCGTTGGATCGAGGAAAACCTGCACGGTGTTTAAAGTGCAAGGAGAAAAGGGGCTCACAAAATCCTGAAAGCAGGAGGACCGTCCATCTCAAGGGGTTATGTGGACCGTTGATCCGACTCCCTGTCGGGGTTTCGAGGATCGCGAGTTGAAGAAGTCAAAGAATAATAACCATAGGACTCATGAAATCGTGATATGCGATACCCCAATATAATCTCCACCGTTGGATCGAGGACAAATATGGACCGTTGATCCCAGTCCTTATCGGAGTTTCGGGGATCGAGAGTTGGACATGTCAAAGTTTATTGACATAAGGAACCCCGAAATCGCGATGTGTGAAATCCCGACTGAACCTGAACCGTCAGATCAAGATGTGATCTAGACCGTCGACCCAACTAACGACAGCAGACCACGTCAGCTAGGGACACGTGGCACAATCAGGTAATGACAAGTGTCAAACTGATTCAACATTGCAGGCACATGTAAGTCATGAATTAGAGTGACACGTGGCAGTATTCAACACGTGTCAATCCTCGTATGACGTCAGCAAATGGACAGATGTCAGAAGACAAGGAGGAGTCGAGCCTTGTCGCACAGTCAGGTGGAGAACGACACAGAAGGTGACACGACAGGAGTGGGGCCCTTCGTCAATACTCCACCATTCCAGACCCCCCCCGTATTAAAGACAGAAAGGCAAGGGGGGTCCGGAATCGCATGAGAGTCGTTGATCTGGGTACTTTAATCCTGACCACTCGAGAGATGCACGCCCAATTCNCCCTCCGCTTAAAGATAGAATGGCAAGGGGGCTCCGGAATCGAATCCCGACCGTAGATTTGAGAGCACAGATATTGACCGTCTAGATTTGCTCGCCGCATATCCAACGATATAGATGAATTTAAACAAGATCGGAGGGTTACTAAGGCACGACGCAGTGAAACTGCCAGAAACCATTGATGACGTCTGCTAGAGAAGTTAAAGAGACCGTTGTGTGATCGCCAGAGGAGATGAAGAGTCTCCAAGCTTCATCCAGTGAAGGAAGACTATTCTTAGAAGGGATTGACAGATGGATGGGAATTGAGGCCTTTAACTGAAACAGAGAAAGTGAGTTCGATTGTCACAGAGAAGACGAAGAGTCTCAAACTACCAGAGAGGCTGAGGAATCTCAGGATAACATACAGTGATGTTGGACACGTGGGGCGAACCACCAGAGAAGCTGAAGAGTCACGATGATGATCAGACAGAACACTCGAGAGGTGGAGGATAACGGTGTGGAGTCAGCATGCAGAGGCATTGCGAACATTGCATGCACAAGGTGCACGGAAGCTATAAATACACAGTACAGAGAAGAGAAGGGGTTGTTGTTACTATTGGAGGTTGTTGTGAATGTTGTTGGTGAAGGTGATTCATGTGTGAAGAAGAAGGAGAGTGCAGGAGCTGAAGAGCACAGAAGAGGAACTGTGCAGTGAATGGAAATGGCGCACAAAGCATAAAAAGTGAAAGAACAGACAGCGCAAGTGATGTGTGCAGAAAGGCAATGAGGCAGACCGAGCAACGAAATGCAGTAGAACAGTGATGAGTCTGGTAAGCCATTGTTGAACATCATATCACTGTAATAAGTTTCAACAGCAAATATTTATATTTCAGGGTGGTTGGGTGGAGCTAGGGAGGACTTG
>JASDQU010100068.1:134409-145929 GCA_032191745.1 Picea mariana | reverse complement strand
TTACAACTGGTTTGCATGGGAGTGATAACTGGTTTGCAATCTTCCATTCTGAACCTCTTTAGCATTTCTCTGATATACTTGGTTTGAGAAATAAAAATTCCTTGGTTGCTTTGACGTATCTGAAGTCCCAGAAAGAAGGATAGTTCTCCAAGTAACGACATTTCAAATTCATTCTACATGTCTTCTGCAAATTTCTGGCTTAACCTGTCATCATCACTACCAAAAATAATATCATCAACATAAACTTCAATTAATAAAATATTACCTTGACTTACCTTAATGTAGAGGTTTTTGTCTGCACTTCCTTTTTTGAACCCTCCCTGTTGCAGATACTTATCTAGTCTAGAGTACCATGCTCTAGGAGCCTGTTTTAGACCATACAAGGCCTTCTTTAATTTACATACATAGTCTGTGTTCTCTGACAACTGAAATCCTTCTAGTTGTTCAATGTAGACTTCTTCTTCAAGTTCCCCATTCAGAAAAGCTGATTTTACGTCCATCTAATATACTTTAACATTTTTGGAGCATGCATAAGCTAAAAGTAAACGAATTGCTTCCATTCTGGCAACTCGGGAAAATGTCTCTTCAAAGTCGATTCCTTCAATTTGTGCATATCCTTTACATACCAATCTAGCCTTGTTCCTTGTAACCTGTCCATCTTCATTCAATTTATTCCTGAAAACCCATTTTGTGCCGATCACATTCTTATTCTTTGGTCTTGGAACCAATTCCCAAGGGTCATTTTTCTCTATTTGATCCAATTCTTCATCCATGGCCTTATTCCAAAATTCATCCTTGCTGGCTTCTTCAAAACAGTTTGGTTCAATTATAGATAAGAGTGCTAGGTGTGTTTGTTTTGGTGAACGGATTTTTTTTCTAGTCTCAACTCCTGCATCTTTGTTTCCAATAATCTGATCTGAAGGATGATTCTTCTGTACTCGTTTGCTAGGTGTTTTTGGAGATACTTTCTGAACTTGCTCTTCTGCTTCTGTCAGACTCTCTTCATCTTCATCTTCCTCTTTTACTTATTTTTCATCTTCTTCTTCGAAAAGTTGTTCCATTGATTTGTTTTCTTCTTCCTTTGATTATGGTCTGCTTGTTTCATCAATTGTTACGTTGATGCTTTCCACAACTTTGTTCAATCTTAGATTGTAACACTTGTATGTTTTCCTTGTACTTGAGTAACCAACAAGTATTCATTTGTCCACACGAGAGTCAAACTTTCTCATTCTGCTATCTTCTCTTTTGATGTAGCATTTGCTTCCAAAAACTCTGAAGTGTTTCACATTTGCTGGTCTTCCTTTCCATAGCTCGTAGGGAGTTTTATCAGTGTTGTTTCTGAGCATTACTCTATTTTGAATGTGAATTGTTGTATGCACTACCTGTGTCCAAAATATATCTGTCAATTTGGAATCCATTAGCATTGTTCGAGCCATTTCTCGTACTATCATGTTCTTTCTTTCAACAACTCTATTCTGTTGAGGTGTCATAGCAATGGAGAATTGTCTTTTTATTCCATGACTGCTACAATAGTCCATAAATTCTTTTGAAGTGAATTCTCCTCCATTATTAGATCTCAAACATTTGATTCTTGAATTCATCTCATTTTCAACCATTTCCTTGTAGATCTTGAAGTTTTCAAAAGCTTCTGACTTGCTCTTGAGAAAGCAAACTGCAATCATTCTTGTATAATCATCAACTAATAACATAAAGTATTTTTCACCTTTTAAGCCCTTTGTTGTAGTTGATCCAACTAGATCAGTGTGCACAATTTCCAATGGTCTTATTGTTGAATATTCCTTTGATTTGAACCTGGTCTTTGTTTGCTTTCCTTGTTGACAATGCTTACATAAAGTGTTGGTTGGTTTCGTGATCTGGAACATTTCTATGACTGTTTCTCTTTTGCTGACTTTGACAAGGTTATCAAAATGCATGTGACCCATTCTTCTATGCCATAGCCAACTTTCATCTTCATTTCCTAGACAACACTTTTCATTTCCAATTTCACTTAACACATATATGTTGTTTGAAGTTCTTGCAGCTGTACCGACCAATTTCCCTGAACCTTCGTTTCTTATCTCACACTTTTCTGAATCAAAAGTAAGTTTATGACCTTGGTCACACATTTGACTTACACTTAGAATATTATGTTTCATATCTTCTACTAGTAGAACATTTTGTGTCTTTTCATTCTTGTTCCCAATTCGGACTGTGCCTTCTTCAATGATTTTGGATGAATTATCATTTCTGAAGGAGACTGATCCATTTTTTTTCTTTTCATAATGTAAGAAATTTGTCTTTATCACCTGTCATGTGTTTTGAACATCCACTGTCAACATACCAACCATGTTTCTTCTGCTTAGCTTATAGAGCGACTGTGCATTCTTCATTGTTATACTAATCTTGCTTTCTTCTCCATGTTGTTTTTTGAGGTTCTTGTCTATGACTGTTGTTATTCTGCTGAGGTTCTTTAGGAGGGACTGTCATTCTGCAATTCTTGGCCATGTGTCCAAAATTGTTACATTTGTAACATTCCACTTCAGTGCTCAAAGATTCAAACATGTTGTAACTTCTTCTTTGTGTGTCACTAGATCTCCTTGAATAATCCCTTTGTGTATAACTCTCAAAGTTGTTACTGTTCTTGTTGTTAGCTCTGCAAGTCACAGTTTTATGTCCAAAATTATTACATGCATAACATAAACCAAAAAATATAGTTTGATACATGGGAGTTGAAAATCTTCTGAAAGGAGGTGCTCTTATGAATCCTTCGTCTTCTTGAGACTTATATGTCTGTTGTTGATTCTGAAATCTGAATCTTCTTGGTGGAGGAGTGTCCCTGTAATCTTCCTTGTATATCTTCATATCCTTTTTTATTGTTTCTACATAGCTCTTTGAATTTGTTTCTTGTTCTGTTGTTTTGGAGCTTGATCCCTTTTCTGTCTGATTGTATCCAAGTCCGAACTTGTCAAGATGAGATTTTTGACTGCTGATAATGTCATCCAGAACTTTTGAGCTATTCTGCATATTTTTCTTTTGAATATCCTTTCTTAGTGTGACAACCTCTGCTTCCAAGTTTTCAATGATCTTGTTCTTTTCTTCTAGTTGTTCTTTGAGTGCTTCTTCAATTCTTTTATCTTCTTCTATTTGAACATTCAATTTTGTGATCATTTGTTCTAGTTCTCGAGTGTCCTTTTTCTTGTCTAGTTCTGCTTGTAGTTTCTTGTTTTTCTTCTTTTCTCTTCTGATAACTTCTATGGCACACATTAATTCTTCTCGATAGTCAACTTCTGCCTCTTTAATTTCTTCTTCGACTTCTTCACATTCTTCTTCGGCTTCTTCATATTCTTCTTTAGAGTCTTCTTTGTTAGAGTCTTTTACTGCCATGAATAGAACTCTTCCTGTCTCATTGTCACTGACTTCATCTTCATCTGATGATGAGATGTCTTCTTTGGTGTATAAGCTTTTCTTGAAAACTTTCTTTGTAGTTCTTTTGCCTTTATATGTGTGTTTTCATTTTGAGTAACCTTCATAATTTCTCTTTTTCTTATGAGGATATTTGTTGGCAAAATGACCAATACCATCACAATTAAAACAAATTAAAGGGAGCTTACCTCTATACCTACCGTTGGTTCCCTTGTTCAGTCTTTTGACGAAGTTGGCCACTTCTTCATCATCTTCTGAGGCGTCACTGTTGCTGCTATATTCTTCTTGTTTCTTTTTCTTTTGCTTTGATCTTTTGGATGCATTGAAGATTGTTTCTTTTACATCTGGATTTTCCTGCTCAGTTCTCATTTCATATGCTGTGAAGATTCCATGCAGTTTGTCCATGTTTATTAAGTCCAGATCCGATCTTTCTTCTAATGCTGATATCTTAGAGTTGAATCTCATAGGAAGAGATCTTAGTATCTTTTGAACAATTACCAATTCTTCAATTTCTTCTCCCATCCTATGATTGCATTCATTGTTTCATCGACTCGTAAGAAGTAAACTGCGATATCTTCATCTTCCTTCATTTTTAGTTGTTCGAACTGACCTCTGTAAGTCTAACGCTTTGCTGCTTTGACTTTTGTATCTCCTTCATAAATATTTTGAAGCTTGTCCCAAATCTCTTTAGCAGATTTATAGTGTGTAACTTTGGTGAATACCGTATCATTGAGACCATTCAAAAGTGCATTTGTGGCTTTGGAATTATTCTCATCGAGTTTTACTGCTTTGTCATTTGTTGGTGGAACTATTGGTGCTGTGTATCCATCTACAATTGATTGCCAAACTTGAAATCCATGTGCTTGTATATATGTCCTCATCCTTATGCTCCAAAAAGCATACTTCTGTCCTTCAAACTGTGGTATTCCATTTTTATATGAGTTGGTACTCTCCATGATCTACCTTTCAGTGGTTAAACTGATTTCTGAAGGAACCTGCTCTGATACCAATTGTTGGATTAATGAGAGGGGGGGTGAATCAATAATAGAGCAATTTAATCATTTTTAACCTTATAATCCAAGTGTTATATCAATGAAGCATTATCATCCAATAACTGCAGAGTAAATAAGCAATGAACAAATGAAAAAACATACACATACACAATACACCAGTGTTTTACGTGGAAACCCAAATCGGGAGAAAACCACATAATGTTTTTTCTTATATGTCTTGAAGAATTACATTCATTGGAAGCATCAACTTCATTTGTTTTCCAGCTGCAACTGGAAGGAGGCTCCAACCCCCTACTTTCTCATGCTACAACTTAAGGGAAGCTCCAACTCCTCAATTCTCTGGCTACAACCAGAAGGAGGCTACAACCCCCTATGTTCTCCGGCTACAATCGGAAGGTGGCTACAACCATCTGTCATTGCCTCGTCCTGCCACCCTGAAGTAGAAGTAGAATGATGGAACCACTGTGAACCTGTCATTGTGAGATATACCACTGTGAACCTGTACCTCAACCTGTACCTCAACCTGTAATCAACCTGTACCATAAACACGTGCATTTAACCATGTACCAAGTATGTACCAATCATGTGTCAACTACTCATCAATATGTACCAACATCATCAACTATACACCTCCTGTATGTGTCAACTCATCAACTACTTATCTCAACCATGCACTCAACATGTATCTCAACCAAAAGCCCTCATCAATTTCATCATCCAAATCTGATTTGTAGCTCTGTAATAGACCGGGTGTATATGATCACATTCCTGCAAACCTTCCTTAACTTCAACAACAAGAGACTAGCATTTTCATCAAACTTTTCTTTAGTCTCACATGCCTAGTTTTGGATTAGTCAACAACCCTAATTTGAAGTAATCATAACTTTGTACCTGTAATGTATAAAGATCTAAAACTGATACACAATGTTATTCAGTGTGATTCATGCAATTCCTCTAGGTGTTACTACTTGTAACCTCTCAGAAAAGGAGTTACAACAAAAATGGTATACCTTGTTGAATTTTGGCTTATTCTAGAGAGCGACCTTGTAGAGCATGCCCCGCACAGAATATTTGTTGAATTGATCTGAAACTGTTAAAAAACATACTACAGACTGTACCATAACCAACACATTTGGTTTCACTGATTTTGGATCTATTATGAAGAAGTTACGACATTTTTACTTGAAACACTTGTTTTGGACTAGTTTCAGGACTAGCCACAAACCCTATTTTTTACGGAGTGTAACTCCAAAAATACAATGACCCACAAGCTGAATTTTTTACCACGGATACTTGGATATGTTTTATCAATGGCGTAGCAATTTCACGGTCTGAATCATTATAGAAAAAAAGTTACAATGAAAATGGTGAGATGACCTGTAAATAACATACCTTAGAAAGCACCATCAAAAGAATTTATCATTCCTTGCATTTCGGCCTTCTTTTCTTCACCTTCCCTCAGAATTCCGGATTAGATATCCTTGGTTACCTTAGACACCTATAGATATTCAATATGCTCAAGTGTGATTAAAATGAGAGAACTTTGCCTCTTATTTATACTCTCCAAGTAGCTTCCTTAAAAACATCTTCTAGGTCACTTGGCCCCACTTTCCTTATTTTAGGGTTAACCCACTTCTAATTTCTTCATTAAATTTATTATTGAAATAATTTATTTTGTATTCACTTCGAATTATAATACACTCATTACTTCATTTTATTATTTACCTTTTAAAATCTCTTAAACCACTTTGACCTTTTGGGGCTTCTAGATAACATATGAGTGTCCTCCAACTTCGTAAGGCCATAACTCTCAAACCATGAGGAGTTATGTGACGTTACACATACCACCAGAAATTGAATGACATGTACTATCCATATAGAATAGTATTATCTGAAAATATATCATAACTCATACTGTCATCCATCAAACAAACTTGGGTCCGTTACCTAAACCTGGGGTCTCCAACTTCTCATGGACATAACTCTCTAACCGTGAGGAGTTATGTGACGTTCCACATACCACCGGAAATGGAATGACAAGCACTATCCATCTAGGATAGTTTACCTGACAAATTCATTGTCCTTCATCTTATTATTCCACAATTAAGCATGGGTTCTTTTACTCTACAAAGCGTCTTCCCGTGAGGGCTTTCACCATAAGGGGACCACTTTGGAGTTCATCCATCTTTACTTCTTATCAACCATGACAAGACAATAATGAGTCATCTTTACATCAAACAATCTTGGGTACATTACCCAAACCTTTGTGCTACGGGGCTTTCTTCAAGGGTTGACATCAATGACAACCAACCTTAATCAACACGTGGGGTGTCAAGTTTGGCTTAGTTTATATTCATGTTAACAATTATATAGCGAGTCTTTTTAATATTAACAACTTCCGTGATAAGTCTTGTGGAACGGTGTTGGGTTTTGACAAAAGTTTTAGTTTTGTCAAAGTAGATATAGTGTTTAGCGTAACTATAATATATCACAATGATATATTCATAAGTGTGATTATTAGTGTCACCAATATGTTCTTTAATGCTAGTTTTTATGGATCGGCCAATGTATACGACTTCACGAGATCAAGGAATTTCGTAAACTCGATATAGAAGAGGATCTATTTTGTCTTTCACATAATTAAAAATGTTCTTAAAAGTTTAATGAAGTTTAAATATGGTTTTGATGTTCTACTTAGTGAGGATATTAACAATTTTATCAGAGCTTTCGTTTAGGGGGAAAAAGTTTAAAAGTTGGTAATTTGAGACTTGGAATAAACTAAAAAAATTAAATGACTTACTTTGTAAAAAGCTCTACTAATTCGATAATTATTATATCTCGACGATTGTATGAGATGAACTTCATGACGAAAATGTCTCTGACAACATTTTAAGCAAAATAATAATAAATCTAGATATGACTCATGTGTCAAGGACAATATTTAAAACAAAGCATAACAACTTTTTCAACAAAAAAATAATAATGAATCTAGACATGACTCATGTATTAAGGACAATTTTAAAAACAAAGCAATACAACATTTTTAATAAAATAATAACGAATCTAAAAATGATTCATGTATCAAGCACAATTCTTAAAATAAAACATAACAATATTTTAAACAAAATAATAAGGAATCTAGACATGACTCATGTATCAAGGACAATTTGTAAAACAAAAAACAGACAACATTTTTTAACAAAACAATAGTAAATCTAAGCATAACTCATATGTTGTGGAAAATTTTTAAAACAAAGTAGTGGTAAAACTAAACAGGAATATATCAATTTGTAAGAAAAACACTATGTAACTTAATCATCATTTAAATTTCACACTTACGCTATTTATTACTATAGACTAACCACTTTAAAAAAATATATCTTAATATATTATTACACATACTTAACCATGATTTAATCTTTGATGTTGAAAACACTTTTCATAAAACAAAGTACTCCAAACATCATTATCATAATTCATGTTTATACCATGTTTCTTCCGTGACATTTTTTTCTAGAAAAAGTGTATTGTGTCCTCCTATATTCAAATGCTTTTAAGTAGATAATAAGAAAGGAACGGTCGGAGAAGTTTGTTATTATATATATATATATATATATATAATTTAGCTAGAAATATTTAGGGAAGTTTACAAGTATTACCAACTATGACTATGTTAAGATGGAATAGTGCACTCGTTGTTCATAATATTAAACGTTTTTTTGGGGTTTTTTTTTTTCGATTATATTAAAAATATAATGTGTTCTCCAGGGAGAGAATACATTATGAACATATAATGTGTTTTTTTAAAAGGAAATGTTTTGTTCATAATATTAAAGTTTTTTTTTGGTCTTTAATTTAGAAGGAATTGTTTGTTTTTTAAAAACTTTTAACTTATTATTGTAATTATAAAATAAGGATTTAGAATAAAACTATAATATAGATATAAAAAGAAAATTTACAATAATAAAATAAGGATTTAGAATAAAACTATAATATAGATATAAAAAGAAAATTAAATTTTAAGATTTGATAATCATTATTAAGAGTTAAAATATATGAGGATTACATGAGTAGTTTCTTGCTCATAAGTCTTAGTTACATTTTTTGAAACTGCTATAGAGACGTTAACTTCTACTTTCTCCTCTATTGCTTGCCTAGTTGTCCATTCTGTCTCCTCTTCTTCTATATTTTTTGTTGTTTCCTCTTGTCTATTGCCTTCCAAACCCCAAATGGTATTCATGATACTTTCGCATTTGCCATCTAGTTCATCCAACTTGTTAAGAATTTCCCCATTTTCATTTCTCTTCTACTCTATAGACCAAGCCGCAAATTACTCTTTGATATGTTAATACAAGTCCATTGTCATAAAGTATTTTGTATTCATGCTCCTCGAGAACCTAGTATCAGGCACTTAGGGAATGATTTCTTCATCCACTTTGTTGTTGGAGATAAAACATCTTGTTAGCCTCATCCCTTGTTCTATTTCTTCCACCTCTTACTTGACCCTCTCAACAAACCTAGTATGACAAAGCTACAACTAGGGCCCTGGCCATGGGTGTTAGAATATAGAAGATGGTGTGCTCGTTTTACCATTGACGATACCTTTGTCACCCAACCATAGGCCGAAGCCTCCCTCCGAGCACCTTAACCTTGACTGAGAATTCCTCCGGAAGCAAATCATAGGCTATATAGCCAAACAAAGAGTAGCGCATCAATCCCCAAGGATACCGCATCACAAAAGACTGATCAGATGTTCCAAACCCTAGCCAAGAGATATTCAAGTCAAAACTGAGATCTTGTTGTTGTTGCAGCTGCACCAGCTCTTCCTCCAAACCTGCGCACAAGACTGCAACTGCAGTGCGCACCAAACTGCAGAACTGCAATTCTGAGATGTGACAAATGAGAACTGGTGCCCTGTATTTATAGTAATCCTGCCAGTTTTGCTGGGGCCGACTTCTCCTTCTGGGTATGTGTCTGTTTAGTATATTATTATTATTTCTGGCCGACTTCTTCTCTTGGAGGCTTATAGCCTAATATAAATTATCTTCTTGAGCCAACAAGGCTTCTAGGGTTATTAGCCAACTCATTAGGGTTTCTCTTGCTTCCCGAAGTCTTCTATTCTCGTCAGGTTCACATGTGGGGGTAAATACCTCCCACAGCTACCATAATATTAACACTCCCTCCTAGCTAGAGAGGTATTTACAGGTAATGGACTTGAGCACAAAATATACCATTTACCCTGGTAGCATCAATATAGTCGTCTAAACTATTTCATGACTAGATCATGAGCATCACCATCATCATCAGTTGCATCATCTCTCGAAACCATACTTCATCTGAGTAATTAGATATGATGCTGAATAAGTCACTCTCACCATGGAGTGATACAAGAGGAGTAAGAGGTTCTGAACTGTTTTTCGTCTGGAAAATCTATGTTCATCATTCATCTGAATGATCATCATCTCCAATAATTTGTTGATAGTCTTCAAGGCAATTAGAACAAGAATAGAACACAGCTGTGTCTATTCATAGTAGTACACAACTACAATATAGTGGTTAACTACCACATCAAGTAACACACAAGTACTTGATCAACAACGTATAGTTGCGAACAGTGAAAAATATTCACCACAGTAGTCCTCATCTACTGTCATATAATCTTCATAACAAACATCTGAGAGCATCCTGCATAGAAACAATGTTATGATAGGAACTATATCATCTGGGCCAATCTTTCACTCACGTCTGTGAGATTTGAAAGAATGTCTGCCACCACAGTAGTCTTCATCTGCATAGAATCAATGTTATGATAAAAACTGAATCAACTGGGCCAATCTTTCACTCACGTCTGTGAGATCTGAAAGAGTGTCTGCCCTCAGTATAGAATATCAAAAATAATCATCTGGGCCAATCTTTCACTCACGTCTGTGAGATCTGAAAGAATGTCTGCCCTCAATATAGAATATCAACAATGGGCTATCTGCCCCATTCTTCTCAACCAAGGAAGGAGGATTATTTCTGATTTTTGAGCCTGGACCATTTCTCACCTTGGGCCATTCCTCCGACACTAAACAAAGTGTAACCTGGAGAGAATGAGTCTGCCCTCGAGAAATATTTGGACCATTCCTTTCCTTGGGCCATTCCTCCGACACTTAACAAAGTGTAACCTGGAGAGAATGAGTCTGCACTAAGGAATGACTGTCCTGGACTATTCCCCACCCTGGGCCATTTTTCCGACACTAAACAAAGTGTAACCTGGAGAGAATGAGTCTGCCCTCGAGGAATAACTGTCCCTGATTACTGAGCCTGGACTACTCCCCACCCTAGGCCATTCTTCCGACACTAAACAAAGTGTAACCTGGAGAGAATGAGTCTGCCCTCGAGGAATAACTATCCGGACCATTCCCCACCCTAGGTCATTCCTCTGACACTAAAGTGTAACCGGGAGAGAATGTATAACCCTCGAGGAATGTTTGTCCTGCATCAACCTCCAAAACGGACGATTCTTCGAAACTGCTCACAACTGTGAACTTCGAAAGAATCACTGCCCGGCGAGGCGGACCATTCTACTTGACCACTACTCAGAGTGACTGCCAAGAAGAATGACTGTCCTAGACCACTCCCCATAAAGGGAAGTCGTTGTCTATGATACATTAGCAATCAGTTTGCCTCCCATGTTAACTACAATGGGAAGTCACTGTCCGTCAGAAATCTCAATCCACTTTCCGAACAGGAAAGCATCTGTCCAATCTGGACTATTTTTCAATTACAAAGATAAATGATATTTTCAATGCTCCCTCTTAACTGGAGAGTTATTTCAATCACAAAAATAAATGTTTGCGTACCTTCTTCTAGTTTGGAGAGTCTTCCCTTCCAGCTAAGAGAGTCATTTCCACGAGCTCTAGCTCGAGTATGCAAGTTCTTTCATCTTGAATAGAGGCTTTACCAAAATGTATGCTTATCTGTTCATTTGTGGAGATATGTATTGGAGAAATCATTTTCTCCCTTCTGGACTTTATCATGGATAATGTAATGCTTGTACTGTAGTCTGGAACACTGTGAAGGCTTCATGTAGATCTGAACA
>JASDQU010100068.1:118773-133653 GCA_032191745.1 Picea mariana | reverse complement strand
AAATCTTCAGCGCCCAAACGGAATTGCCAGAAGGGAGTTTCTTCAGCAACAAACTTACTAGGCAGTATGCTAGAATGAAATTTTACAATGAAACTGCCAGTGATGAAGGGAACAGGACAAATTTTCCATTCACTCATCAATGAACGAAATCAATTTTTCTTTATCTGTTTGAAAACAGAGGTAAATAACTTTAATTGCAGAGGTAAGTGACAGCAGAAAAAAATTTATTATCTCGCAAACAATGGAGGCAAGTAACTTAATTAACATAGGCATTATTGTCAGTTCTGATTATAAACTACAATAAGTAAATTTTAGAGCATAAAGATTTCAATTCATAAGGTTCATTACCAAATTATAAACGAAACTTCATTACCTAAATTTCACTACACCAATTTTGAACTTAAAGTGCACAGCAGTCGAATCATTCCCTAAAGGCGTTACATACATGTAGACTCAATCAATTTCGGCATATAATCTTCAGGAATTGAAACAGACATGAGTTTTTAGCTTTTTTTTTTTTTTATTCCAACATTCAAGCTGCAAGGGGAGTCATACATCCGGACTGTTCGGGGTAAGTGAATACTACGATGGCGTTCGCTCAACCCATTGATTCAAATATATATTAATTCAGACAAAATAATTTAAACATAAATGTCCAGAAATTGATTCAGACATACAAGTTTCAGTCCCAAAATCCATATCTATAATTTCCGCTGTAAGAATTTTCAGACACAAATTTTTCAGGAGATTGTTCGGACATAAAGATTTAGTCGAATTGAGAAGGTTAGAGGGACGGGTTTCCTGCACAATAAAACTAACTACAACCACAATAATACACATATAGGTCTAAATCATACATCCTACACAATCTATCATTCAATCAAAGGGGCGTACCTTTGCCTGTTCGCCTGCTTCGAGAGTCGTCCGTGCGCATCGTGCCGCTCCTTCTCGCTGACCGTTGAGACCTCACCGGTACCTCCCAGCCAATGCTAGGGGTACTCTACTTCCCCCTTAGCCCCCTGAGCCGCAAAGGGGCCACACACTATCCAGACGGTACGTCTAGCTCCCAGCTCGTCTCGCAAGGCCGAGCTACCACTCCTCTCCGAGATGGAAAATCCTAAATATTCTCATTCGAACAAGTGTCGTCCATCCCCCTCTTTCCTCCAATAATTATTTTCTTTAAATTTATTAATTATCTCATTTCCCTCACCCACCTAGAGTTGCTCCAAAATTTACTCCTAGGTGTTCCTAGATTCCCTTACAGGTTTAAATACTTTCCCTAAAATGAAGTTGCTAATTTAGTTCATTTTAGAAGGTTCTTAATTTACAGATTCCTTACTATGTTGGCCTCGTTTTTTACCATAAGTTATTTTCTTTCCCTTATTATGTTTCCCCCCATTCCTTAGTTTCCTAATTTTTATTATTCCATTCTTTCCCCTTTTATTAGGGCGAAAATGGCAGTTGTGTTATTTACTCTTTTCCTTTTATTATTAATTTCAAATCTTTTTACACTTTCACAAGTTAAATAATTTATTTCTCTTTACAATTTAAAACCACACAATTTAATTAAATTATTACTCTCTTCATTTTACCCCAAACATTTATGAAGACTAAAACTATTACTTAAGTGGATTTTAGTTTAAATTTTTATTTTTATTTTTATAGGGTCTTTTTCTTAAGGTTAAACAAAATTTTACCCTAGAGAAGTTTTAGACTTAGGACTTAGATTCTGAACAGGGAGAAAATTATTTAGGGAAGTTGTTTTAAGAATTTCTTAATGTGTTAAAAGTCTTAGGGCCATCTAGGTTTGTTCCTTCATCAATATCAACGGGATGTGCCCTTCAGGATGCACCACGTGCTCCAAGGGTGCCACTCGCATCGTCTGTTTCTTTTGCACGACGTACCCTTCAGGATGCACCACGTGCTCCAAGGGTGCCACTTGCGTCTTGTGTTTCTTTTGCGCAACGTGCCCTTCAAGATGCACCACGTGCTCCAAGGGTGCCACTCGCCAACTTGACTGATTAGTAGACATCAATAACCCCTAGAGTCAACACTCCACCAAGTGAACTTGTGGGAGACTAAGGGCTCTAAGGAATAAGGCCCCCACCTTATTGCGTGCCCCTTAGAATCATCATGAGCGACTGTCGTAGTCTGCCCTCACGGCATCGTGGATCCTCTCGAACTAGGTAATCGTTAACCTACAGTTCGAGCCATGGCGGGAGTGCTAGTAGGCCGTGGTAGGGCTGATGTCCACACCTCTCTCTCAACCTCTCTGGAAATCGTGTGTGGCCCCTTTACTCCATATGTGAGTCTAGTCGGCAAGCTATCGTCATCCTGCATCATCAACAATCGTATCAGAACATGTCCACATCATATCATCAAATCAAATATACTAAAATCGCAATAAACAATCAACCCCAACGCACACTCCCTAACTCGATCCGGAGTCTAAGGGGTCCCGTCGATGCCTCTGCATCCTCAAGGTCAAATACCCTGCACACTCAGTATAACAGAGTGAATAGCACCTGTCCATATCAAAGCAGTAAAACATCATGTCATCTATCATATCACATCATAATCAAGGATAACTATTTTCTTATCATAAAAGTGTGGATCACTTGCGAGCAAGTGTCCTCAAAGAATAAGTTTTCTCAGTGCGCCATAACGGAATGTTACAAAAAATAAAAAAATTCTTAAATTTTTATTAACTTATACATTATATTATAATTAGCAAATAGCCATATAAAAATATTCTTTAAAAACTTAAAAAACATGATAATGTGTTTATTAAAATTAATAAACAATAAATTTTAAATAAACATTTTACTACCAAAATCAATAAGCAATAAATTTCAAATAAATCTATCCTAACAAATAATCATATAAAAATATTCTTTACAAAATTAAAAAATATAGTAATATTATGTTTATTAAAATTAATAAACAATAAATTTTAAATAAACATTTTACTACCAAAATCAATTAGCAATAAATTTCAAATAAATCTATCATAAAATTAGTAATATTTATATATTATTTAAATTTTTTTTTTTTTAATAGATTATTCTACACATCATAAAATTATAAACACACTATTCTACATAAATTCAAATAAATCTATCCTATTTTATATATTATTTAAAAAATGTTTTTTTTTATAGGTTATTCTACATAACATAAAATTATAAACACACAATCCTCCATATATCCACAAGTTCAATTTTTCAAAAATTTAAATGTAATTTAAATATAATATGGTGATTATCTTTTTCATAACTAATAAACAAAGTGTTTATAATAATAATAATAATCTATTTTTGTTGACTGGTAAAGTTTATGAAGGTATATATATCCTACCCCTTTGGATTTGAACCTGTGATCTTTTAAGAAGAAACACATGTCCTTAACCATTAAACCCACTAAAACTGTATAAAATAAAACTTAAAATAAAATGTAATTCTTGATTATTTAATTTGCAAAATAAAACTTAAAATAAAATGTTATTCTTAATTCTTATGAATAACATATATATTTAATATGATTTATATGAAATCTTATTTTATATTTTTAATTTCTTTTTTTTTAATTCTTAAAAATTTATCAAAAACTTTATTAAAATTTAACCACATAATTAAAACCACAATATTTAATATGATTTATATGAAATCTTATTTTATATTTTTAATTTCTTTTTTTTTAATTCTTAAAAATTTATCAAAAACTTTATTAAAATTTAACCACATAATTAAAACCACAACCTTGGACCTTATTAAAATTTAATCACATAGATTAAAATTAGAATAACGGTTTTGATACATTGAGATGGTAGTCATTATGTATTATCCCCTTAGCCTTATCATGTATAAAGGCCTTAATAAGGTAGAAATTCCACATTTTTTGTATTTGATATTGGCACAAACTTGTGAACAAGACATTGGAAGGAACGGGTTGCATCCATTGGCATTTCTCATTTTAAAATGTTTCATAATCAAGCAATAAGAGTAAGAATGATGATTCACCATTTCATTCTATAAGAAAAATTCAAACACAAAATTATACTTAAATTAAATTGCATTTTATATGAAAATTAATTTATATTGTAATAAAATAAAAACTATTGATTATACAACATATTAAGCACACATCATATAATTGTGATCCAACATAATGAAAAATTAAGTGATAATTACACATAAGGATAACCTTGTAATGAAACAATTTAAATATAGATTAAGTTCCTGCAATAAGAGTAAGAATGATGATTCACCATCTAATTCTATAAGAAAAATTCAAACACAAAATTGTACTTAATTAAATTGCATTCTATATGAAAATTAATTTATATTGTAATAAAATAAAAACCATTGATTATACAACATATTAAGCACACATCACATAATTGTGATCCAACATAATGAAAAATTAAATGATAATTACACATAAGGATGACCATGTAATGAAACAATTCAAATGTAGATTAAGTTTCTTTTTTCAGTAGTTAATATTTCATCACATTGTTCCTCACTCTTATAGAAACATATATCCTTCTTCACTCTTGCATAAACAATCTCCATAATTAATGCTAAATATTGCACACCATTCAAACCCTAGAATATTACTACTAACATAATTCCATGATAACCCTTAACATGATAACCCTTAACCTAGCTAGAATGTTTTGAAATGAAAAGGTAATGTGATAATTAGAAAGGAACTTTTCGAGATAAATATGTATGCATATGAATTCCTAATGCCTTCCAATATTCCCCCCTCAAGTATTTGTGTGGTTTGTAAGAGGAAGATGAAAACATTTGTATGTCAATAATTTAGATGTGGATGAACTAAACCATTATGAAGAATCAATATTTTCTTTAAAGATGAAGAATGTATTCAATAAATCAAAGATATTAATAATTTCAAAAATTATCTATTATAATGTATTACCTATATTGGTATTAAAGATGCATTCAAAAACAAAAATATTAATGAATCATTTGTCACAAATCTTATTATTAATTTATCTCCTTATGATTCATAATTAATATATTTAATTTAATAAAATATTTATGTTATTAAGAAACGAAAAATGATCTCACATCAAGATCTAAAATTGTAAATTTTTTTTACCATTTCCTGAAAAGAACCACATGGACAAAAACATGAAATCCATTGATGCTCAAAAAATTTGGCATCCTCTACTTATGTGGCATAAGAATTGTATTCCAAATGTGGATATGATCAATGGTCTTATAGGTTTGTCTTAATTAAGGTGGAATGAAAGTTTCATAAACATCATCATCCCAAAATTATAAATAGAATAATATGAACCCATATTGTTCCATAATTTTACAATTAATTATAAATATTGTAATCAATTAATTATTTAATTTTAAATTATTCAAAATTATAAATAGGATAATACGAGTCCATATTGTTCCATAATTTTACAATTAATTATAAATATTTTAATCAATTAATTATTTATTATTTAATTTTAAATTATTTTTATTTATTTAATAAATGATAAATTGAATTTAGTTTTTTAATTTATTTTAATAAATTAATAAAATTAATCTAATAAAATTACTCGTTTCAAATTTCTTAATGATCTTGAAAATAATACATTTCTATATAAATTATATGAAAAAAAAAATAATTAATATTTACAAAAATAAATTAATGCTTAAAAAATAACAATTTTAAAAACTTATCACAAATTATAAAAATATATAATTTATAAAAATATCAATATAATACTAAATTTGTGATACTATATTACATCATGAAAAATACATGTAAAGTATCAAACAAAATGCATTAAACATTATCACCTTATCTAGAGGCCAAGTAAACTTAAAGTTAAGTACATATTTCCTTACATGACTTTGAAAAGTGAAAAACCATAAATAAATGGTAATGAACTTGACTTTTCCATGCCCCGCTCCAAGTGGAACAATGTGCACCATTGCAGACGGATATTCCCTCAGAAAACAAATGTCCCAAAAGCTCTTGGATTTGATTTACATCGACCTTCATTCTAGTATAAAAAGAAAAAAATTATAGTCAATAATTCCATGTATGTGAAAACTAAATAAAAAAAAAAAAATAGATTTACAATATCATCTAAACAAATATAAATGTGAAATGGGGTTCAATTGGGTGCCTATAATGGAGTAGAAAATGTATTCAATACGTTAAAAGTGTTTCCATATACATTTTACAAGTTCAATAAGCAAATAAATACAATAAAACTATGATATTAATTATAAATATATCATTAATTTAGTTACTAGTGTGTTTCTATATACATTTTACAAGTTCAAGAAGCAAATAAATAAAATAAAACTATTATATTAATTATAAATATATCATTAATTTAGTTAATAGTATGCATATGTTTCAATATGAATCTAATAAATAATAACTTATATGAAAGGTTAATATCAACATGACTATGTGAATTCGAGATTAAGCCTAAGTAAATATAAATGTTCAATGGGGTTTAATCGGTTGACTGAGTGCCTTTAATGGATTAGAAAAGGGAATCAATATATGAAAAGTGTTTCCACCTCCATTTTACTAGTTCATGAAGGGATGAAACAAAATCAAACCATCATATTATTTATAAATATATTATTAACTTAGTAATTTAGTTGTTAGTATGCACACGTTTCAATATAAATATAATAAATATTAACTTTCATGAAGAATTGATATCAACATGACTATGTGGATTGAAGATTAAGTCTAAATCGTATATAGTATTTCCACCTATACATATATACAAATTCACATGTCAATGAAACATTAAGGGTTGATATCAGCATGACTATGTGGATTGAGGATTAAGATTAAATCATATATAGTATTTCCACCTACATATGCATACTAATTTACATGGCAATGAAACATTTTATTGAGTAAGTTTTTAATACTATGTAGATATGTTGATATAAATTTTATCAATTAAAACATATATGAAACTCTTCCAATGGTATTAGTGGAGAAAGACTATTTAATAAATTATAGAATTTTAATCTTTTATATTTAATTAAATACGCTTAAATTCATGTGCATGTGGGTGGGTCGATGTGTGACGAGATCATTGTTCTTATGCGTATTCTATTTAAGGGTTAAGGTGTTTCATAGACTAATTGTTATGCCAAGGGATAGGGGGTATAGTTTGTAAGGGACCAGAAGGGTTAGCGTCCATTGGTTTGTAGTTCATCTAAGGCCTTAATTGGTAGGTCTAGGGGGTTTAAGGTTTATAAATGTGTGAGGATGTTAATGTTTTTATAGTAAAATTTATGACCATGGTCATATTAATCAGTGGTTAAATTGTTTTAAGGGTTGATTATAACATGATAGACCTTAGAGACTAGGAATTATCATAACACTAATTAAATCAATTATCCTAAAATTGTGACAAATCAAATGACATCACATCAACACAAAAATGTAAAGGTCTCAAAGTAATAAAACCATTTCATAAGAGTTTACTATTATTTTGGATTAGATTTTATAAACTTCTTGCATCCCAAAAATGAACTTTCAAATTTCAAATAATATAATTTGAACAAAAAATAAAATAAGACAAGAAAACAATATAGGTTTAAAGAGTAGTTCACCCACCTTTAGAGATTATTTATAGTATATATTTGGAGGTTTAAAGAAATTTTCTCCACCTTTACACTTTCTTTGGAGTTTATCGTTTGGTTTGTGGGTTTAAATGGTTTAAATTAAAAAACACCTCAACTTCATCTAAGAGGATATCTACATTTTATCCTTAATTAATTCAAGATTTCTCACTTTTTTTATGTTGTTTATATCTTTTTTCATTATTCTTTATAATATTTTAATGTAAAAAAAATAAAGTTAGTCCATTATTCTTTATAATATTTTAATGTAAAAAAAATAAAGTTAGTCCATATCTTCTTGTACTCTTAATTATAATATTTCAATGTAAAAAAAACAAAGTTAGTGCAGTTGATTTATCTTATTCAGTTTAAGTTTATTTTATTTGTTTGTTAATATCTCCACCATTTCCCTTGGTTAGCCATTCACCTTTGAGTTGAGATATTGTAGCTTCAATTGAAAAACCCCCTATCACTTAAAGAAGGGGATTTATAAAAGGCCTACTTCATAGCTATTTTGATTTTTTATTTTATTTGTATGATGACATATTCATGTGTTTTTTTTTTAAGGTGATTACACAGTCATGTGTTTTTATTTTAGGGTGTCTAAGAGAGGTGTATTTACCTATATCCATTATAACTCTTTCTTTTAAGTGTCTTATTATATATTTTTGTTTTTATTTTAAGGTGTCTAAGAGAGATGTATTTACCCATATTTATCATAACTCTATTTTTTAAGTATATTACTATATATTTTCATGTAATACAACTAAAATTGTAAATATGACAGCTTGTTGAATTCACAACATGTTATAATTTACATGAAAAAAATTAAAAATAAACATATAAAAATTTAAAAGAATAAACATATTATCATATCAAGAATATAATATGTAGATTGGTGATATTCTACATATTCCCAACAAGTTGAAGAATATAATCAAGTTGAAGAATATAATCAACTGTTGATATACCATATATTATAGAAAATTTGGAACTTGTTTTTCATAACAACCACATGAGATAGTGTAAGAAGTAAACTTGAATTTACAAAATTCTTAGAGTATATTTGAGTCTCCATTTTTATCCTTGTTTATAATTGAAAGTAAAATTCAAAAGCAAAATGTTAAAACATAATAAAACATGGAATGTGAGGCAACACTCATCAAGTAGCAATAATTATTTTAACATAAACATCAAATTTCCAAAAATTGAGGTTTACCTTGTAAAAATAATCATATCTAACAATGAACCCTTTCATAATTAACAAAACCACTAATAATTATTTTAGCAATAAACATCAAATTTCCAAAAATTGAGGTGTATCTAGAAAACAATAATCAAATCTAACAATGACCCCTTTCATAATTAACAAACCCACTCCATTTAGTAGTGAAAAACAACTAACCTACAACGTGATCTCAAGTATGATGTGAAATATTTTATTCTTATCAATAGTATCTAATCTAAGACAGTTTACTAAGAAATTTATATCACTAATTCATATTTACAAAAATTAAAAAACCTTTACAAATATGGCTCCCTAAGAAAAATTTCAAAATCAAATCGAAAACTTGTACCCTATTTTCAACCTTTTAAAATAAGATCTTTAAAAGGAAATATAAATGATTCATCAGCTTACTCTATTAGAAAAGTTCAAACACAAAATTATATGTAATTAAATTACATTAAAAACAAAATAATTCACATCTTATTTATATCAAAATATTACTAATTATAAAAAAAATTAAATAGATTTGTCCAATCTTTGTGGCCTAACATAGTAATTAAATTACATTAAACAAAAAATAATTTATATTTTATTTAATTCAAAACACCATTAATCATATATTAAAAAAAAAATGAAGCCTACCGTGTCCAAAAGTTGTGGCCCAACATAGTGTGGAAGTAACTAATAGATACATGTAAGAATGACCATATAGTATTCTTTCTACATTGATCTCAATTCAATGTGTAGAATACGTTTTTTTATGAGTGGTAAGGCCTTTTATAATTTATGTAGAGACAATATTTTTTAATATTATTTAATTTTTAGAGTATTATTATTAAAATAAATTTATTTTATTTAAAAAAAGTTGAAATAAAATTATAACATAATAATTAGGATATAATTTTTTGTAATGAATATATATCTATATGAATTCTTAAAACCTTGCAATGTTTTTGCATAAGAAGTATTTATGTAGTTTGTAAGAGGAATGATGAAACAATTTATAATTATGAAGGATTAGTAAAATTTATTTAATAAAATGAAAAAAATCAAAATTATTTCAAAAATATGATTATTATTATATTATTTATTATAATGCAGGAATTATATAAATGTAAAAAAATGAATTACAAAAAGGAACACAAACAATTGAAAATATGGGCCATAATTTATAGCATTATTATCCATTTTAAATAAATTTAAGGTTATAGTTGATTGAAAATATGGATCATAATTTATATCATTATTATCTATTCTAGATAAATTTAAGTTTATAGTTGATATAAAATAAATTAAAAATAATTTAATACCAATATTTAAAAATATATGAAAAGACTTTTACTAATAACCCTAAAACCATATAAAAAAACATGCAATACATTGTTTTTCAAAAAAATTGTATAGCATTATAATATTATTTAAACCTAATTTAAAACATATGAGGAGTATTTTACCAATAACCCTAAAACCATAGTGAAAAAAAACTTGAAATCCATTGCTTTTCAAGAAATCTAAACCATAATGAAAAAAATCTTGAAATCCATTGTTTTTCAAAGAATGTGTCATCTTGTTTAGTAGATGAACTTTTGAATCTACCAAGGGGTACTCAAAACATTTTATGAATAAAAATTATACTTCAATGTCATGTTTTATTACCAACATGTTAAATGAATGGTTCATTTAGTTATTTTTAAATGTTGATATTTGTATTCTATATTGTGAGTAAATGTAATATCATGTTTTATTACCAACATGTTTAGTGAATGATTTATTCAATTATTTTTAAATATTGATAGTTGTATTCTATATTATAAATAAATATAGGTAATATGATTTAATTATAAAATATTATTTTTTTAAATTTATGTAAATATATATTATTATTTTTAAATTTATGTAAATATATATTATTATTTTTAAATTTTAAAAAAATTAAAAATAAAAAAATTTAATTAAATAGATGAAAAAATTTAATTAAATAAAAAAATTATTCAAATTTTAATTAATATGTCCACCATTAATGTACCCTTTTCCAATTTAAGTGTTGTGCTTTCCTCTCAATGTTATCTCAACTATACCTTATTCAAACTATGAGAAAATATATCTCTAAATGATTCTATGACAAAAAAATAATAATGCTATCCATATATTATCTCTCAATGTTATCTAACTATACCTTATTCAAATTATGAGAAAATATATCTCTAAATGGTTCTATGACAAAGAAATAATAATACTATCTATATATTATCTCTAGTATAATATGTGGTTATATAATAATAGTAACTACCCAATGGTATAATTAGTGTTAGCCTATTATCTCTAGTATAATAAATGGTTATATAATAACATATGTGGTTATATGATCATATAATAATAGTACTAGTAATTGATATAATTAGTGTTAGTAAAATTTTTTTGATGTGAAAAAAATATTAACAACATGAATAAATGTTTAATGATCCTATCGTTACGATAACAAAAACAATGTATAACAGGTATTTATTTATTGGCATTAGGAAATTTAAAACATCACAAATAATAGCAACATAATCACCACATCATCCAATTTATTAATGAAACAATATTAACACATTAAAAATTAATCACAACACAAAGTCGACACATCATCACCATGAATAACAATATGCATATCGACGCATTAACACAACTAAATAGCAACACATAATCATTTCGTTCACACAATTAATAATGACGCATAAACAATATGAATCATAAATCGTGATGCACGTCAACACATCACGATCAACGGAAGCAAAATGCTAATAAAGGATCAACCATGTCATGGAATATTAAAAGAACTACCCGCCCAACCTATCTTGCATGGTTAGGACCTCCAGGACACATAAGCAACACTCAAGCCCAGGATCTAATTGATATTGACCATTTAAGGTCTCAAGGCTTTCGACTGTTATGAGGAACAAGGAGGAATCTACATCCCACCAACACAATGAAGTCCAAACCAACTAGTTATATCAACAACATCAACAATAATTAATGACACAATAATGTTTTAATATCATATCACATATGATATAAATTCCAAGGCGCAAGAGAATTTTAATTACTAAATCCATCATACAATGACATAAGATAAGGCACAATGCAATCAACTTTATTTATTTTCCAAGGTGCAAAAGAAAACATCTACTTTACTCCAAGGCACGTGATTAATCAATTACGGAAGTCAACCATAAATCAACATTATTCCAAGGTCCGTGCATGATCTAAAAATTGAATTAAACATAAATAAACATCATTACCATGAGCGCAATTAATCTAAACACCTAGGGATTCACACATCAACATTTTTACAAAGTGCACGAGTGATTTAGAAAGTGCAAACTTTTATGCGTCATCAAGGTTCATTAAGCAATGCAATCTAACTACTAACAATCATGCATCAATGGTACTTAAAGGCGCAAGGTAAGCTTATCACTTTATCATTCAATTCAATCATTAACCATAGTGCTATAGTAGTCTAGTCTAAATCAATCATGAATCATTAGTAATTAATGTGCAACGGTCACAAATATTAAATCAATCATCAGCATTAAATATTCATGGCGCAAAAGAAATCAACATAAATTCATCAGTGCAGGAGAATATAAACACTTATCAATCACACATCAATATTAATTCAACATGCACGTGTACTCTAATCACTTAAATAATTATACTTACTCAAATTTGTTTCCACAAGATAAGGTGATATATCCATGTTATCTGATCTTGCGTAGCGAAGAAAAAAGTGTACATGAAGAATCATTCTCTATCTTAACCGATGTTGCACAACTCCTTATGAATACTAATACACAAGTCTCCTTTTCTATCCCCATATGATTATTCCTTAACAATAATAAAAACTTATAAACACAATAAATAGAATGAAATGTCTATTTTGTTACTTAATTATTACTTCGAATTTAAGGTAAACAAACCCTCGATTATGAGACCACTATCATATACAAGTACTAAAACTCATTCTCGTTTAAATGTGTTAAGTAGTACCCTTTAAGAACATCAAATAGGGTTGATCCCTGAATCCATATTAGGCATTCTTCTTCATTAAACCTTCAATATATTAGATTAAGACTTGACCTTTACCTTAGATTAAGAAGGTTGGATGTCCGAGTATAAGCTATATGAAGTGATGCATATGTTATGCTTTTAAGAACTACAAGCATAGGTTAATCCATAATATAAATAATATATGTTCTTCTTACATGATACTTGTATAACTTGAAACAAGGGTTGGATATTTATCTCGGATCAACGAAATGGCGGTTGGATTTTAAAAAGTAATTATATTCAAGCTAACCAGTTCAACGGGGAGGTAAGGAAAAAATTTATTGTGTGATAATCTGAAATATGTTGAGTAACCACTCGTAGAGAATAAAGAAACAAAGAAGTTAAAAATTCGTTAGAATCACAGGGGTATATATCCCTCCCCAACAATGCAGGGAAAGGAAGTAAACGCCAAGGGTTTCCCATGCTAAACTCAAAGAAAAACAAGGGAATAAAATCACCCAAAGGGAAACGAATCTGGGCGAAATCCAAGCAAAATCACAGTGTGAATAGAGGTAATATCGTTGGATGTAAGAGGTAAAATGCTGGGAGAATTCCAAGTAATTTCTCAAAGAAGAACATAATAAAAAAGAAGATGAGTATTAAATGAAATCACAGAGAAAGGATACCAAATTGTTGGGTAGATGATAAAACGTGGTTACCATCTTGGGCTTCATTAATGCAAAATGAAAAGGAGGAAATTAGTGTGTGAAGGTTCCAAAAACGTAGAGGTAATCCCATCAATTCACGACAACTGCAATCCAAGCATAGAGGTCGTGGAAGGAAGTCGTGGGGGTTAGAATATGCATAAAATTTGAAGTATGAAAGCTAGTCACAGAGATCGGAAGTATAACATATCGCTCTTGCGCACTGAGCGAACTTATTCTTTGAGGAAACTTGCTCGCAATTGATCCATATTTTATTTTATTAAAACATTGATTTTGATTATGAGGCGTTATGGGTTTATGACTTCTTGTTTTACTACATTGACATAGAAAGGTGTTATTAAATCGATTTTACTAAGTGTGCAGGATCTTGGACCTCGAGGATGCAGAGGCATCGATGGAACCCCTTGGACTCCGAATCGATTCGGGGAGTGTACCATTGGGGTTTTATTGTTTTATAGGTGATATTAGTGCATCTGATTAGATGATATGATATGTATATATTCTGACATGATTCGTTGATGATGCATGTTGACGATAGCTTGTCGACTAGACTCACATGTGGAGTAAAGGGGTCACACATGACTACCAGAGAAGTTGAGGGAGAGGTTTGGACAGTAGCCCTTCCACAACCTACTAGCACTCCCGTCGTGGCTCGAACTATAGGTTAATGTTTAACTAGTTCAAGAGGACCCATGATGCCATGAGGGAAGACTGCGACAGTCGCTCATGATGATTCTAAAGGGCACACAATAAGGCAAGGGCCTTATTCCTTAGAGGCCCTTATTCTCCCACAAGTTCACCTGGCGGAGTATTGACTCCAGGGGTTTTTGATGTCTACCAAGTCAGTCAAGAGGTGAGTGGCACCCTTGGAGCATGTGGTGCGTCCTTAAGGGCACGTCGTGCAAGAAAAATGGAAAGAGGTGAGAGACACCCTTGGAGCACGTAGTGCGTCCTGAAGGGCACGTCACATAAGGGAAACATATGAGGCGAGTGGAACCCTTGGAGCAGGTGGTGCATCCTAAAGGGCACGTCATGCAAGAAAAATGGAAAGAGGTGAGTGGCACCCTTGGAGCATGTAGTGCATCTTAAAGGGAACGTCGTGCAAGGGAAACAAATGAGGTGAGTAACACCCTTGGAGCACCTAGTGCGTCCTAAAGGGCACGTCGCGTTATTAATAATAAATGAACGGACCCATATGGCCTTAGGACTAATAATTTGATAAGAAATTTTTAAAACAAATTCCCTAATAAAATGTCGC
>JASDQU010100068.1:103292-118566 GCA_032191745.1 Picea mariana | reverse complement strand
TATTATGATAATTAAAAGTTAATTTCTACACCTACCAAATTGAGTTCTAAATGAAAAGGGGAAAGAGGTAAATCTAGAATAATTAGGAACCTAGGAAAAGAGAGAAACATAAAAAGAAAATGGAAACACAAGGGAAAAAGTAGAAGTCAAACTTAGTAAGCTATGTACTGTTTAAGAACTTTCTAATTTGAACTGAACTAGAAAATTAATAATGGGGACACCTAGGAGCGATTCTAGGAGTGACTCTAAGTGGGTGAGGGAAATAAGGGAAATTAATTAATTAAAGGAATTAATTTATGCAGGAATGAAGGGGATGGGTGACACTTGTACGGGGAGGAATTTTTAGGAATTAATATTTAAAACTTTAATTAAATGAGATTTTAGGAAAGTAAGGGACTTAGAAACTCTATATAATGAAGGGAGGAGAAGGATGAAGGATCTTTTTCTTAGAATATAGAAGATGGTGTGCTCGTTTTACCATTGATGATACCTTCATCACCCAACCATAGGCCGAAGCCTCCCTCCGAGCACCTTAACCTTGACTGAGAATTCCTTCGGAAGCAAACCCTAGGCTAGATAGCCAAACAAAGAGCAACGCATCAATCCCCAAGGATAGTGCATCGCAAAAAGATGATCAGATGTTCCAAACCCTAGCCAAGATATATTCAAGCCAAAACTGAGAACTTGTTGCTGCTGCAGCTGCACCAGCTCTTCCTCCAAACATGTGCACCAAACTGCAACTGCAGTGTGCACCAAACTACAGAACTGCAATTCTGAGATGCTACAAATGAGAATTGGTGCCCTGTATTTATAGTAATACTGCCAGTTTTGCCGGGGCCGACTTCTCCTTCTGGGTATGTGTCTATTCAGTATATTATTATTATTTCTGGCCGACTTCTTCTCTTGGAGGCTAATAGCCTAATACAAATTATCTTCTTGAGCCGACAAGGCTTCTAGGGTTATTAGCCAACTCATTAAGGTTTCTCTTGCTTCCCAGAGTCTTCTATTCTCGTCAGGTTCACACGTGGGGGTAAATACCTCCCACAGCTACCATAATATTAACACTCCCTCCTAGCTAGAGAGGTATTTACAGGTAATGGACTTGAGCACAAAACATACCATTTACCCGGTAGCATCAATATAGTCATCTAGACTATTTCATGACTAGATCATGAGCATCACCATCACCATCAGCTGCATCATCTCTCAAAACCATACTTCATATGAGTAGTTAGATATGATGCTGGATAAGTTACTCTCACCATAGAGTGATACAAGAGGAGTAAAGGCTCTGAACTGTTTTCCGTCTGGAAAATTTCTGTTCATCATTCATCTGAATGATCATTATCTCCAATAAACTGCTGATAGTCTTCAAGTCAATTAGAACAAGGATAGAACACACCTGTGTATTTTCATAGTAGTACATAACTACAATCCAATGGTTCACTACCACATCAAGTAACACACAAGTACTTGATCAACAACATATAGTTGTGATCAGTGAAACATATTCACCACAGTTGTCCTCATCTACTGTCATATAGTCTTCATAACAAACATCTGAGAGCATCCTGCATAGAAACAATGTTATGATAGAAACTGTATCATCTGGGCCAATCTTTCACTCACGTTTGTGAGATCTGAAAGAATGTCTACCACCACAGTAGTCTTCATATGCATAGAAACAATGTTATGATAAAAACTGAATCATCTGGGCCAATCTTTCACTCACGTCTGTGAGATCTGAAAGAGTGTCTGTCCTTAGTATAGAATATCAACAATAATTATCTGGGCCAATCTTTCACTCACGTTTGTGAGATCTGAAAGAATATCTGCCCTCAATATAGAATATCAACAATAATTATCTGGGCCAATCTTTCACTCACGTTTGTGAGATCTGAAAGAATGTCTTCCCTCAATATAGAATATCAACAATGGGCTATCTGCCCCATTCTTCTCAACCAAGGAAGAAGGATTATTTCTGATTTCTGAACCTGGACCATTTCCCACCCTGGGCCATTATTCTGACACTAAACAAAGTGTAACCTAGAGAGAATGAGTCTACCCTTGAGAAATGTTTGGACCATTCCTTACTCTGGGCCATTCCTCCGACACTAACCAAAGTGTAACCTGGAGGGAATGAGTCTTCCCTAGGGAATGACTCTCCTGGACTATTCCCCACCCTGGGCCATTCTTCTGACACTAAACAAAGTGTAACCTAGAGAGAATGAGTCTGACCTCGAGGAATAATTGTCCCTAATTGCTGAACCTGGACTACTTCTCACCTTGGGCCATTCCTCCAACACTAAACAAAGTGTAACCTGGAGAGAATGAGTCTGCCCTTGAGGAGTAACTATCCAGACCATTCCCCACCCTGGGCCATTCCTCCGACACTAAAGTGTAACCTGGAGAGAATGTATAACCCTCGAGGAATGTCTGTCCTGCATCAACCTCTAAAACATATGATTCTTCGAAACTGCTCACAACTGTGAACTTTCAAAGAATGACTACCCGACGAGGCAAACCATTCTACTTGACCACTACTCAGAGTGACTGCCAAGAAGAATGACTGTCCAAGACCACTCCCCATAATGGGAAGTCGTTGTCTATGATACATCAGCAATGAGTCTTCCTCCCATGTTAACTACAATGGGAAGTTACTATCCGTCAGAAATCTAAATCCACTTTCCAAACAGGAAAGCATCTGTCCAATCTGGACTATTTTTCAATTACAAAGATAAATGATATTTTCAATGCTCCCTCCTAACTGGAGAGTTATTTTAATCACAAAAATAAATGTTTGCGTACCTTCTTCTAGTTTGGAGAGTCTTCCCTTTCAGCTAAGAGAGTCATTTCCATGAGCTGTAGCTTGAGTATGCAAGTTCTTTCATCTTGAATAGAGGCTTTACCAAAATGTATGCTTATCTTGCTCATCTGTGGAGATATGTATTGAGAAATCATTTTCTCCCTTCTGGACTTTATCATGGATAATGTAATGCTTGTACTGTAGTCTGGAACACTATGAAGGCTTCATGTAGATCTAAACAATAGAGTATATCATAGTCGTAGAACTGGAACATATCCATGTGGTACTTCTTCTGTCATCACGAGATATGATCTTTTGAGTAGTCATCTTGATATTATAGGAAATCTTCACCACGCTTCTGCTGTGCACTGGAGGTTCTCCACCAAGTTGTCTTCTTCTTGTCTGCATACAGGAATCTCTTTCTGGTATGCCTCAAAGTCTTGATATTTCTCTTCATACGTTCTTTATTCAATTTCTCTGGAGAACATTCTTTGCATTCATCTGATATAGAATTCTGACTCGTGGATGTTGCGGATTATATAATGACTTATATAAAGATAAGTCTGGTGTACTGGAACAATCATTCATCATAGTCTTCTCCCTCCATCTAGGAGAACCTCTGGTTCTAGATCTTGCAATGGTTTTATTCATAAGTCTTTTGTACACTGTTCTTCATTAGGACTTTTAGTTCTTCTACTTGATTGCTTTTAGTGAGTTCATATCAGGCTGGTAATCTTGTGATTCTTGATATAATGACTGGTTGTTCCGGTTCTTCTTTCTTGGAAACTTCATGTTCTTCTTCATGTTTTTCTTTTACTTTTGGGTCCATGGAGTTTCTTATAGATTCCATGCCCTAGAGATTCCACTTCTACCTTTCATCATAGGATCAAAAATCTAGATGGACAACCAGGAATGCTTTAAGGCTTCTCTTTGAAGAGGTCTTCTTCTGGGGTTGAGCTGAACACGTACTGTCTTTCATGACTGCTACCATGGATATATATATATATTTCATCATATTCAATGGATCATAGGATTGGCTCCCTTCTGATCCTTGCTTCATGTATAAGTGCATATAATCTTCTTCCTTCATCTGACTGAGTCCATGCTTCCGTCTCCGTCCTTATTGTCTTCTACAATATATAATAGAGTCCACACTTCCATCTGTATCCTTATTGTCTTTTGCAATATATAATTGGCTCTCTTGTCTAATAGAGTCCACGCTTTTGTCTTAATTGTCGTCATAAGTCTTTCTCTAATTCCTTTTGATGTCTGACTTCTAAGTCTCTTCATGATTGATTCGGCTTATCTTGCAGTAGCTTCCACATGATTTGTATTTCTTCATGTGTATTATCTAATGATATTCATTCTTGTCTTGTTGTTCTTCCATAGGTATAGTTCTTCTTGGAACACATTAAGAGATAGATATACAAGATATGTACAGAGACGATGTAAACAAGATATGTAAAAAAATAAGACGAATTTTGTTACCTTTTTAGTAGAAGAAGTCTCTTCCATCCTGCTTAGTCTTCTTTGTAGGTTCCTTTTCTTCGGCAATTGATGCTTCATGTTTCTCTTTCCTTTTCTTTAGTTCGGGACACTGGTTCCTATAGTGACTGTACTTTTGACAGTTGAAGCATTGCATTTCTGAAATGTCTTTCTCTTGATTTGGCTTCCTCCTTCAACCAAACTTCCTTTTGTTTCTGAAGTTCTTGAATCTTGTTGTGAAGGCTTGATCATCGTACTTCTTTTGGGGTCTCTCTTTTGCATTGATCCTTGATTCTTCTTGAGAAAAACAAGTCCAAAGTTCTTCAAATGTCGGTTACTCCTTCCTTGTGTTCATGCTTGCGGCAAATGCATCCCATGTCTTGGGAAGACCATTGAGTACTATGTTCACCAATTCCTTTTCTGAAGTGATCTCTTCAATAGCTTGTAGTTGATCTCTTAACTGGGCGATCCTTACAAAGTATGATGTTATGCTATCATCTTCATTCATCTTCATGTTACGGAGCTCATTCTTCAGACTCATAACTTGTCCAATGTTTCTGACCAAGAAGAGATTTGTTAGGGCATCGTACATCTTCTTTGATGAGTCAAGATGGGAGATGTAGGGTATCAAGTGGTCTTTTATGGAATCCACTATGATACTCATGGAATTGATGTCAATATCTTTGAACTTCTCCATAGCTACAACGTTCTGCGGTTCCTTCTCTTCTCATTCTTCAAACTCTTGCTTCACGATCTTTCCTTTCACAATGTCCAACATTTTATTCTTAGCAAGGATGAGGTCAATCCTTGTCTTCCATGATCTAAAGTTGGCGGCTCCATCTAGCTTGTTCTCAAACTTCATAGAGTTCATCATGGCTTGCTTGACTTGGTCAAACTTTATATTTGACCAGAAATCCAAAATTCACGTCTTGGCCTTCTGAGAGTACCAGGAGATGCACTGGGCTAGGTGGCACTGATCTATCCAGAGATTAGGTCAATCTCGTCACTTAAGGTTCCTCAACAAGAGGTTTAGGGTTTCTGCAACTGCTTCTGCTGGTAACCCTAGCTGCAGTTCTTTTGGAAGTTGCTCCTGCTAGTAACCCTAGCGGCAGTTCCTCAACGAGCTCAATATCTAGCAACTATGTTTCCTTCCAATGTTTTAGGCTGACTGAAGGGGTGTGGGCCCATAACCTATTAGAATATAGAAGATGGTGTGCTCATTTTACAATTGACGATACCTTCGTCACCCAACCATAGGCCAAAGCCTCCCTCCGAGCACCTTAACCTTGAATAAGAATTCCTCTGGAAGAAAACGCTAGGCTAGATAGCCAAACAAGGAGAAGTGCATCAATCCCCAAGGATATTGCACCACAAAAATATGATCAGATGTTCCAAACCCTAGCCAAGAGATATTCAAGCCAAAATCGAGAACTTGTTGCTGCTACAGCTGCACCAGCTCTTCCTCCAAACCTACGCACCAAAATGCAACTGCAGTGCGAACCAAACTGTAGAACTGCAATTCTGAGATGCTACAAATGAGAACTGGTGCCCTGTATTTATAGTAATCCTGCCAGTTTTGCTGGGGCCGACTTCTCCTTCTGGGTATGTGTCTGTTTAGTATATTATTATTATTTCTGGCCGACTTCTTCTCTTGGAGGCTAATAGCCTAATACAAATTAACTTCTTGAGCTGACAAGGCTTCTAGGGTTATTAGCCAACTCATTAGGGTTTCTCTTGCTTCCAGGAGTCTTCTATTCTCGTCAGGTTCACACGTGGGGGTAAATACCTCTCGCAGCTACCATAATATTAACACTTTTTCTGTTTGTGTAATGTTATGCTGCAGAAATCTCTACTTGACTGACTTAGCTTGTGGGAGTTGGGATACCCAACTCATTGAGGAGAGGTAGCTCGGCCTTGTGAGGCGAGTTGGGAGCTAGCTGATTCTATGGTTAGTGTGTGTGGCCCCTTTGCGGCTCAGGGGCTAGGGGGGGAGAAGAGTACCCCTAGCATTGGCTGGGAGGTACCAGTGAAGTCTCGCTGGTCGACAAGTGGGATTTTCATGGGACGTCAACTCAGATCGGACGATCAAGCAATAATATGCTTTCTTCATTTTTGTATGGTAGATTGTTGTAGGATTTATGCTTTAGATCTACATGTTTATTTGGGTAAGTAAAATGATTGTCTAGATTGATGACTGGAATTTTTCATATCCTAGCTTGAAGATTTATTGACTCCCACGGCCTTCGTTTCCCTAGATATCTTGACCGCCCTGTGGTGTGTTGATTGTGACCATTGTGGTTGTTTTGCCTTTCGTCCCTAGCTCATCAGTCCTCGCCTGAGAAATCAGCCAGGAGCCTGATCTACGGTCATCGCTTCGACGTTAATAGACCTATGGATCTCAATGATCTACTTTTCTATGCAAGGATGAAGAGCGAAGGATGTTCCTATCAGCCATCTACCTCTGATGATTGTCCTTGGATGATGGTTTTACTTGCGCGTTGATGTGATTATTTAACTCTGCCAATTTGATTGCTGGTGAAGTTTCTCTTCATCCTTGGCTTGTTTTTATCTCGTTGTTATCTCATTTTTACCCCATTTTTATATTTTGATGGATCAATTTTAACCCAGCTTTTTTGTTCTTGGATAAATTTTAAATCGGCATTGTATTGGTATCCTAGCAATGCAAAAACGATTTCTATTCCCTGTCTACATCTTCAAAATTTATATACTAGAAATGAAAACGTTATGTTATTCCTGTTTGCCAATTTTTGGTTAGCCTGTGATTTTTTTTTTATGTTTTTAATTCATTGAAAATCAATTTATCGATCCCTGTCTACGTTCTTTTTCTGGGTTGTGATTTCTTTTTCTCCTCCCTTAAGTAAAAAAAAAAAAGATTATTCTATCTTTGTCTACATTTGTTGGGTACTCCAGGAGAAGAAAAAGATTGAAACCCTTAATGCTAGCTACGAATGAACCGTGTGTTGATTGATTTAACCCTTCTCTTCATTTTCAATGTGTAATAATTGTATAAGGGTGGGGTCTGCGTTTTTCACTGTGTAATGACTGTAAGGGTATGGTGTAATGACTGTAAACGTTTTTCTCTGTGTTTGATGTTTAAATATTTCATTTTTTCCCTTGATGAAGACCGATTTTTGCATCAACATTTTATTGTGACTTGATTCCTGTTAATGCCCACGCTTTGCAAGTGATTGAATGCCCACAATTTGTAGTCAAAATTGTGGCTCTGTTCTTCTATTATTGACAACGTTTTTGCTTGTTTAAGGTTGGCTGAAACGTTGATTGAATGCCCACGGTTTCAGTTAAAATTGTGACTGTGTTTTTCTGCTTTAAATACCACGAATTGCCCCACCCAGGATGACTGTGTTTGCTGTTTAAAGATTACATTTTTTTCCAAATAAATTGATCCTACGTTTTTCCTGTGAATGCCCACGAATTGAGGTTAAGACGCGTGACTGATTTGTTGTTTAAAATGCCCACAAATTTGCTCTAATAAATTGACTGAGTTTTTTGTTACTCGCCCATGAATTTTGCAGTTAAAACTGATGTCTGAGTTTTTCTGCTGATTGACCACGTCTTGCATTAAATTGGAATGCGTTGCTAGGATTAGGCACAATTTTCCACCACTGTGTACTGCGTGTTGATGAGTTGTGGTACAACTATTTATTGCCTTGAAAATCGCCCTGATTGTTGTTAATGATTTATTCATTGTTATTGTTATGGTTATATCAATTGCCTTGTTACTGATATATTGATTGCCTTGTTACTGTTATCTTGATTGTTACTATTACATTAATTGCCTTGTTACAACTTTGCTAATTGTTATGTTAATTAAAACATTAATCGCATTGTCATTGCTATATTACTTGTTATGATAACAATTGTAAATCGTCTTGTTATTGATAAATTAACTGTCATGTTAATTGTTACGTCAATTTCCTTGTTTTTGCTATAATAACTGTCATGTAACTGCTATGTTGTTTCCTTGTTAGATTGCTAAAATGACATTAATAGTTGGTAGTTTCCTTCTCAATATTAATGACAACTAGTATTGTTAGTTCGGTCGATATAGTTAGTCTACATGATGAGATTAATTGCTCATGAGTGTTTTAATGAAATTATTCTACTTTACGATTGTTAACGTGGTTATTTAAGTTAATGGCTAGTTGGATGGTTATAGACTTGACCATTTAGGTTGTGTTAAAGATTAAAATTTGGTTTGCGAGTAAGGATTAGATTGCAATTTTAGACTTGTTGAATTGAATTATAATTAAGGATAGAGGGCATTTATAATTATGGTTTTAGTATTGACTCCTTAGATTTGCAAGATTAATGGTATTAACATTTTTTTTGCGGGTGCATTATTGTCTAATTGTAACTTAACGTACCTCGTTAGAATGGAACCCTTGTTAAAATAGAATGTAATCATGGATTGGTTATACTGGGTGATTGGTGGGGTTAGGGACAATGTCGTGTGGACTGGCGTCGCCCCTTGTCTTCATCCTCTTGTGTCTTGTCAACCTTGTGTGGGGTAGGTATAGTCTCTCAGTCAGTATTCGGTTCCTAGCACGTCAGAGTTTTCTTGAGTCTTTGTCCCTTTTTGTTTTGCGCCAGGGTTATTGTCGCACCTCTCCTCTAGGAACGACATGGTTTCTGATGAGGGGATCATGGCGCACCTTATGGGTTAGTGGCGAATGATATCTTGGTCGGAGTCAGTGACTACCATGTGAGCATGGTTGTGCATCGTATGTTGACTTGGGCACATGCGTTGGTTCACGCACCTTGAGGATATAGTCTTGTTCATCAATGTTGTTATGTCGAAAAGGGGAAGTTTCCCCTTAGTTTGTAGGCATGTCTTTTTGCGTTGGGTGGTTAATCATTACTCCTGGTTATTCTGTGCCTGTTTTTCCCATTTTCCTTTGTGTCTGTGCATGGTGTCGTAGTTGCTTGTTGCCTGGGTTGCATGCATCTATTTTTCGTCTGTGGTGTGGTCAAATTTTGTCATAGTTGCCTTCTTGCCTCTTAATTCTTAAAAAAAAATAAAAAAATTTGTTCATGGCCTTAACGCTGGGGTTGTTACATATGGTATCAGAGTGAGGTTAAACCCACGACTTGGGATTGCTATGACTTTCATTGATATGATTGATTATAATGTTGGTAATTGATTTGAATTGTATTCATGTAGGTAATCATTGTTAGAGGACGCCACAAAGGCAGACGATGGGGTGCTAGGGGAGGAGGCATGACGTCTCTAGTAGAATCCATGCCTGAGGGGTCTAACCCCTAGGGAGATGAATAGGTTGTCGGGCAGAAGAAGATAGTGGTGGACGATGTGGTTGGTATGATGAGGTCTTTTCAGTGGATGTCTGAGGCACTGATCAGTAGTTTGGACAATGATGAGGCCAGGGCACCGACACTCCCTGAGGGTCCACCATGCACTCCAGTCGGTACTGGTAGAATTCACCATTAACTCGAGAATTTCAAATTTCTCGAGTTCCTTGGTGCCCCAGACAGTGCAGCCGTCGAGGCATGGTTGGAGAATATGGTGATTCGATTTTCACTTTGAGATTATACCTCCAACATGAAGGTCTGCATGACGAACTTTCAACTGAAGGGGAGTGCTCTTCTATGGTGGAAGATACTCCTACCGCAGCTGAACATGGCCGTTGAAGACATGTCATGGGAACTGTTCGAGGAAAAATTCCGAGAGAGGTACCTATCAGAGGAATTCATTAAGCATCATCTCAATGAGTTCAATGCCTTACAACAGGGTGTTCGTACGGTGCCTGAGTACGAGGCATGTTTTATGGAGCTGCTCCGATATGCTTCGCATATTAACACTGAGAAACTTAAGGTCAACAGGTTTGTGTTTGGCCTTAACGGAAACATACGTGAAAAGGTTAGGATTTTGATGTCGCAAACCTTGCATGATGTTGTCGATAAGTCCCTCATAGCAGAGGAGGAGCTTATCAGTGGGGGTCAGACCAGGACTCCAGTGAGAGTAGCAGGAAAGGTGTCATCTGGTGCGCAGCAGCATCAAACACCAACCAAACATATGCCAGGATATCATGGCTTCCATAGGGGATCCACCTTCACTACATCTCGGTGACCAATGCCTCAGCAGCAAACACCTTATCGGGGACCACAACATCAACAACAACGCCGACCATAGCATTAGCAATTTAGGTCTGTTCAGCAGAATAGACCAGGATTCCAGGCCGGTGGGATATCATCTTCTACTTTGTGTACTAAGACTACTAGGCTGAAGAAGGGGTGTTGGATGTGTGGGGAGACACACTACCAGCGTGACTGCCCTGTGGAGAGGAATAGAGCATCTAGATCATTCGGACCCACTACCATGGGAGATTTGGGCAAGGCCCATCGGATTTATGCAATGGTGAATAACCACCAGGAAGAGAATCAATCGACTGTGCTCGAGACGACAGGTACCATCGCTGACCAGACCCTTAGTATTTTGATAGATCCCAGTGCTACCGATATTTTCATATATAGTGTAGCACTAAAAAGGATTAAGGTAAAGGAAGTCAAACAGGATCAGTTTAGCTTCGCAGAGATGACCTCGAGAGCCAAACAAAAGGTTGGAGGAAAGCTTACGAGCTGTATCCTTAACCTGGGAGAGTTTGTCACCAGGGCCAACCTGTACGTCACAATCTTAGGATCTTATTACGTCGTGATCAGTATGGACTGGTTGGAATCACATGAGGCGATACTCAAATGCAAGACAAAATGGTTGAGCTTGGTCGATGATGAGGGACAAAGACGTGTGATTGTAGGCTAGAACCAGGTAGTTTACCTTAGGTTCATCTCTTCCTTCCAGCTTCGGAAGAGCATGTGCAAGGGATGTAATCTTTACGTGATCCTTGTGTTAAACGAGAAGGGAGTAGCAGAAGGTCTAGAACACCTTCCTATGATAAGAGAGTTTGTAGACATCTTTCTGGAGGAATTACCTAGGATGCCTCCGGAGAGGGAATTGGAGTTTACCATAGACCTAAAACCGGGGACCGAACCAATAGCGAGAATTCCTTATCAGATGTCGACCCTGGAGTTACAGAAGTTGAGAATGAAACTGAAGGAGTTGATGGACCTGGGATTGATACGTCCAAGTGTGTCACCGTGGAGTGCACTTGTTATTTTCATATGAAATAAGGATGGGTCATGAAGGCTCTTCATTGACTACTGTCAATTCAACAAGGCAACGATCAAGAATCAACATCCCTTGCCAAGGATTGATGATCTGTTCGATCAAATGAATGGCACGATGGTATTCTCAAAGATAGAGTTGCGATCAAGATACCACCAATTACGGATTAAGGAGGATGACATCCCTAAGACTGCCTTTAAGATGAGGTTTGGACATTACAAGTTTACTGTTTTACCATTTGGACTGACAAACACCCCAGGGGTATTCATGAGTTTGATGAACTGGGTTTTTCGCGAGTACTTGGACAAGTTCGTCCAAGTATTCATTGATGATATTTTGATTTACTCTCGGACGACAGAGGATCATGACGATCACTTGCACTTGATACTACAGTGTTTACAAGAGCACAAATTGTATGGGAAGTTGTCCAAATGCTCATTTTATCAATCAAGTATTCACTACTTGGGGCATGTCATCTCCGGCAAAGGTATCATCATGGATCCAACAAAGGTCGAGGCTATTATGAAATGACCTGCACCGACGAATGTCCTGGAAGTGCATAGCTTCATGGGTTTAGCAGGATACTATTGACGATTCGTTGAGGGATTTTCGAAGATAGTAAATCCAATCACAAAATTGAAGAAGAAAAACAAGAAGTTTGTTTGGACCGAGAAATGTGCAGAAGAATTTTGGAGGCTCAAGGAGATGTTGACAACAACACCGATACTAAAGGTCCCTGACATGGACACAAACTTCTTGGTATGCATTGATGCATCCAAGGAAGGCTTAGGCAGAGTCTTGATGCATGATGGATGAGTGATTGCTTACATCTTGAGGAAACTAAGAAGGCATGAGGAGAACTATGCGATGCACGATTTGGAGTTGCTAGCTATTGTTTATGCCTTGAATTTTTGGAGACACTACCTTGTTGGATGGAAATGTGAACTAAAGATGGACCACTGTGGACTACAACACATCTTTACACAAAGCGACCTGAACGCACGACAAAGGCATTGGTCGGAATTGCTTAGTGAGTACGACTTCAAGATTACTTACATAAAAGGAACAGTGAACCAAGTGGCAGATTCTTTGAGTCGGAGACCACACATCTTTTCAGTGTTGCCTCTTCAGATGAATATATGTGAAAAAATTCTAACTTTACAGCGTGATGATGACTGGTACAAAGAGGTCGAGGGTTTTATCAGACAAAACACAATGATGGTACCAAGATTTGAAGGATTTTCATTTGATGACGATGGTTTATTGAGTTTTAAAAATCAGATTTTTGTACCATCGAACGACGAGTTGAGGAGCTTGATCCTAAGCAAGCCTCATAGAGAAGTTTACATGGCTCACCCGAGAGTCATGAAGATGGCGTCAGACCTTAAGCCCTTATTCTTATGGAAGTGAATGAAGGTAGACATAGTCAACTATGTGGCCAGATGTCTAGAATGTCAGTAGGTAAAGGCTAAACATAGACACCCAACAGGATTACTACAGCCACACGCTATTCTGGAATCGAAATGGGAGGTTATTTTGATGGATTGTATTGTGGGATTGCCACTGATGGCAAGGAGACACAACTCAATTTTCATAGTAGTAGACACTCTGACAAAGAGTGCTCAGTTTATTCATGTGAATACGACTTATCAGGCACCCAACATAGCTAGAGTTTTCATTAGTGAGATTGTGAGGCTGCATGGTGTGCCTAAGAGGATTATATTCGATCATGGATTGGTGTTTACTGGACGATTTTGGACGAGTTTCTAAGAGGCCTTGGGAACCCAACTTAACTTTAGTATGGGGTATCACCCGGAGATGGACGGGCATACTGAACGAATGAACCAGATCTTGGAGGACATGTTGTGCATGTACGTGATGGACCAACAAAATCATTGGGAAGAATTCTTACCACTGGTGGAATTCGCTTATAACAATAGTTACCAAAGCACCATTAAGATGGCACCTTTCAAGTTTCTTTACGGACGACCGTTTCGGATGCCTTTGAGTTGGGATCGGCTTGAGGATAGGGTCTTGGTGGGACCAGAAGCTATCCAATAAATGGAAGAGGAAATCCAAACAAGAATACAAAGTATTAAATAAGCGTGGGATCGACATAAGAGTTATGCCGATGCGCACCGTGTCGACCATAGTTACGAGGTCAATGATCGAGTCTTCTTGTAGGTTAAACTGCGTAAGAGTTCGATAAAGTTTGGAGAAGGAGCTAAACTCTCTCCTATGTTCATGGGACCTTTTGAGATTGTGGAGAGAAAGGGGCCCGTGGCCTATCGACTAGCCTTGCCTGAATCGTTGAGGCGTATGCACAATGCTTTTCATGTATCTGTTTTGAGACATTATATTAGTGATCCTACACAGGTTCTTGACATGAATTCCTTGTAGGTATCGGATGAGGGGGCGCTCACAGCTAAGCCGATCCACATCTTGGATCATCGCATTTGACAACTACGATGTCGAATGGTAGAGCAGGTCAAGGTCTAGTGGGACAGCTATAGTCCACACTCGGTGACCTGGGAGGAGACATATGATATGCACCAACAGTTTCCATTTTTGTTTGATAGATAGACATATGATACTCTGATACACTTTATTTCTTCATTTTTACTGTGAAACTTCAAGACTTAGTTTAGACCAAGAGGGGGCGTATGTAGCATCCTGCTCTTGTGCACTGAGTGAACTTATTATTTGAGGACACTTGCTCGCAAGTGATCCGGATTTTATGTTATTAAAACATTGATTTTGATTATGAGGAGTTATGGTTTGATGACTTGTTTTTTTATTGCATTGACATAGACATTATCTATTCACTTGGTTTTACTGAGTGTGCAGGATATTGAACCTCGAGGATGTAGAGGCATCGATGTAACCCCTTAGAATTTGGATCGAGTCAGGTAGTGTACCATTGGGGTTTGATTATTTTATAGGTGATATTAGTGCATCTAATTAGATGATATGATATGGATATATTCTAACATGATTCGTTGATGATGCAGGCTGACGATATCTTTTCGACTAGACTCATATGTGGAGTAAAGGGGTCACGTACGACTACCAAATAAGTTGAGGGAGAGGTGTGGATAGTATCCCTACCACAGCCTACTAGCACTCCCTTTGTGGCTCAAACTATAGGTTAACGTTTACCTAGTTTGAGAGGACCCACGATGTCGTGAGGACAGACTGTGACAGTCACTCATGATGATTCTAAGGGGCGCGCAATAAGGTGGGGGCCTTATTCCTTAGAGTACCTTAGTATCCCACAAGTTCACCTGGCAGAGTATTGACTCCAAAAGTTTTTGATGTCTACCAATTCATTCAAGAGGTGAGTGGCACCCTTGGAGCACGTGGTGTGTCCTGAAGGGCACGTCATGCAAGAAAAATGGAAAGAGGTGAGTGGCACCCTTGGAGCACATAGTGTGTCCTAAATGGCACATCATGCAAGGGAAACAGATGAGGCGAGTGGCACCCTTGGAGCATGTGGTGTGTCCTGAAGGGCACGTCACGCAAGAAAATGGAAAGAGGGGAGTGGCACCCTTGGAGCACGTAGTGCATCCTGAAGGACACGTCGCGCGAGGGAAACAAATGAGGCGAGTAGCACCCTTGGAGCACCTAGTGCGTCCTGAAGGGCAAGTCGCATTATTAATAATAAATGAATGAACCCAGATGGCCTTAGGACTAATAATGTGATAAGGAATTTTTAAAACAAATTCTCTAATAAAATGTCGCCCATGAAAATTAAAGTCTAGGTCTAATTTACTAGTGGCAGAATTTTCTCTATCCTTTCAAAA
>JASDQU010100068.1:74874-103209 GCA_032191745.1 Picea mariana | reverse complement strand
CACACACACACATATATATATAAAATAATAAAAAAATTAAATTATTTTATTATATTATGATAATTAAAAGTTAATTTCTACACCTACCAAATTCATTTCTAAATGAAAAGTAGAAAGAGGGAAATCTAGAATAATTAGGAAACTAGGAAAAGAGGGAAACATAAAAAGAAAAGGGAAACACAAGGGAAAAAGCAGAAGTCAAACTTAGTAAGGTATCTACCGTTTAAGAACTTTATAACTTGAACTGAACTAGCAAATTAATAATGGGGAAAGTCATTAAAACCTATAAGAGAATTTGGGGACACCTAGGAGCGATTCTAGGAGTGACTCTAGGTGGGTGAGGGAAATAAGGGAAATTAATTAATTAAAGAAATTAATTTATGGAGGAATGAAGGGGATGGGTTACACTTGTACGGGGAGGAATTTTTAAGAATTAATTTTTAAAACTTTAATTAAATGAGATTTTAGGAAAGTAAGGGACTTCGAAACTCTATATAATGAAAGGAGGAGAAGGATGAAGGATCTTTTTCTATTTGCATAACATTAGGCTGCAGAAATCTCTACTTAACTGAATTAGCTTGTGGGAGTTAGGATACCCAACTCGGTGAGGAGTGGTAGCTCGGCCTTGCGAGGTGAGCTGGGAGCTAGCTGATTCTATGGTTAGCATGTGTGGCCCCATTGTATCTTGGGGGGCTAAGGGGGAATAAGAGTACCCCTAGCATTAGTTGGGGGTACCGGTGAAGTCTCTCCGGTCGGCAAGCAGGATTTGCATGGAGCGCGCAGGATGTCAAGTTAAAGCGTGCGATCAGGCAATGATACAGTTTCTTCATTTTTGTATGGTAGATTTTTGTAGGATTTATTCTTTGGATCTGGATGTTTATTTGGGTAAGTAAACTGATTGTCTAGATTGATGACTGAAAATTTTCATAGCCTAGCTCGATGATTGATTGACTCCCATGGCCTTTGTTTCCTCGCATGTCTTGACCTCCCTGTGGTGTGTTGATTGTGACCACTGTGGTTGTTTTTCCTTTCATCCCTAGTTCATCAGTCCTCGCCTGAGCAGTCGGCCAGGAGCCTGATCTACAGTCGTCGCTTCGGCGTTAATAGACCTATGGATCTCAGCGCCCTACTTTTTTGTGCGAGGATGATGAGCAAAGGACATTCCTGTCAGCCGTCTACCTCTAATGGTTGTGCTTGGCTGATGGTTCTCCTTGTGGCTTCATGCGATTATCTAACTCTGCCAATTTGATTGCTGGCCAAGTTTCTCTTCATCCTCGGCTTGTTTTTATCTCGTCGCTATCTTGTTTTTACCCTGTTTTTATAATTTGATGGATCAATTTTAACCCATCATTTTTGTTCTTGGATAAATTTTAAATCGACCTTGTATTGGGATTCTAGCAATGCAAAAACTATTTCTCTTCCATGTCTGCATCTTCAAAATTTGTTTTTTGGAAATGAAAAAATTATGTTATTCCTGTCTGCCAATTTTTGCTTGGCCTGTGATTTTTTTTTATGTTTTTAATTCATTGAAAATCAATTTATCGATCCCTGTATATGTTCTTTTTCTGGGCTGTGATTTATTTTTCTCATCCCTTAATTAAAAAAAAATGATTATTTTATCTCTGTCTGCATTTGTTGGGTACCCGAGGCAAAGAAAAAGATCGAAACCCTTAACCCTGGCTGCGATTGAACCATGTGTTGATTGATTTAACCCTTCTATATGTTTGCAATGTGTAATGATTGTATAAGGGTGGGGTCTGCGTTTTGCACTGTGTAATGACTGTAAGGGTATGGTGTAATGAACGTAAAAAAATTTCCCTGCGTTTGTTGTTTTTTCCCTTGATGAAGACAGAGTTTTGCATCAACATTTTATTGCAACTTGAGTCTTGTTAATTCCCACGCTTTCCAACTGACTGAGTGCCCACAGTTTGCAGTCAAAATCATGACTGTGTTCTTCTGTTATTGACCATGTTTTTGCTTGTTGAAGGTTGGTTAAAATGATGATTGAATGCCCACGGTTGCAGTTAAAATCATGACTGTGTTTTTCTGCTTTAAAGACCACGAATTGCCCCACCCAGGATGACTACGTTTGCTATGTAAAGTTTACAATTTTGCCAAATAAATTGATGCTGCGTTTTTCCTATGAATGCCCACAAATTGAGGTTAAGACGCGTGACTGATTTGCTGTTTAAAATGCCCACGAATTTGCTCTAATAGATTGACTAAGTTTGTTGTTACTTGCCCATGAATTTTGCGGTTAAAATTGATGTTTGAGTTTTGCTGCTGATTGACCACGTCTTGCCATTAAATTGGAATGCGTTGTTGGGATTGGGCACGATTTTCCACCACTATGTACTGCATGTTGATGAGGTGTGGTACAACTATTTATTGCCTTGAAAATCACCCTGATTAGTGTTAATGATTTATTCATTTTTATTGTTACGGTTATATCAATTGCCTTCTTACTGATATATTGATTGCCTTGTTACTGTTAACTTTATTTTTACTATTACACTAATTGCCTTGTTACATCTTTGCTAATTGTTATGTTAATTAAAATGTTAATCGCGTTGTCATTGCTATATTACTTGTTATGATAACAATTGTAAATCTCCTTGTTATTGCTAAATTAACTTTCATGTTAATTGTTACATCAATTGCCTTGTTTTTTCTATAATAATTGTCATGTAACTGCTATGTTGTTGCCTTGTTAGATTGCTAAAACGACGTTAATAGTTGGCAGTTTCCTTCTCAATATTAATGACAGCTAGTATTGTTAGTTCGGTCGATATAGTTAGTCTACATGTTGAGCTTAATTGCTCATAAGTGTCTTAATGAAATCATTCTACTTTAAGATTGTTAACATGGTTATTTAAGTTAATGGCTAGTTGGATGGTTATAGACTTGACCATTTAGGTTGTGTTAAAGATTAAAATTTTGTTCGTGAGTAAGGACTAGATTGCAATTTTAGACTCTCTGAATTGAATTATAATTAAGGATAGAGGGCATTTATAATTATGGTTTTAGTATTGACTCCTTAGATTTGCAAGATTAATGGTATTAACATTTTTTTTGTGGGCACATTATTTTCTAATTGTAACTTTACGTGCCCCGTTAGAATAAAACCCTTGTTAAAATATAATGTACTCATGGACCGGTTAGACTGGGTGATTGGTGGGGTCGGGGACGATGTCATGTGGACTGGCGTTGCCCCTTGTCTTCGTCCTCTTGTTTCTCGTCAACCTTGTGTGGGGTAGGTATAGTCTCTCTGTCAGTATTCGGTTCCTAGCACGTCTGAGTTTTATTGAGTCTTGGTCCCTTTTTATTTTGTGCTAGGGTTATTCTCAGGCCTCTCTTCTGGGAACAACAAGGTTCCTAATGAGGTTTCATGGTGCACCTTATGGGTTAGAGGTGAATGATACTTGGTCGGAGTCGATGCCTACCATGTGAGCATGGATGTGCGTCATATGTTGAATTGGGCGCATGCGTTGGTTCGCGCACCTTGAAGATCTATTATTGTTCATCAACGTCGTTATGTCAAAAAGGGGAAGTTTACCCTTAGCTTGTAGGCCTGTCTTGTTGTGTCGAGTGGTTAGTCGTTACTCCTGGTTATTCTATGCCTGTTTTTCCCGGTTGCACTTGTGTCTGTGCGTGATGTCGTAGATGCTTGTTGCCTAGGTTGTGTGCTTCTGTTCTTCGTCTGTGGCATGGTAAACTTTTGTCGTCATTTGTTGCCCCTTAATTCTTAAAAATAAAAATAAAAAAATTCACCCGTGGCCTTAATGTTGGGTTTGTTATAGGAAGAAAGAAGGAAAAAAGTAGAGATAGACATGCAAATTCGTTGTTTTTTAAGGGAAAATCGTAGAGGGGAAGGCTAGGGATTTCGTTGAGTTTTATGGGAAACATGCAAGGATTAAGTCACAACACTGGGCGAAAATACTGGCCCAAGATGTTGTCTAGGTTAAAGGGAGAGGGTTAATTTAGCTTCCAAACACTGAGATGATTAAAGGGGAAAAAAATCTCCATGAGGGAGCGCTAACTCTGGGTGAAAAGGGTTTAAAGTGCATCCACCTTAAACCACTTAGAAAAAAATTCAGAAATCATAGAGACAAACACAAGGGTTTAGTAAAAGTTGTTGGGCAAGTGGATTCAACACATAGTTTGAAATTTTCTTATCAAAACGTAGTGGGTAAGTTAAAAATCTCTGAGTAATAAATGATGGCAGCGGTTGTAATACTCCCAACTACAAACACATAGGGAAAAAGAAAAATCACTAGGAAAAGGTTCAGTCATTGAGCTAAGAAAAAAAAACGTTGAGTTTATGAAGAAGATTTGTTGGGAAAAAAGTGGAGACACTGAGCCTTTAGCTCCCCAAAAACAAAGAGAGAAACCGTGAAAATGCAGAATATACAATGCAGTCCAAATTTTATCTTACAAACACAATCTTGGTGATAGCGCCAACCAATCCTTATTTTTATAGAAGAAATTTGGATTTCAAGTTAATAGAAGAAAGCAACGTTAATCCTAAATGGTGGATAGTAATAAGATATTCATAACTTAGAGAAAACCGCGTTAATCCTGAAGAACAAAGAACAAATTTCCATAATAGCATATAGTTCCTTTATTATCTAAGTTTTGAGTTATCAACATAATTTATAGTCATTACAAGAGATGAAGAACATAATTGGTTTTCAAAGTAACAATGAGTTTATTTTAAAATGGTTTCGATAGGTTTTGAATCATTTCAAGAATACAAGAACATAAGGATAGAATTTTTAGATGAAGGAAAATAATCTTTTTAAAATACATCCCAAAATAAGATATATGAAAATATTTAATAGCAATATTATAATAATATGAATAACCTCGTCGTTGAGAATTTGATTGGTGGGAAAATCAAGCAACCCTTTTAGAACGGAATATTATTAAATTTATAGTTTGCTCCAAGAACGCAAGCTATACTTTCCAATCTTCACATCCAAAATTTATTTTCAAGGACAAGGAAAATATCAATCGATATTTTGAATACAACGGTTGCGGAAATAGTTAAAACTCATTTATAGTTTAAATCTTTTACAAGTGCAATTTCAAATAAAAATACCATATTTGACGAGTTGAATTTCGAATAAGTTCTCCCGCGATTTCGCTCCGTCTAGATCCCTGCTTGCTAATGATGAAGACTTCATCGGTACCTCCATCCAACGCTAGGGGTACTCTTCTTCCGCCTTATCCCCCCGAGACGCAAAGGGGCCACACACACAACAACCCAAATACTCTGGCTCCCAGCTCACCTTGCAAGGTAGAGCTACCACTCTCTTTCTCGAGCCGGGTATCCCAAATCTCACAAGTAAAACCAATCAGAATTTATGCAACATAACCTTAGTCCTACTAGTCATGATCCATTCCTACTCTCAGCCATTTCTTTTATAGAACTTTTTCTTAGTGACCACTTTCCATTTGCACATTTAATTCATTTTTTAAAAATTAATTAGGAATTACTCCCCCCGTACACTTGTCACTCGTTCCCTTAATTGCACCAATAAATCCACCATTTAATTTAATTAAATGTCAATTTCTCTCACCCATCCTAAAAGCTCTCCTAAAATTACTCCCAATTGTCCCTTTATTCCCTCCATTTCCCATTTAATGATTGACGCCTTTCAAAAACTTAGTTGTGTTTAGTTTAGGAAAGTTCTTTAGTTAGACTAGACTAGATACCTTTCTATGCTTACACATTTATGCTTTATTCCTTTCTCAACTAAAATTCTAATTTAGTATTTACTTGCACAAGTGTAAATATCATTCCTTAGGAATTATTTTTATTTTCATTTATTCTTAATTTGATTCATTTCATCCCCTCATCATTTAATTCAAATTTTTAAGTTTTTAGTGTTCTCACTCACTTAGACTTAGGCTTAGTTAAATACTTATTTGAAAATGCCTAGACCCTTAGGTATTATGCTTAATAAACTCATTCTTTAGTTAATTAATTAATCAATTAATTAATTTGACAGGTGCTCAAGGTTTTAAGGTTTAACATTCGCTCAAGTTTTCTAGGCCACCTAGATTCATTGACTTATTTTTTTTTATACCGCGGTGTTCCCTTCAATACGCACTCCATGCTCCAAGGGTTCCACTCACCTTTGATTCAAATTTTAATTTATGCGACATGCCCTTCAAGATGCAGTACATGTTCCAAGGGTGCCACTTGCCTTTGACTGGTTTTGGTAGTTGTCCTACCCTTGGAGTGAATACTCCATTCAAGCAACCTTGTGAGAGACTAAGGGCCTCTAAGGAATAAGGATCCTTCCTTATTACGCGCTCCTTATAATATTCATGAGCGACTGTCTCAGTCTTCCCTCATGACATCATGGATCTCTCGAACTAGGTAATCGTTAACCTACTATTTGAGCCACGACTAGAGTGCTAGTAGGTTGCGACAGGACTACTACCACACCTCTCCCTCAATATCTAGTTGTTTTGAATGGCCCCTTTACTCCTTATGTGAGTCTAATTAGCAAGCAATTGTTAGTTTGCATCCATCAATGAAACACCGTCAATGATCCATAAACAACATCATAATATACCTGACCATATGTCACATATGCATAAATAAAAATACCCAAACCAATACAGTCCACTCCCTGACTCGATTCAGAGTCCAAGGAGGTCCATTTATGCCAATGGCATCCTCAATATGTCAAGTGTCCTGCACACTCATGGCAAACTCGTCAATAGTATCTGTCAATACAAGATATCAAATTACATAATATCATAATCCATCAACATCATCACAAGAATCCATACACGTACAAACAACCATATACTGAATTCGGATCACTTGCACGCAAGTATCCTCAAAGAATAAGTTAGTAACATGTGCTTGCAATGGCGAGATGTTACATACACCCCCTCTTATTTTAAACTTTGTCCCAAAGTTTCACAATTTAAAACGTAGTAAATAAAGCATCTGACAAGATCTAAATGTCTAACTATAAAAAAGAAAAAAATGGAAACTATTAGCATATATGATATGTGTCCTCCCAGGTAGCTGAGTGTGGACTATAATTGTCCCACTGGACCTTGACCCAATCGATTGTTTGACGCCGTAGCTATCGAATGCGATGGTCCAGAATGCGGATTGGCTCCTCCACGAGTTCACCCTCGTCCGAACCTGCAAGGAACTTATGTCAATCACATGTGTAGGATCACTAACATAATGTCTCAAAACAGATACATGAAAAAAACGTGCATATGACTCAAAGAATCAGGGAAGGCTAGTCGATAGGCCATGTGCCCTTTCTTTTCCACAACTTTGAAATGTCCCAAAAACCTAGGAGATATTTTAGCACCATTTCCAAACTTGATCTAACTCTTGTGCGGTTTCACCTGCAAGAAGACTCGATCACCAACTTCATAACTATGGTAAACACGATGCACATCGACATAAATATTCTGTCGATCTTGCGCTTCTTTAATCCTTTTTCTTATCATTTACATTTCTTCTTCCATTTCTTGTATCACTTTTGGTCCTACCAAGACCCTATCCTCAATTCAATCCTAGCTCGAAGGCATTCGACACGGTTGCCCATAAATAAACTCGAATGGCACCATATTTATGGTGCTTTGATAGTTTTTGTTGTTGTATGAAAACTCTACCAGTGAAAAGAACTCTTCCCAACTCTTCTGTTGGTCCATCACATACATACACAACATATCTTCCAATATGTGGTTCATTCTTTCTGTCTACCTGTTTGTCTCTGGGTGATACGGGGTACTAAAGTTAAGTTGGGTTCCCAAGGAATCTTGGAAACTAGTCCAATATCATCCTCTAAACACCGATCCTCGATCATATATGATCCTCTTAGGCACACCATGCAATCTCACAATATTGCTGAGAAATAATCTAGCTATGTCTAGTGCCTGATACGTCATACGCACAGGAATAAAGTGTGTACTTTTCATCAGAGTGTTAACTACCACGAAAAATCGAGTTGTGCCTCCTTTCTGTCAGCGACAATCCCACATTAAATTCCGTCGAAATGACCTCCCATTTTGATTCTAGAATATCGTGTGGTTGTAGTAACCCTGGTGGATGTCTATGTTCATCCTTCATTAGCTGACATTCTAGACATCTCTCCACGTAGTTGACTATGTTCTCCTTCATTCCTTTCCAAAAGAATAAGGGCTTAAGGTCTTCCCTCATCTTTGTGACTTCTCCATGAGCCATGTAAACTTCTCTATGAGCTTCAATTAATATCAAACTTCTCAATTCCTCATTAGGTGGTATGTAAACCTGATTATTATACCTCATTAATCTGTCGTTGTCGACAATAAATCCCTCAAACTTTGGTACAAGCATGGTGTCTTGGACGATATTTTCCTTAACCTCTTTATACCACTCATCGTCACACTGTAAAGTTAGAATATTTTCTCAAAGATTCGTTTAAAGGGGTATCACCAAAAATCTGCGTGGTCTCCGACTCAACACAACTGCCACTTTGTTCGCTGTCCCCTTTATGTAGGTAATCTGAAAATCGTACTCGCTAAGAAGTTCTGACCAGTGACTTTGTCGTGCATTCAAGTCACTTTGCATAAAAATGTGTTGCAAACCACAACGATCCATTTTTAGTTTGAATCTATGTCCAATCAAGTAGTGTCTCCACAGTCTTAGGGCATACACAATGGCTAGTAACTCCAAGTCGTGCATCACGTAGTTCTCCTCATGCTTTCTTAACTTCCTTGAGATGTAAGTGATCACCCGACTGTCTTACATCAAGACTCTACCTAAGCCTTCCTTGGATGTGTATGTGCATACCGAGAAGTCCTTTTCCATGTCAGGGAATGTTAGCATTAGTGCTATCATCAACGTCTCCTTGAGCCTTCAAAATTCTTCCCCGCATTTCTCGGTGCATACAAACTTCTTGTTTTTCTTCTACAATTCTGTGATTGGATTTTCTATCTTCGAAAAATCTTCGACGAATCGTCGATAATATCCAACTAAACCCATAAAGATATGTACTTCTGGTACATTCGTCGACGCGGGACATTCCATAATATCTTCTACCTTCGTTGGATCCACATTGATTCCTTCACCGGAGACAACATTCCCTAACTAATGAATCCTTGATTGATAAAAAGAGAATTTCAACAATTTCCCGTATAACTTATTTTCTTGTAAACATTGTAGTACCAAGTGCAAATGTTCGTTATGTTCTTCAGTTCTCCGAGAATATATCAATATGTCATCAATGAATACTTGAAAAATATTTTCCAGGTATTCACGAAACACCCCATTCATCAAGCTCATGAATACCCCTGGGGCGTTTGTCAATCCAAACGGTAAAACGATAAAATCAATGCCCGAAACTCATCTTGAATGCGGTCTTAGGAATTTATTCCTCTTTGATTCATAAATGGTGATATCTTGATCTCAAGTCGATATTTGAAAACACCGTCGCACATTTCATTTGGTCAAATAAGTCTTCTATTCTTGGCAGCAGATACTGGTTCTTGATCGTTGGCTTGGTCAATTGACAATAGTCAATGCAGAGTCGCCATGACCCATCCTTCTTCCGTATGAAAATAAGAGGCGTGCCCCAAGGTGACACACTTGAACATATAAGTCCTAGGTCCAACAACTCCTTCATTTTCATTTTCAACTCCTGTAACTCAGGGGTCGACATCTGATAAGGAATTCTTGCTATCGGTTCAATTCCAGTTCTAGGTTTTAAGTCGATGGTAAATTCCATCTCTCTTTTGGGCATAAGACCTGGTAACTCTTTTGGGAACATGTCTGCAAAATATTGTACTACCGGAAGGTTTTCTAATCCTTCCGCCATACCCTTTTTTGTTCAGTGCTAAGATTTCATGTAGATTGCATCCCTTGTGCATGCTCTTCCATAGTTGTAGGGAAGAAATAAACCTTAGGGAAACACCCTGGATTCTTACTACAATCACCCATCTCTGTCCCTCATCATCGATCAAACTCAACCATTTCGTCTTACAATTGAGTATCGCATCATGCAATTCCAACCAGTCCATATTGATCACGACGTCATAAGATCCTAATATCATGACGTATAGGTTGGCCTTTGTTACAAAATCTCCCAGGTTGAGGCTACAGTCCGTAACCTTTTGTAACACCCCAGGTTTTGAACCCCATATTTAATAATATATTTTGTTAATTCTCAAGAGGCCAAAGGGCCCAAATAATTAAAAGATGCCAGCATGCCTAAGAAATGTAATGTTTTGATCATTATTAATAATAAACACATTGTTGGTTACTAGACGAACAAGGAATAGAGTTATAGGAGGCTTTGATTCCACAAGAGAGGGGGCTTGAGGGGATAAATGCTTATTTCCTATTTTAATTACCCTTTTGTCTAAGGGAGTGGATCAATTATGTGAACTTCTTGGGGGGGAGGCCAGGAGGTTCTTGATTCCCCATGAGTTTCTTAAACCTTCCCCTGGTCTGTTGGGGGGTTTGTTATTCACTCGTTCACTGGTTCACTCATTTTTTCATTCACGTATTCACTCGTCCACTTGCTCTATGGTTCGTGCGTTCATTCACTTTATCACTCGTTCAGTCATCTCATCCTTACCTATCACTCGTTGATCCATTCTCATCCATTTCTTGGCTTGGGAAAGGGAAAACAACTGCTGAAGAGTAGCCATAGTATTGTTGGTTGTAGTGGTCACTAGTGTAATCCAGCCATGAATTGAGGTTTGTAGTTCTGAGATGAGTTGTCCCATGTCCAGTTTTGTTCACAGCTGCGAGTCCTGAGAGTTCCAACATTGAGATTCTGGACAAGTTGTGCTAGATCCCTGGAAGGAGAAGGACTGCCTGAGGGAAAGCGTAGCAGAGAAGGGTGGAGGTCCATTCTCTTGGGTGGTGCAGGATGGTTAAAAGAGAGATGGGTACTTGGATTATTGCGAGTGCTAGGAAAGCCTATGAGAGATTGAGTGCTGACTAGTTTGGGGAGCCAAGTAACACTCTGGAACTGTCCTTGTGGATTCATAACCCTGGCTTGAGGGTGGCACTATTGTTGAGATTTGGAACAATAGTTCCTATGGTTGGGTGGAACGTCCTTGGTCTGCAACCAGTTGGCATTTTCTTTTATAAAGATAAGTTCTCTCTATTATGGTATTATTTACCTGTATATGAATGTATTATGCTATGTATTTATTTATCATTTAATTAAATATTTAGAATATTCATGCTTGTTGGTTATTGTTGTGGATGTTGTTAGATATTTTCTTTTATGAATCCTTATTAATTTAAAAATCTATCGATAAGAGAAAGAAGTCCAAGGGTGAGCTTGAAGGTAGCATACCCCGGCTTGTGGGTGGCGAGGTATGTTACAGATTGGTTTCAGAGCTAGATTGAAACACCGAGCCAATATGGGTCGGGTCTGTTGGTCAGACTCTCATGGTTGAGATCGAATTCTGACCTTGAAGTTGAAAAGCTCAGGAGGAATGGCGTTGCGGAGTCTACACAGGAGCTAGAACATCAGAGATCCTTTGTAAGGGATCGAAGGATCGTGACCACCCCTTTCAAATCTGGGAGCGATTGACACTATGGGATCAAGAGAGATATGGGAGCATTGGATCATAAGGCAGGTGAACAAGGGCCATCGGATGAAAGTGAAGAAAAAGGTTTTGTACGTTTAAGTCTCAACTGTTAGATATGCGTGCGAGAAAATGTGAGTCATAGATCTCACAGCAGTTCAGAGGATTGACACTTTGGGAGAAGCGAGCCCTTATGTTACATGCATGAAAATATCCTGAAGTTTGAAGTTAATACAGATAGTCCTTTAGTGGAGACACGTGTCCATGGATCAGCTAGTTCAGAAGTTCGACATCCAAGAAGAATGGAGTGTGTTAATGTGAAACATCCTAAAGTCCTGAAGTCCATTGACCATTGATTCTAGAAGACACACGACAATATATATCATAGTCCAGAGACTTGGTACTTCGGTGGTTTTCAAGTCTCTACAAGTGAAAAGTACTGAAGCCCGAAGTCGCGAAGCCACGCAGACCATCGATTTAGGATCCCTTTGGGACCTTTCTCAATCGTTGGATCAAGTAGTGGAAGGACAGGGTAAGCACTTCGGTGAATTGGGTGAAGGGTTGAAGATTGACCAAAGAAAATCTCTGATCGTCGATGGCCGATGATCGGGTGTCGAAAAAATTAGTGCCAAGTTCAAACATTTTCCAAGAGAAATTGTCGATGGCTAAAGGAGGAAGGGGATGATGATGTGCCATGCCATGTCAGCAAGGATATGGACGATTTTCGATGGTCAGGGATCGACGAGATTTGCGAAACGACATTGGTTCACAAAGGAAAGTCGCCGATGGTCGATGTTCAGAGATCAATGAGTTGCTGAAGTGTTGAAATTAATCCAAATAAAATCTTCGATCATCAATGACCGATGGTCGGGGGTCGACAGATTTTGATGAAATTTTTATTCGAAAATAGAATTCATCGATCACCGATTGCCGATTGTCGATAGAGTAGATCAACGGTCCATATTACATATAATTTGAAATCAACGATGCAAATTTCCCCATAGGATCATATTACATTGGATGAAGGTGAAACGCCTGAAGATCTGAAGAGAGAAGTAAATCCTCACCATTGATCAGGAGAGTATACGTGGTAGCAGATCCTGCAGTCTAGAGACTTGGCACTCCGGGAGGATGAAGAGTGTGGACAGTCTGGAACTCCTGAAGTCGAAGTTTCAGATATCCTATTAACCATAGATCTAAACAGTGAATGAGGACCATCGATCATTGCGTCCCTTGATTATTCATAAATTTGACGCTCTGGGGGATTGGAAGTTGGAGTTGAGAGAACCTCTTAAGTTTCGTAGCCTTGAAGCTTTGTATAAGTGCTTTTTCAACTAAGCGTAGGGTCACGACCATGATCACATGCAATTGAGAGATGAGGGAAGAAAGGAAAATGGACGAATTGTTGTTTTCAAGTTAGAGAAGTGCTAAGGAAGGATTTAGCCAGTGGTTTTGAGTCATGGTCACCTAGGAAGGTAGTTTGAAAGAAGCACCTGTGTAGAATTGAATTTTGTATCAGCCAAAGGATAACACAGATGTGTTATATAATGCAGATTGATACATATATGTTCTTCATGAATTGAGAAGAAAAAAGGACCTATAACATGGTTTGGCAAATTTTGTTTATCACATGCTGAATTCTAACAAAATGGTCACTTGCACATTTTGCAGAATTAAGGGGTTTCAACACATCATCTCATAATGCGTATTCAATAAATGGAAGAATGAGAGGGAGCCTCCAGCCATGATAAGGAGGCTGAAGGCCAGAATACAAGATTGGGTAATGCAGAGACAAAATCCAATGGATGCAAGGGCAGAGGAGAGCAAGAAATGTTGCTATAAATGGTAAGAAGCCTGAAAATAGAAGTGAAGAGCTACAAGGCAGATAATGAGAGGATGACGAGGGAGAAAATTCAGATAAATGCTTGAGTGTTGCAGAGCTTAAATCATTTGCAAAGTCAAGCAAAGAATGGGTCAAAGCAAGAGGGAGAAGGCAGGTGTCATGAAAGAAGATATGATCATGGAAGAGTTGGTCATTCCATAAGTGCTAGAAGAGCTCACAAACACCATTCACCTCCTTACTTGGCAAGAAATTTTTATGCATCGAAAGATTCTGTAGGTAGTCCAGAGGTGTCTCTCGTTAGGCACCAAAGAAGGAGACAGGAAGTGGACAGTTTGCAAGAAGAGAGGAGAAAGATTAAGCCACCCTCCTTTTATGGTGAAAAATAAAGGGAAGATGATGCTAAAGCATGGTTTCTTGGACTCAGGAGATATTTTCAATTGTGTAACTATTCATCAAACCTAGAAGCTAGAATTGCCACCTATCATTTACATGGGAAAAATGCAATGTGGTGGGATCAACTGAAGCAAGTTGAACATATTAATTAGAATATGATCACTTGGAAGCAGTTCAATAAGTACTTCCAGAAGGAGTACCTTTCAGATCATTTCTATGATAAGAAAATGCAAGAGTTGTTTGAACTCGGGCTGGGAAGGATGACTATGGTAGAAGATGTGAAGAAGTTCTTGGGATTGTTAAAATATGTTGGGTTTATAAATGATGAAAAAGTAAAGATATAGAGGTTTTCGAGTGGATTACCAGCCTTTTATAAAGAAAAGATTAGGTATGATGATCCCAAGACCTTGACTGATGCCATCGGGAAGGATAAATACCTGTATGAGCAAGGCTAGGGAAGAGAATCCCTGCATAAATATTGGAAGGATAAGAAGAAGGAGAAGTTCAATCAGAGGAGGAAAGGATTCAAACCTCCCTTCAATAGGAATGATCCTAACATAAATCATCAAGATCAGTATGCTAAGGGTGAATCCAAGAAAGAAGACTCCTTGGGAAAAAGGGGAAGATCACCTATCCAATGCCGAGTATGCAAGAAAGATGACCTATAAAAGGATTTACCACATAGAAAGGATAAAGTGAATACTATGCACAATGCCCAAGAGGCTACAACAATCGAATATACGGGAAGAATCTATTTAGCTTTAGATGATCGACAAGCAGAGTACCAGTCCAATATGATCGAGGTGGAAGGTAAGATCATAAATCAGCCTGTTTCTATTTTAATTGATTCAAGAGCAAGTCATTGTTACAATGATCCCAATATAGTGGATAGATTACATCTGAAGAAAAGTAAGATTGAAAATTAAGTTTGGTTCAACTAGCCACTGGAACCAAAAGGAGAATCCACGATATGGTCAGAGGATGTTCCATAAGTCTTAATGGTGTGAATACAAATATCGATCTAAATATCATACCATTGGGGTCTTATGATATTCTAATTGGAATGGATTGGTTGGACAAGCATCATGTTGTCCTAGATTGTCATGGAAAGACATTTACAAGTCTTGATGGAGATGGAAAATAGAGCGTTGTGAAAGGAGTTCCAAGACCCATATCTATAATGGAGATTTCAACCTTACAGTTGAAGAGTTGTTTTAGAAAAGGATGTCAATTGTATGCATCCCATGTGGAGGAGCCAAAAAATACAAAGGAGCCAAGCCTTGAAAATTTCTTGATATTACAAGAATTCGAGGATGTATGCCAAGAAATACTAGGGTTTCCACCAAAAAGGGAAATAGATTTCTTTATTGATTTAGTGCCAGGAGCTGCCCCAGTGTCAAAAACACCTTACAAAATGAGCACACCATAGCTAAAAGAATTACAAATGCAATTGGAGGAATTTTTGAAGAAAGGGTACATATGTCCAAGTGTTTCACCTTGGGGAGCACCAGTACTCTTTTTCAAAAAGAAGGATGGAACCTTGAGGCTGTGTATTGAGTTTGGACAACTGAATAAGTATACTATAAAGAACAAGTATCCTCTACCTAGAATTGATGACCTCTTTGATCAACTAAGAGGAGAAAATAAATTTTCAAAGATTGACTTGAGGTCTGGATACCATCAGGTAAGAATCAAGGAAGAAGACATTCATAACACAACCTTTAGGATTAGGTATGGGCATTATGAATTTGTAGTGGTGCCATTTGGACTGACCATTGCACCAACTGTCTTTATGTTCTTAATGAATGACATATTTAGAAATTATTTGGATAAGTTTGTCATAGTGTTCTTGGATGACATACTTGTCTATTCTAAGTCTGAAGAGGAGCATGAACATCACTTAAGACTGGTATTACAAGTGTTGAGAGAACATCAGTTGTATGCCAAGTTGAGCAAGTGTTCTTTTTTTTCAAAATAAGATCTATTACTTGGGATACATTATTTCAGAGAAGGGAATAATACTAGATCCAGAGAAGATTGAAGCCATTAGAGGATGGCCAACACCCATAAATGTGTCAAAATTCAGATCTTTGATGGGATTAGTTGGTTACTACAGAAGGTTCATAGTAGGGTTCTCTAAGATTTCTCATCCCATCAATTCTTTGCAAAGGAAGGGAACTAAATATCAATGGACACCTAAGTTTGAAGGGAATTTTAATATGTTGAAGGAATTACTTACTAGTGCACCTGTGTTAAATATTTATGACTCAAATAAAAATTTTGTGGTATGTACAGATGCATGTAAGGAAGGACTTGGGGGAGTCCTCACGCAAAATGGACATGTCATTGGTTATGAGTCCAGAAAGCTCAAGGAACATGAGAGGAACTATGCCACACATGACTTGGAGCTTGCTGCCATTGTCCACGCCTTGAAGATGTGGAGGAATTACCTCATGGGGAAGAGATTTGAATTAAGGACAGACCACATTGGCTTGAAGTATCTTTTTGAACAACCAACCTTGAATGCCAGGCAAACAAGATGGCTGGAATTTTTAAGTGAATATGACCTCGATATCAAGCATATCAAAGGAAAATACAATAAAGTTGTTGATGCACTTAGTAGAAGAGTGCATATCATGCATGCTATCCATGTCAATATGCATCAGTCAGACTTGAAGATAATAATTTTAGATCATCTTGTTACATATCAACATTAATTATAGGTAAAGGAAAACTTACAGCAAGGAAATGTACAACATAAAATAAAGGAGTATGAGGTAAAGGAAAATGGATTACTTGTGCATAAGAATATAATCTATGTTCCTAGTTCCATAGAATTGAGGAATTTGGTATTGAAGGAAATGCATGATGTTCCTTATGATGGACATCCTGGTTACTAGAAAACAATTACAACCGTAAGAAGCCAATTCTTTTGGACGGGAATGAAAAAGGATGTTGTTAATTACATCACTCGATATATGGAATATCAGAAAGTGAAGGATGAGCATAGGCACCCAACGGGTTTGCTGCATCCATTACCAATCCCAGAGAAGAAATGGGAAGTGATAATGTAACAACCCTAAGTAATTAATCAATTGTCATGATTTAAATAATTGTTTAATGTATATTAGTTAATTAATTGTCCCGATTTAATATTTTTTTAATGTATATTAGTTTTATTAATTAACTAATTAATTTCATGATCAAATATTTGGTTAATGAATTTGAGTTTAATAAATTATTAATTTATTAAATGGAGACTTAATGTATCAGGTGATGGAACCATTAAAGAGAAAGGGGATAAGGTAGATGACACTTAATGGAGAGATAAGGTGGGTGAGACTTAATGAATGTAGAAGGCGGTGAATGAGAGAGGGGGAAAGGAGGATAAGAGAAGGGAAAACACTCGGGAAGGGACTTTTGTTTTGGGGAGAGCATCATTTTCATGGGAGAGAACTAGATTGCTGGTTTGGGCTGGAGGAGCTTGCTAGAGGCTGGTTGGGTTGGAGGAGCTTGTTGGAGGATTGTACTATTGGTTTTGCTTGAGGAACTTGTTGGAGTTTGGTGGACTGTTACAGGGGAACAACTGTTTCTAAGAGTTTTGGGATCATGGTCTAGGAATCCTTACGGAATCCTGGAGCTAGGGAGTTGGAGAAGCTCTGCTCCTAGCTGGCTGGGAGGAAAAGATTCATTTTTGGGCAGTGTTTGGGTAGGGCAGCTTGGGCAGAGTTTTAGTTTCAACTTGGACAGACAGAGTTGGGGAAACAACATCACTTGAGAGGTATTTATGTTCATTATTATGGCATGTTCATTATCATTATGATGGTTCATTATTTTACTATGTTGTGTATGTTATTCAATATGTTATTTATATCATGCTGCTCATTTTGAATTTTGCTGAACCATGAACTGTTATTTTGCAGAATATAGAATCGTAAAGAAATTATGATAGAAATTTTATGTTTAAATTTATGAAATTTTAGGTTCTGTTAGATAGGACAATACACATGGTATCAGAGCCAAGTTTAAAAACTTGGACTAGGGCCTACCCACCTACCCACCTGTAAGAATGAAGGTTTAGGAATGTTGTTCTAGCATAACCCATAAATTTAAACAAACCTTAAATAGTTATATTGAAACCCTTTACAACAAATTATAAATGTAGCCCTGAAACCCTCTAATAAGAACTAGTAAATAACCAGAAACAACCATGAAATGTTTATGAACATTTCATGAACTTGTACATGGACTTGTTCACCTGTACAAATGAAAACTTTGAAAGGGATGTATGAACATAAATAACTGGATATATAAATGATCTATATATGGAAACCATATAAATCTGGGCCTGAGGGTCAAGCTCAAGCTCAAAGATCCAACTCCATGCAACCTGCAAGCGAAGAACAAACAAACAAACGAATTATAACACTTTTTATAAATAAATTGACACACACATATATATATATATATTATGTTGAATTACATAGTAAAGAAATCTGTAAAAAAATAAATATATATATATTGGGTTTCTTAACATCGACCAATTCCAATTCTAAACGCAAAAAAAATCAACCGACCCCACACTAAACATTGTACAAGGGTTTGATTCTAGCTATATTGAAATATATAGTAAATAATTCTGCCAAAAAAAAAATACATTGGGTTTCTTAACCCGACCCATTCGCTGGTTACTTTTTAGTCTTTCCATACCATCATGCGCCATGGAGAAATTCCACAAACAAATACAAAACCCAACACACAAGAGTGTCAAGCCCATGATACACAAAATACCAAGGCAACACACACAATGCCAAGTTGGCCACCGAATACCAGAAGCAGTGAGCTCAGCAACATCAATGTCAATGTTCGTATACAACTGAAAATGGAGGAAACTTGGGTCCCCCTTCTGTGCTAGATTTCATCACCTCCCTTTAACTGATTGTGGAGATAGAGCTATGCACCAAAAAAAAACACAACGCAAGTCAGTGCCAAAGATCGACACACAAGTCACCAAGGAAGAGCCCACAAGGCACATGGGTTGCACTACGCATTTGGTAGAAGCCCAACGACCAGCGCTAAGTGCCATAGTCTTACCCAAGCACCACGAGAGAGGATCCCATGAGGGGCTATCTCCAATCAATGCATCCAACACAACAACAACACGACAAGTCATAAGGGAGGAGCTCACAAAGGGCTATCTTTGCTTAACGCGTCCCACACAGAAATAGTGTGCCAAGCACCAAAACAATAGCCATGAGGGAGGAGACCATGAAGGAACTAATTTCTCAATGCGTCTATCATAATGAACTCTGCTATCATAACCCCTACACCATAGAACCCGCAGGCAGCAAATCCGGTGCAAAAGAGCTCACGAGTTCGAACTCATAACCTATTGGTAGAGAAAACGCCTTGAGAAATGACCTGTGGTAAAGGAAATGTCATGGGAAAGGTTTGATATCCAATTCCCAAGATATCAAGCACCAAATCCCAGCGGCCAAGACCACGTGCCGGCCAAACCATTCCCCGCCCATAGTCATAATACAAACCAACACAAACTCAGCTAAGGTGCTAGCCATAGAGCCCACATAGCCAAAGGACTGCGCGACCAAGCCCACACAGCCATTACGCCTTCCCTCTGCTGGGAAAATGACAAAAAACAAAACAAAAATGAGGATGAAAGAAGAGCTTCCAGCCATTACCACAACCTCGTTGCAGCTGCAGAGTGAGAGAGGCCCAACCGCCTTTGTAGAATAGAGAGATGTGTGTAGGGTTTGAGGATAGAGAGACGTGTAGGGTTAGGGTTTGGGGGTTTTGGGAACTGAGAGCGGGGGAAGAAGGGCATGCGGGCCTCATGCAAGGACCCACAATTCAATACTTAAAAAAAAAAAATTCAATTTTATTTTTTGTTTTTATATTTTATTTTATTTATTTTTATTCGTTTAAATTTAAATTAATTGTAATTATTTTAAAACATGATTTTTTTTAAATTTAAATGTTTTATTTACTGTAAAGTTAATTATCTTAATTATTTAAAAAAAAAAATTGTTTTTATTAGCGTAAATTTTAAAATGCAACTAAAATTTAAATTAATCAAATTTAAAATATAATTAAAATTAAAATTTGGTTAATTTAAATTTTAATTATCCCAATGGGTTTGATTTTAAAATTTTAAAATTTATTTCAACTAAGGATATTAGTGATTAATTAGATAGTGACTAATTAATTAGACTGAATTAGCTCTCATTCTGCGCTCTTTGGAGGCCATAAATGAGACTCTAAAGAGGCGTCAGCTAGCAGGGATCAAAGTGGAGCTCCCACCATTTGGAATGGGTAATCTTGAAGCGTCGAGGGATTTAGGGGGAGGGCCTCCACTCGAAGACATCACTAGAGAAATGCAGAAGATCAAACTTCCAGAATTTGTCGGAGGTCATGCTAGTGAACGTGTAGAGGCATGGTTGGAAGGCATGACAAGGTGTTTCGCCTTAAGAGACTACGCTTCCACATCAAAGTAAAAAATAATGATTTTTCAGTTGAGGGATAGTGCCTTGAATTGGTGGGGCAACCTGGAGAGGCAATTGCACCTTACCCCAAACATCGTCTCTTGGGAACTTTTTGAGGAAAGGTTTCGAAGGAGGTATCTACGAGCTTACTACGAGGAACATTAGGTGGGAGCATTTCGTGCTCTAGTACAAGGGAACAGGACCATGGAAGAGTACGAGATCAAGTTCATGGAGTTGGTGAAATATATTTCATACATGGATAATGATCAACGACAGGAAGAACGCTTTGTCTATGGGTTTAACCCTAAGATAAGGGCCATGGTGCGAATGTGGAAACCATCTTTAGTAGCGGAAGTGGTTGAAAATGCACGTTATGCAGAGGAACACATGAACTTAAATGGAGGTATGGGATCGACCTTTCCGCATCATCTTGAATTTGTGGGGAAGGCCCCTAGGACCTTCTCCAGGGGAGGGAGCTTTAGGCCACCTCCATATGGTAATAGATTTGCATCAAGGACAGTTTCCACATGTATTTCAATGGCAGCGAGTGCAAAATCCCGTTCATCACCAACGACATAGGTAGGTCCATGACCTTCTCAGGGAGTAGCTAGTAGAGGCAGGGGTTCCAAGGGAAGAAACTCATTTCAGAGGCTGTCACAGAGTAGTGCTTAGGTTCCATCTCGTGTTACATGTTGGGAGTGTGGAGGACTCCATTACTAGCGCGACTACCCAGAGTTGCAAGTAGGATTTGTGCATAGAGAAGGAAAGGCCCCGATGGGAAGAGCAAGTAGAAGCCACCATATTTATGCAGCGGTTAATAATAGCCAGGAAAAACATCAATCCATTGTGGTGGAGTTGTCAGGTATGCTAAATCATATCAATGTTAGAATTTTATTTGATTCTGGTGCTACAGATAGTTTCATTTCACCATCTGCATTAGAAAAGAGTGGGTTGGGATCCTACGAGCACGATGACTTTAAACAAGTCGAGATGGCTTGGGGGAAAAACAAGAAGTAGGACCTAGCATTGATAATTGTCTAGTAGACCTGGGAGTGTGTACTACCAGGTTGAAGGTATATGTCACTGCTCTCAAGATGTATGACCTAATCATTGGAATGAATTGGTTAGAATCACATCGAGCTATGGTATACTGTTTCACAAAAAGGGTGCTTTATGTTGATGATGAAGGAAGGCTAGTAGAGAACCACGATGTACGAAGAAAGGTGTCTCTATGCTTTATCTCAACTATGAAGGTTAAGTAGTGCATGAGGCAAGGGTGTCGACTTTATGTAGTGGAAGCAGTGAGTAAAAGGAAAGGACCCTCCTTGGATCAGTACCCAGTATTGTCAGAGTTTAAAGATATTTTTCCAAACGAGTTACTAGGGTTACCTCCTGAGAGGGAGCTTGATTTTACTATTGACATAAAACCTGGTGCAGAACCAATTTCCAAGACTCTTCATTGGATGACAATGCCAGAACTTTGTGAGTTGCAGATGCAATTGAAAGAGCTACTCGACTTAGGGCTAATAAGGCCTAGTGTCTCACCTTAGGGTCCACCAGTAATTTTTGTGAAGAAGAAGGATGGTTCCTTACGATTGTATATAGATTACAGGGACTTGAATCATGCTACAGTGAAAAATAGGTACCCAATGCCACGGATAGATGATCTATTTGATCAGATGAATGGAGAAGTGGTATTCTCAAAAATTGATTTGTGATCAGGGTATCACCAATTAAGGATTAAGGAGGATGATATTCCTAAAACTGCCTTTTGAACTTGGTTTGGACATTATGAGTTCATCGTAGTACCTTTCGGATTGACCAAATGCACCAGTAGTATTCATGAGCCTCATGAATGGTGTATTCCAGAAGTACTTAGACCGCTTTGTCCAAGTCTTTTTAGATGATATTCTCATCTATTCCAAGAATGAAATAGAACATGAGGAACACTTGCGAGTGATGTTGTCCTGTCTTAGAGAGAACAAATTTTATGGGAAGTTGTCAAATTGCTCCTTCTTCCAGAAAGAAATTCGCTATTTAGGTCATATCATTTTCGGGGGAGGAATATCCGTGGACCCAGAAAAGGTAAAGGCCATTATGGAATGGCCACTGCCGAAAAATGCTCATGACGTAAGAAGCTTCATGGGGCGAGTAGGTTATTATTGGATATTTGTGGAAGGGTTCTCTAAAATAGTGAAACCCATCACCACTTTGTAGCGCAAGGGGGCCAGGTATAAATGGACAAAATAATGTGATAGTGCATTCATCAATCTTAAAAGGTTACTAACTAGTGCACCAATTCTACGAGTGTCGGGTATGGAAAAGGACTTCACAGTCTGCACGGATGCCTCGAAGCAAGGGTTGGGGGCCATGCTAATGCAGGATGGAGGAGTGATAGTGTATGCATCAAGGAATTTAAAGCAACACGAGGAGCTTTATGCTACTCATGATTTGGAATTGGCAGCTGTAATGATAGCTCTGAAACTTTGGAGGCACTATCTAGTGGGGTGAAACTTTGAGCTCAAAAAAGACCATCAAAGTTTAAAACATTTCTTCACTCAAAGGGACCTGAATGCTAGGCAAAGGCGATGGAGTGAGTTTATGAGTGAGTACGATTTTCACATTTCATACATAAAGGGAAAGGAAAATGTGGTCGCAGATGCCTTGAGCAGGAGACCACGCATCTTCTCCTTGGTACCCTTAAAAGTCAATCTGAGGGAACGTGTGTTGACACAGCTCCATGGAGACAGTTGGTATTTAAAGGCTACTTCAAAACTCCAGTGTGGGAGGCAATTAGATCCAAATTATGAAGGATATAGTCTAGAAGCAGACAAACTATTAAAATATCGAGGAAGTATGTACATCCCTGAAGGTGGGGATATTCGAAGGATCATACTGAAGGAATCCCATAGAGTACCTTATTGTGCGCATGTGTGTGTGAAGAAAATGTACGTAGAAATGAGGAAGCTCTTCTTCTGGGTAGGCATGAAGCACGATGTAGTCCATTTCGTTGCCAAGTGACTAGAGTGTCAACAAGTGAAAGATGACCACCATCATCTGGTAGGCCTCCTACAACCACATGATGTTCCTATGTCCAAGTGGGAAGTCATTTCCATGGATTTTGTTGTGGGGTTGCCACTCACATCTCATAGATACAATCCCATTCTTGTGATAACTGATAAGTTGACCAAGAGTGCTCATTTTATTCCGGTTAGAGACACTTATGATGTCACTGATGTGGCACGCATGTTTGTAAGTGAGTTCATCCATTTTCATGGGATACCCAAGAAGATCATTTCAGATAGGGACTCCAGATTCACTTCTAGGTTTTGGACAAGTTTGCAGTCAGCGTTGGGGACTCAGTTGAACTTAAGCAAAACTTATCATCCAGAAACTGATGGGAAAACTGAGAGAGTACATCAGGTTATGGAAGACATGCTTAGGATGTATGTTATGGATAATCAAACCCATTGGGAGAAGTACCTACCTTTGGTAGAGTTTGCCTACAATAACAGTTTTGATAGCTCCATCGGAATGCCACCCTGCGAAGCTCTGTATGGAAGGCCATGCATAACACCATTGATTTGGGAGAGGTTAGAAGACCAAGTAACTGCTGGGCCAGAATTGATTCAAGAGATGGAGGAACAGGTGATTTATATTAGGCAGAGACTAAAGGAAGCGCAGGATAGGCATAAAAGTTATGCGGATGCACACAGGACTGACCGAAGTTATAAAGTGGGAGATCAGGTTTTCATTCTTATCAGGCCTAATAAGAGTACCATACGGTTCGGTAAGGGGACAAAGTTGTCACCTCGATTTATAGGATCGTTCAGAATCCAAGAGAAAATTGGACCCGTTGCCTATTGTCTTGTACTTCCACCCCACTTGCAAAAAACTCATAATGTTTTTTATGTATTTGTTCTACGTCATTATGTTGTTGATGAATCACATAAACTAAATTGGAAGGAATTGTAGGTATCAGACGCAGGAACCCTCATGGTAGAACCGTTACACATATTGACCGTAGAGTCTGACAACTCAGGAACCATTTAGTAGACCAAGTTAAGGTCCAGTGGGAAAAGTTTAGTCCAGGATCTGCCACTTGGGAGGATGCCGAGACGTTACGATGAGATTATCCCTCACTTTTTTGAACACCTCGAGAATACGTTTCTCGAAGGTTGGGTGTATGTAACACCACCTTTTGACTTAGACAACTAGGATTACCTGAGGCCTGATTACCTTTATTTTCTGTTCACCATGAAACTATTAATGATACACTTGAAATTTTAAGACGTAGAAATCTGTATGAATGTTTAAATGTTATTTGAATGATGATGGATATGATGCGATCTAGTATGTGAATGTAAATTCTATGAATGTTTAAATGTTATTGATGATGATGGATATGAGTTGATCTACTATGTGAATGTAAATTCTATGAATGTTTAAATGTTATTCATGATGATGGATATGATGCGATATATTGTGTGAATGCGAATCCTATGAAGGTTTAAATGCTATTTGAATGATGTTGGATATGATGCAATCTATTATGTAAATGATAATTCTGTGAATGGGTAACATTAATTGAATTATGGGGATATTATGAGATCTATTTCTAACTTGAAAATTTTGATGTTAAAGTTGTTGGTACATGGATACTAAATTGAAATTATGGTTGTATGCAATTACATGATGATAATGCATAGATATGTATGAGTTTGTGTTACAGATTAATCTGTAGGTCATTGAGCTATGAAATAGCCAATGGATAATGATAATGAAAGTGGATGTCATGACCATTGACCAAGAAACAATATGGTATGAATCTTTGAATGTGACATTATATTGGTTTGAATTCATTGCTATGATATGTGGACCAGTGCAGGATTTCATGTGTTGAGACTTCCTAAAACTGAATAAACGATGACAAAACTCCCAGCAACATAGTGCCACTGTGTATTCCATTGTAGGGTGTGGACCCTAGTCCTGTTAGGAGGGCTGGGGGCATTTCCCACCGTGTATCCTCTGAAACCTAGAGTCATGGGAGGACGGTGTTAGCTCACGCTCCCCTAGACATGTGATGATGATTGTCAGTTGCCTGCTGGGGAAGCTTAGTCAAGATAGTGACACTTCCAGTTACGGGTTCTATTTGGAGTTAGGTCAATATAGTTGACGCTCCAAGATAGTCCAGTAGAGGAAGGATAGGAATGGAAGATGGAAGTAAGTTAGGGAGGAAGGATGAATAGAAATAGTTGAGTGTATGGAGATTTGTCTTATGGTGGAATTTATTGTTTTTCCTTTTGAAAAGAAAATGTGTATATATGAATATTCATAATTATGTAACTAAACCACAATTGTCTAAATAAAATTGTTGAGCTAGATTATTGTAATTAAGAGAATTCACAAACATTTCATTGGTTTATTATCTTTTATAAAACGAATAGTCTTGTTGATTGGATTGGATGCATACATAAATTACTATAGGGGTGATAGTTATTGTTATTAGTACATGCACGAGACTTGTATGTACTAGCTACACATGCATTTCTTGTACATGTACACTAGTATGTATGAGTTTTCTTGTCTTACTTACTAATAATGTTGGTTATTGGATATGAATGTGTGAACCATGTGTCTTTTCCCTTGTATCATAAAATACTTTAACTTCGGGACAAAGTTTCCTAAAGGGTGGGTGTATGTAACAACCCTAGTAATTAATCAATTGTCATGATTTAAATAATTTTTTAATTTATATTAGTTAATTAATTAATTGTCCTAATTTAATATTTATTTAATGTATATTAGTTAATTAATTAACTAATTAATTTCATGATTAAATATTTGGTTAATGAATTTGAGTTTAATAAATTATTAATTTATTAAATGGAGACTTAATGTATCGGATGATGGAACCATTAAAGAGAAAGGGGATAAGGTAGATGACACTTAATGGAGAGATAAGGTGGGTGAGACTTAATGAAGGTAGAAGGCGCTGAATGAGAGAGGGAAAAAGGAGGATAAGAGAAGGGAAAACACTTGGGAAGGGACTTTTGTTTTTGGGAGAGCATCATTTTCATAGGAGAGGACTGTATTGCTGGTGTGGGCTTGAGGAGCTTGCTAGAGGCTTGTTGGGCTCGAGGATCTTGTTGGAGGATTGTACTACTGGTTTTGCTTGAGGAACTTGTTGGAGTTTGGTGGACTGTTACAGGGGAGCACCTGTTGTTGGGAGTTTTGGGCTCGGGGGCCAGGAATCCTTACAGAATGATGGAGCTAGGGAGCTGAAGAGGCTATGTTCCTAGCTGGTTGGGAGGAAAAGATTCAATTTTGGAAAGAGTTTGGGCATAACATCTTGGGCAGAGTTTCAACTTCAGCTTGGACAGACAGAGTTGGGGAAACAACATCACTTGAGAAGTATTTATGTTCATTATTATGTCATGTTCATTATCGTTATGATGGTTCATTATTTTACTATGCTGTGTATGTTATTCAATATGTTATTTATATCATGTTGCTTATTTTGAATTTTGCTAAAACATGAACCATTATTTTGTTGAATATAGAACCGTAAAGAAATTATGATAGAAATTTTGTGTTTAAATTTATGAAATTTTAGGTTCTGTTAGATAGGACCCTATAGATAACCATTGATTTCATAACTAAATTACCCAAGACAACAAGATAACATGATTAAATCATGGTAGTGGTTGAGAAATTAATGAAGGTTGCTCGTTTTGTTCGTGTAAAAACAACACATACAACGACTAATATTCCAAAAATTTACACGAGGGAGATTTCTAGGTTGCATGGGATACCTAGGACAATTGTCTTAGATAGAGATACAAAGTTTACCTCAAATTTCTGGAGGGTATTGTTTAAAGGATTCGGTACAAATCTAAACTTTAGCACAACATACCATCCACAGTCAGATGGGAAAATAGAGAGGCTCAACCGAGTAATTGAAGATATGTTGAGAATGTATGTGATGGATATGCCATCTAAGTGGGAAGATTACTTGCACTGGGTTGAATTTGCATATAATAATGGGTATCAAGATTCATTGAGAATGATCCCATTTGAAGTCTTGTATGGTAGGAAATGAAATACTCCAGTGAGCTGGGACAACCCAACAGATAGAGTGGTACTTGAGACAGAGTTGCTCAAGGATATGGAAGACTAGATGGTTAAGATCAAGCATAATTTAGAGGCAGCTCAGGAGAGACAAAACGTTTATGCAGATAAGAACATGACAACTAGAGAATTTAAAGTAGGGGAGCATGTACTTTTGAAACTGAAGCCCAGTAAAATGTCTTTGAAATTGGGTAGTTGTACAAAGCTGGCAGCCAGATTCAGTGGTCCATTTGAAATATTGGACAAAATAAGGTCAGTTGCATACATGCTTGCATTGCCCGCCTCTATGAACGTGCATAATGTATTTCATGTCTCTTTGCTAAATAAATATGTACATGATCTTAACCATGTTATTGATTGGCATCTGATTCAGGTAGAGACAAAGGGAGACTTTCAGGTCCAACTAGTGCGGGTATTGTACAGAAAGGTCAAAATGCTCCAGAATCGAGTTATATAGCTGGTAAAAGTTCAGTGGACCTGGTACAATCTTGAAGATGCTACCTGGGAGCATGAAGATGCCATGTGGGTAGAGTACCCTTAGATTTTTGAATAAATTTTGATATTTTGATCTCTATTTTGCATATGCACTGATGACAGTGTCAAAATAAAGGGGAGGGGATGTAACACCCCAGGTTTTGAGCCCCATATTAAATAATGTATTTTGTTAATTGTCAAGATGCCAGAGGGTCCAAACGATTAAAAGAGGACAGTTTTCCTAAGAAATGTAATGTTTTGATCATTATTAATAATAAACACATCGTTGGCTACTAGACGGAAAAGGACTAGAGTTATAGGGGGCTATGATTCTACAAGAGAGGGGGCTTGAAGGGATAAATATTTATTTCCTATTTTAATTACCATTTTGTCTAAGGGAGTGGATCAATTACGTGAGATTAT
>JASDQU010100067.1:443665-459517 GCA_032191745.1 Picea mariana | reverse complement strand
GGTCATGACTTAATCAAATGTTGAGATGGACGGTCCTTACACACTTTGGAATTTCAAAAATTTGGGCTTCATAGGTTTGGCCTATACCGAACAACATTCCCTCTGAACGTCAAACTAACAAACTCTCATAGAGGCTTTTCGAAGTATTCTTACTCCATTTCTTCAGAGCTTTAGACTTCGAAGATTCTCACAAAAACATACTCCCTTATCCCTGAATGCCAAACCTTCGAACTTTCAGAGTCTCATCAACAACTATGCATCAAGATGGCTGATATGTGGAACCATTATGGATATGACATGTGGCCTATTTTATGAGTGACACGTGTCAATTCATAATTAGCACATTTTTTTGTGAATATCATGAAACAGGATGACACATCTCATGCGTGAGGTGGGTCCATGTCACCCCCAGTGACATCATCATTTCATATCACTTTAGTGCTCTGTGACTTCGGCTACTGCGGTCTTTGGTAGTTTCTTTTACCATACGCCTCAAAACTCCCAAACGCTGAACTGGTGAACTCACAGTCTGTCACTCTCCAGAGCTTCAGAAATTTGAGCTTTGGGGGACTTCACCATATAACATTACAAATCTCCCGAACTGCCGAACTTCCAAAATCTGCTTCTCTGGAGTTTTAGGACTTCGACACTTCAGGGATTCGAGCTTCGAAGGATTTTTCAACTCCATCCAACAATTCCTTTGAATGTTGAACTTACGAACAATCACTAATCTGTGGACATGTGTACCCTAACTGCGAATGGTCCATATTGACTCTGGACTTTGGGACTTCGAAGAAAAATTCTCCAAGTGACATAAGGACTAAAAATATGAATTTTGAATATGTGATCATTTGTAGACACACGTCCTAGACAACGAGTGTTCATGATTTTCTTCGGACTTTAGGACTTCGAGAGATTTTATTCCTAGCATCTTAATGAATCTCTTCACTCGGAGTGTCAAACCTCCGAACTATCATGAGATATACATCTCACGCTCACTCACTCATAGATATGACGATTGGGATTTGATATTCTCCACTCTGCCTCACCTCCTGATTTGTGCCTGATCTAATGACCTAGATCTATCCTTGGAGAAATCCAACAGTCAAGTACTCGTCCATGTGATCTATGACATAGATTCACTCTGGGACTTCGTAGCTTGAGGATTTTACCTCCTTTTCATCAAAGAATTAAAATTTGTCAAATAAATGCACTACGAAGGAATCTAGTGCTTATACCTTCTCTAGACCCGACGATTGTAAAGGATCTATCTTCTTCTGAACATATCCAATGATCCAAATCTAAAATTGATCCCATGGTGGTGATTTTTCTCGAATTCAAAATGGATGGTAACGATCCTTCAATCCCTTACTAAGGATCTCTGAGGCTCTATCTTCTGCATGATCCCTATAGTGCCATTCCTCCTAAGATTCATGACTTCAAGGTCCTAACTTGATCTCAACCATGAGACCTTGTCTAAAATATCCAACCCATTCCATCCTAGTGTGTCAGCTTGTAGCTCTGATACCAATCTGTAATGTACCCAACCACCCACAGGCCAAGCTACGCCACTTAAACAGGCTGCAAAACACCTAGCCACCAGTAGGCCGGGCACATTGCAGTCCCAAGACTTAGTTCTCTGATCTGAGTTCGAATTATAACAACACTTAATATCAAATCAAGTAGGAATAAACCACATGCATTAATCAAGCTCCATGCTGCAACATATAGAAGTAAGCAACGTGCCATGCAAAACAAATAATCAATAGATAGGAACATTAAAAATTCATATCTAAGAGATAATTAAATACACAACAGAATAACATTATACAGAGAAAACATAGATCACTTATCTTTCAAGTAAAAATTCACCAACTGGTTGCAGACCATGGATGTTCCTCCCAACCATAGACATTGTTGTTCATTTACTCTCAACAACAGGTCACCCTCGAGCCAGGGATATGAATCCATAAGGATGGGTCCTAGGCCAAATCTAAAACACACAACAGTTGTCTAACTATCTCTCAGGTTTCCCAACCACACAACAAATCCTAATTTCTAGCTCTCTTTCCCCCTCATCCTCCACAAACAAAAGAAATGAACACCTTTCTCTGCCATGCAGTCCCTAAGGTCGTTTCATTTCTCTCTAGACCTCTAGTGATACCAGTAAGGAAATATACCTACTGGAAACTCCACAGATTCTTAGCTATAGACAATTCTATCCTAACTTCCATCAAGATCATGCATAGGGGAATCCATTCCCTCCTGAAATGATCAATAAAAAATATTACATCCATTCAATAATGTCTCTCCTCTTCCTGTCAGTCGTTTCCATGCTCATCCCAAGATAACATGAACTAGCAATAGTGATTGAAGAGGAAGAATAATAAGGGATCAAGGGGAAGAAGAAGAACGAGGGGAGGAGTGATCCCCATCTTCACCCAAATCCACCCTCATGCATCCATTCATATCCATGCTCAGACCAAGAGCACACGAATTCAACAAGAATGAGGCTCCTAAAGATGAAAGAGTGAGAAGGGTGTACAACGAATTAATAAGAACAAATGAACCCCCAAACAAACCAAAGATGGGTTTATATATTTAATTGGAAATCAAGAACCACATGGCCTCCCCCAAGAAGCTCATGTAACCCCTTTTCTCCATAAAAATCAATTATGGTTAAATAAAATAATAAAAAAAAAACTTATCCCCTAAAGCGCCATCACCTGTGGAATCATATCCCCTATCTCTTTTGTCCTTGTTTGTATTGTAGTCATCGGTTTATTTTATTAATCTATATGAATTATTAAATTTCCTAGGCACTCTTGCCCCTTTTTAAATTTACTGCCTCACCTGCCTAAGTCATAATTACATAATAAATTCTAGTTCATAAAGGTTAAAACCAAGATGTTACATGGATTCATAGCCCTAGCTCGGGGGTGACATTGTTGTTGATATTTTTAACAACACTATCTACGGTTGGGTAGAATGTCCTTGGTCTTCAACTAGTTGGTGATTCGTTTTATGAAAGATGGGTTCTTTTTCTCAGGGTTTTATTTACCTGTGTATGTATTTATCTATGAAATTTGTGTTTATAATATGCATGCTTGTTGGTTATTTCTATCCATGACATATGTCTCATTTATTTATGCTGTAGCATGAATCTTGATCTATGCATCTGAATACTTCATGCAAATTTATTAATTAAAAATTAGATCAAAATTAAAAGGAATTTCAGAAGTGAACTTAAAGTAGCGTGTCTGGCCTGTGGGTGGCAGGGCACGTTACATACTGGTATCAAAGATTCTTGTTGAAAAATTGGACTGGTGTGGGTCAGAATTGTTGGAAAGGGTTTTATGGTTAAGAAAGAATATGTCTTCGAGATCTTGAAGCTCAAGAGTGATAGAATTGTAGAGATTGCGAGAAGCTAGATTTTTGTGTAGGACAAAGATCCTTTGTAAAGGATCGTAGAATCTTGATCATTCCCTATTGAAATTTGGGAGTAGTCACCACTGTGTGATCAAGGAATTTTGGATAGTTAGATTGGAAGGCATGTGAACGAGGGTCATCCTATCAAGGAAAAACTGAAGGTTTGGAAAGATTAGGTCACAATCATCAAATCAATCTTGTCGATCGTTGGCCATAGATCCAAGCCAAGTGATAGAGGAAAGACTATGGAACTTTGCCACTTTGGCAATTATGGTAGGTATGGAAAGCTTGAAATGCCAAAGGATGAAGTCATGAAGTCACGTCTATCGTCCGATCTGATAGGAGGCTTGGGGGAAATCTTCATCATTGATCGTGGTCATATGGTGTCGAACACTTTGGGAAGTTTAACCTTGGGAGAATTGAACATTTTAGGATTGTTGTAAATTTAAGCCTTGGAGTGCCAAAGTCCTGAATTTCCTTATTGATCATTATATTGAGGGAAGGACTTCGGGAGAAATTTTGATCTTCGGATATAGAAATGGTGGAATGTTAGCGAAGTTTCTAGACTTAGGAACTTTGCCACTTCGATGATTATTGGGTATGTTACATATAAAATCCCCGAAGTGTTGATTCCCTGGAGTTCTAAAGCTCTGAAGTACTGGAGTTAATCCTAGTTATTTATCAAAGGAGAGTCTCATCCATAGATCTCTTCCCTTCGCTAATTCAGCGTTCAGAAATTCATTAGTGTGGTGGTCATATGAATAAAGAAGCCCCAAAGACCGGATTTAATCACAACCATTGGTTGTGGGAGGAGTGTGAGCCCTCGAATTCAGTTCATTGTTCAGCTATCTAGGAGGTAGTGTGTGTTGGAGTCGGGAAAATTTTGAAGCCAAGAGTCTCAGAGTGCCATATTTTATCTCTGTCGTAGATCAAGAAGAAAAATGTGGACCATCCGTTTGATGAATGATGCATCATAGGACACATCACTTAGGGGTTCCATGTGGGGACACGTGTCACCTGGATTCAGTACCTTTCAGACCCCAACCTCCTCATTTTTTAGTGACATGTGTCACACATGCCATGGGTACACATCACCATAGGTGACATCATCATGCCATGTCATCTCTGAGAGTATGGCCTCTAGGGGTGTCCAAGGTCTCTACCAGTGAAAAGTGTTGAAGAAAAAATTCATGAATGCACACAAATCATCGATCTAAGATTGCTTTGGGACCTTTCATGACCATTGGATCACACAGTAGGAGGATGGTGTAAGAACTTCGACACTTATCACTCCAGGGAAGTGGAATGACTCGGGAGTGGAAAATTCTCGGAGTCCCAGAGCTTCAAAGTCTTGAACTAGATAAAGGTCATCCATATTAGTGCCTGATTAATTCATGAATGTTGACCTCGTTGAATCCTCCATATGGCTCAGTATCGTCCAATTGATGGGAGATAAAATCTTGACCATTTGATCTGCAACTAGATTTATTAGAAGCTCTTCAAAGAAGTTAAACTATAGGAGAAATTGGATATTGAAAAAGGAGAATAGTTGAAGGTCGAAGTTCGGAGGACTTGGTTCCAACATAGGTCTCAAGATAAGGTAAAAGGGTCAATTAGAGAAACAAAGGGCCTAGAAGTGATCGGGCCCTCGTACATTGCGTACAAACAAGGTCCTATGTAGAATAATACAAAGGAAGGTGCTAAAGAGTGAATAAGCTTGTGGTTATGAGCCATGGTCACATGGAAACTCATTTGAAGGAAGCACCTGTGCAGAATTCAAATCTTGTACCAGTTGAAGGATAACATGGAAGTGTGATAATATGGATGCTGATAATATATTATTCATGAATTGAGAAGAAAAAGGACCTGTATCATTATTTGGAAAAAAATTCTTATAATATGCATAATTCTAACAAAATGGTTGCTTGCATATTTTGTAGAATTTGGGGGTATGAACATATCAGTTTAGTTTAAGAATTCATATTCAAGAAATGGAAGAGGGAGAGTGAGATTCCAACCATGAGAAAGAGGCCAAAGGTCAAAATATGAAAGTTGTTAATGTAATATCCCCAGGCCGAACCCAATTGTAATGTAAATAAAAATGTACTTAAGTTGGTGATTTGTTTTGATATCATTTTGTATGCACATTTCATGGCATAGTGCGCACATGTACTGTGCAATAAAATGAGGAAGTTTTCACATTTTAGGATACCGCACGCAACAACTTAAGTGTGTGCGATATTAAGGCCAGGGAGCCTTTTTGTATATGTTGTCTTTTATAGGATGGTGATCCAAGTTATTATAAGCTAGGATTCTTATGTTTCGATTAGGCCGGAGAGCCTAGATGTCAAAGGCCAATGTGCTTGTTTTTGTACATATCTCATAATTAATATAAAATACATCGTTGCACACAGACCGACCACGATAAAAGAGATGGAGAACTAAACTCCACTAGTTAGGGAAAGGAAGGGGCCTAAAAGTTAAGGAAAAGGGATAAGCTAGGGAGATTAAGCCAAAAAGGAATATTATGTTAATATTTCCTAACGTATAAAGTATGGGTATTTATTTTATCCTAAGTTCTAAAGGCTGGGCCAAGTGGGCCAAGGTAGATCCCAACATGACAAGTGTCAAGTTGGGGACATGCATACATATTGTTGGGACTTAGTTCATTCCCTATCATTCTTTCCATGATTCCATCCATCATCCAGCCATGATTCGAGGACCATTTTCATTCACATAGTCAGTTATCCTTCATACATTTCTATCACTGCACCTGAACTAGTATCATGAGCCATATCTGTTTGTGTAGCTGTTAGCTTGGGGGTTGGACTAAAGAAGCGGGTTGTCAGGCTTGTGGGATACTGAAGAGATGGGTTGTCAGGCCCATGATGAATTTCTCTTTGGATGAGAGAATTGTTGGTGAATTGATTTCTTGAAGGTGCTAAACTATAGTTGGAGGGCTCTGATACTTCCTGTCTGGACTATTATTGAAGCCATGGAAGGGAAGTAGGGAAGCCGAGGGACTGTTGAGAATATAAGGGGAACACTTCCTAGAGTGGGATAGGCATGTGGGGAATGAGGGACTGTAGGCTGTCAATTGAGTGAGTACCTGAGACAGAGTCTTTCCTGTTGTCTATGATCCTTTAGCCTGGTTAGAAATCCCTTTACGCAGGTGGAGTTTAGTCCCAGCTTGGGGGTGACTCACTGTTGAGAGCGATGAATAGTGTGGTCTTAGGATGGGAGGTTCATGGAGTTCATGGATGGTCTACACATAGTTGGTGATATTCTTACAAAGATAAGTGTCAATTGTGTGATAAATTTACATGTTGCATTGTTATTTACATGCTTATTTTTATGGGTTTCTCCTATGCATGATTATAACTTTCTGTATGTTTATGGGTATTTTCTTTATATGATGCATGTCTATGTTTACTGTTATTTCATTGTGAATCCATGCATTTACAAAATGTATTTGTCTTTTTATGTTTTACATGTAAATCTTCCGCAAGTGTTTTGTATGCATATGTTTTAATTGCATGAAGTTAGAAAATATTATGTGGCATAGATCAGTTGCATACTGGGCATGTTACAGTATGTTTGACAGAGAGAGAACAGTAAGAGTTCTCTGGCGTAGCGTGGCTCGGCATGGACGGTCGAGGACGTTACAAATTGGTATCAAAGCTTCAGTTTTCAACACTGAGATTGAATGGGCCAAACAAGTTGAGTTAAGGTGAAATTACACAGAGTATTTATTTCGAAGTGGCCAAATTTCGAGTTGCAGTGCATCTAGCTACATTATGGTACAAAAATTGGGAAAAAGCCACAATTTCGGTTGGTAAATTCATGGGGAAATTGAGAAATTTGACCACGTGGTAAGATGTTATTTATTTAATATTTGTTCTTGCAAATTCAGATCTAGAATTCGACGAATTTGAAGTTAGAGTAAATCCATGATAGATGGAGCGGAATTCATAATTAAAATTCCCAATTCGTGAATTGATTTGGGTGAATTCGTTCCTAAAATGCCAACCCATGACAATTTGTTATTGTAGAGGTTGAATTGGTTTTATCGGGATAAAATTGAATGAATTTAACAGTTGCAGAATGTCTATGGAAGAAATGGGGAAAAAGTTAAGCAAAATCCCCAATTTCTGCAGCAAAATTCATGATGAATTGATGTGCATAAAATGAATGTGCACAGGTGGGCGCCCTAAAAAATGCAGGATGTGCAGTAAAAGGATTATGATATTTGTAGGTTTGGGTACCACATGGAAAAATTTTGGCGTTCTGGTGTGCATGCTAAATTTGGGTACCATGTGGACAAATGTTGGCATGCTGGTGTGCGCGCTAAATTTGGGCACCGCGCAAACAAATGTTGGCGTACGGGTGTGCGCGCTAAATTTTGGCGCCATGTGGAAAAATGTTGGTGTGTGGTTTTACGTGCTAAATATAGCATTGCACGGTGTGTGTACACATAAAAGGTGTGCATGGTGTGCACACACAATAATAATGGTGCGCACGGTGTGTGCAGTAATGGCAGAGCGTAGTAAGAGTATAAGTTGTCACACAACAATTTTGTTGAATGTGTGTGGAGAGTATTGGTGCGCAATGGGGCATAATAAACTCTGGGATTGTGTAGCGCATCGAGTGAAATGTGCATGGAATATCAGCGCATGGTGGATATTAGCATGTGATACAAAAAGTGTGTGTGGTGGATATCAGCGTGCGGTACAAAAACTGTGTGTGGTGGATATTGACGTGCGACATAAAAGTAGTGCACGCAAGTATTAGTGCAGTAGAGAAGTGATACGCAGTGGTTTTAAAAGTGTGAGAAGAACGATTTACCTTTGTTATTACTGCACATGGTAAATATGGGTGTATAGGTTGAAATTTGTGCATGTGAAGTCGTTTGGAAAGTGAACAATAGCAAAAAATCAACAATTTTCTACGACGTTTTATATCATTTGAACGTCATCTTTTTTCAACACATTTTTGAGGGCCTTAAGAGCATTTTTAGCAAGTCAAAAACCATGAGATAGAGGTGTACCAAAGTTACACTATGTCTCTGTAGCTCAAATGAAAGAGATAAGATAGATCTTTCTAATGTTGTAAATTGTTCATCAAACTGATCTTTTATGAGAAAGTTACAGCGTAAACAGTGGAGGGTAAATTTTAAGACCCAATTAACTTCCAAAAGCCATAACTTTCTACTCCAGAATCCGATTGAGGCAAAGGAGAAGTCAATTGAAAGATATGGAAACATAGAATACATTCCCGCAACTGAATTAAATTTCTGGGCATGTTAAAGATGTTTAAAATGGAAAATAAGGTACCTGTAGCATTCTAGAGAAAAAACACAAATTGGCCTAGAACTTCAGAAGACTGTAACTAGTAGCCCAAAACCCAGAAGAGGTGACACTTGGACAGAATGTCCATAATATGTTTATGCAGAAACCCAATTGGGCTCATATGAAAATTTCAATGGGGTATGTGAGAAAATGTATAATTACAGCGCAGAGTTGCGCTAAGTTCAAAAATGAACAGAAAAGTTAATGGGAAAATTTCCAATGACCATAACTTTATCCTCCATACTCGGAATTGAGCATGTGAGTAGGTGTTAGAAAGGTATTGGACAGGAGAATATAATTATTCACCCATAAAATTGATCTGGGCATTCAAATTTTTAGGAAATCATAAGAAAGGATTTTGATATACTATTGAACCAAAATGGTTCATATTTTCATGAAATTGTTGAAACAGTTAGCCTAACAAAGTTTTGTTGGCTGCACATTTTGCAGAGTTAACAAAAAATAGATCAGATCAATATCAATGCAGAGTCCATAGGAATGGAAGAGGCATAGGGGAATTACAGGAAAGAGGATGATATTAGAGGGATGGATGTCCATTTGGGCATTGAAGGAACAAACTCCAATGGACATGGAGGAGAAAAGGATTAAAATATGAATATAGCAGAGACCATTAAAAATTTGCAGAGGGATGTCCAAAACCATAAATATGATAATGAAAGGATTATGAGAGCTAAGGAACAACAGGATGACTTCAACATGAATTTATTGGAGATCTTGAATAGAATAGAAAAGAAAATGGATAAGGAGAGTGGCTCAAGCATGTCAGGAAATCACAGGTCTCATGATGAGAAAATAAAATCAAGAAGTGCTAGAAGGCATCACCACCACTCCTCGAGGAATTCCAATAAAAGATCACACAAAAACTCAATTCCATCCCCTATCAAGAAGCATAAGAGGTCTGGGGTGGATGAGCTACGAGAAGAACTGAACAAAATAAACTCTCCTACATTTGATGGTGAGCACAAGAAGGATGAAGATGTAGAAACATGGTTGTTGGGCATGAGAAATTATTTTCAATTTCATAATTATTCTTCTCATGTAGAAGGTAGAATTTACATCTACCAACTCAAGGGAAAGGCATCCATGTGGTGGGATTAGCTTGTGTAGGTGCAACACATTAAAGAGAAAAGTGTTACTTGGAGATAATTCAAGAAGTATTTTGAGAAGAAATACTTGACTAAGAGATACTATGACAAGAAAATGAAAGAGTTCTTTGAACTCAAGCTTGGGAGTATGACCATAGATGAATATGAGAGAAGGTTTCTAGAACTGTTGAAGTATGTCTCTTTCATCAAGGATGAGACATATAAAATTCAAAGGTATTTGAGTGGATTGTCATCATTCATTAGTGACAAAATACAGTATGATGATCCAAAGACATTGGAGGAGACCATAAGGAGAGCTAAGTTCCAATATGATCAACAAAAATCAAGGCCAACTTTCCAAAAATCTTGGGAAGACAAAAAGAAATTCAAGATGGTTCAAAGAAAGAAGGGATATAAGCCACCATTCTTCATAAATAATCTATAGGTACAACAAAATCCTAGAGAGCCCAGAACGATTGAAATAGGGGGTCAAAGGCCAAGGCACCTATTCAATGTTTAGGTTGTAAAGGAGATCACATGTTCAGATATTTTCCTCACAAAGGTGAAAAAGGAAGTATTGTTCACAATGTACAACAAGTTGAAACAGTGGAGGACATGCGCAAAAAAGTACCAAGGATCTATGCAGCCCTGGATAACAAGCAAGCAAAGTATTAGCCATACATGATTGAAGTGGAAGGTATGATCAATAACCAAACCATTGCTATTTTAATTTATTCATAAGCTAATCATAGTTATATAGATCCTAAGATGGTGGAAAATTTGCATTTTCCAAGAAGAAAGCATGGGAAATCTTGGTTGGTTCAGCTGGCTACAAGAGACAAAATAAAAGTTGATGAGATGGTTAAGTCATGCCTCATGGAAATGAATGGACTGAACACCAAGGAAGATTTGAACATCTTTCCTTTAGGTTCCTATGACTGCCTAATTGGGATGGATTGGTTGGAGCAACATCATGATCTCTTAGAATATCATAACAAAGCATTTACTTTCTTGGATGAGGAAGGGATCCTAAGAAAAGTGCAAGGAATTCCCAGGATAGTAACCATCAGAGAAATTTCAGCATTGCAGCTGAAGAAATGTTACAGAAAAATGGTGTCAAATATTTGCAACTCATATGGAAGAGACACCTAGAGATAAGGTGCCAAACTTGGAAGATCATGCAGTCATGGAAGATTTTGTAGATGTGTTCAAAGAGGCACTAGGACTAACCCCAAACAAAGATATTGATTTCTCTATAAATTTAATCCCTGGAGCAGCTCTAGTGTGAAAGACTCCTTACAGAATGAGTACACCAAAGTTGAAGGAGTTGCAAATGTAGCTTGAAGAACTTCTAGAGAAGGGGTATATACATGCAAGTGTCTCACCTTGGATTTTCCCAGTCTTATTTTTGAAGAAGAAAAATGGAACATTAATATTGTGCATTGATTTCAGACAGTTGAATAAAGTGACTGTGAAGAATAAATATCCTCTGCCAAGGATTGATGATCTTTTTGATCAATTGAAGGATGAAAAGATCTTTTAAAAGATAGATCTCAGGTCAAGATACCATCAAGTAAGTATTAAAGAGGAAAATATCATAAATACCTCCTTCGGGACAAGGTATGGTCATTATGAGTTCACAGTGGTGCCATTTGGGTTGTCAAATGTACCAGTTGTTTTCATGTGCTTAATGAATGGTTTTTTCGAGAATATTTAGACAAGTTTGGTATTGTCTTTTTGGATGACATTCTTATATATTATAAGTCATAAGAAGAGCATGAACGTCATTTGAGGATGGTGTTGCAAGTATTAAGGGAGCATCAGTTATATGCCAAATTGATCAAGTACTCATTTTATCAGAAGAAAAATCATTATTTGGGACATCATTTCACATGATGGGATAGAAATGGATCCTAAGAAGATAGAAGCCATTAAATATTGGTCAATGCCAAAGAATGTGATAGAGGTAGGATCATTCATGGGCCTTGCGGGCTACTACAGGAGATTTATTGAAGGATTTTCAAGGATTGCACACCCAATCACTTCCTTGCAAAGAAAGGGTGTGAAGTTTTAGTGGACATTGGATTGTGAAAAGCGTTTCCAACACTTGAAATAATTATTAACAAGTGATCCAATACTAAGGATTGTATACCCAAATGAAGACTTGATTGTATGCACAGATGCATGTAAATAAGGACTTGGTGGAGTCCTCACTCAAAACGGGTTTGTTATATGTTATGAATCAAGGAAGTTGAAGGAGCATCAAAGACACTATTCCACTCATGATTTGGAGTTAGAAACCATAGTGCATGCCTTGAGGAAATGGAGACAATACCTTATGGGGAAAAGGTTTGAGCTAAGAATAGGCCATAATGGTCTGAAATATTTATTTGATCAGCCAACTCTAAATGCTAGGCAAAGGAGATGGTTAGAATTTCTAAGTGAATATGACTTTGATATAAACCATATAAAAGGGAAAGAGAAAAAATTCATTGAAGAACTTAGAAAAAGAGTACATGAATTGCATGCTACAACCATTAACATGTACCAATCAGATTTGAAAGACAAAATTACAGAGGCTGCCAAATCACATTTGCAATACAAAGAATTAGATGAAAAATTACAGTAAAGTAATTTGCAATAGGAAATTGAAGATTACAAGCTAGATAATGATGAAATTCTCAAGTATAGGGGAATAATTTATTTACCAAATTGCCAGGAGTTGAAAAATATGATATTGAAATAAATGCATAATGTGCCTTATGCTAGGCACCGAGGATATCAGAAAATGATTGCAGCTATCAGAAGCCAATATTATTGGCCATACATGAAGAAAGAGGTTTTTGATTTTATTGCTAGATGTTTGGAATGTCAAAAGGTAAAGGCTAAGCATAGACACCCAACTAGTTTGCTACAACCATTACCCATTCTTGAGTGGAAATGGGAAGTTGTGACCATGGATTTCCTCACTAAACTGCCTAGAACAAACAAACAACATGATTCTATCATGGTAGTGGTAGATAAGCTTACTAAAGCTGCCCATTTTATTCCAATTAAGCTCACTCACAAGGAAACAAACATTGTTGATGTTTATATGAAGGAAATTGCTAGATTGCATGGCATACCCAAGCCAATTGTGTCTGACAGAGATCCAAAATTTACCTCTAAATTTTGGAAAGGATTATTTAATGGATTTGGCACAAATTTTGATTTTAGTACAGCCTATCATCTAGAATTAGATGAAAAAATAGAGAGGGTGAATCAAGTGATTGAATACATGTTAAGAATGTATGTGATGGATAAGCTGTGAAAATGGGAAGACTACCTACACTTGGTAGAGTTTTTTTATAGCAATGGGAACCAAGCATCTCTAAAGATGATCCCATTTGAGGCACTTTATGGTAGAAAGTGCATCACACCAGTAAGCTGGGATAACCCAACAGACAAAGTAGTGGATGGACTAGATTTTCTCAGGGAAATGAAGGAGCAAATGATAAAAATAAATCAAAATTTAAAGGTTGCCTAGGACAGAAATAAAAGCTATGTTGATAAGGGAAGAACTCATAGGGAATTTAAAGTGGGTGACCATGTATTTTTGAAAGTGAAGGCCAACAAAAGTTCCTTGAAATTGGGAAACTGTTCAAAGTTGGCAACTAGCTATTGTGGGTCCTTTGAAATCCTAGAGAGGATTTGTCCAGTTGCTTATATGATTGCATCGTCTGCATATATGTCTGTTCATAATTTATTCCATGTATCATTTCTCAATAAATATATATCTGATTCTAATCATGTTATTGATTGGAATGTGATTCAGGTGGAGCAATAAGGTGCTTTTCAAGTTCATTCGGTATGCATTCTGGACCAGAAAATCAAACAACTCCAGAATCAAGCCATGGGGCTTGTAAAGGTCCAATGGACCTAGTACGGTCCTGAGGAGGCTACTTGGGAGCATGAGGATGCAATGCAGGAAAAATACCCACATATTTTTGAGGATTTTTGAAAATTTTGTTTTATATGGGTACATGATGCACTGAGGACAGTGCATAAATAAGGGGAGGGGATTGTAATATCCCCAGGATGAACCCAATTGTAATGTAAATGAAAATGTACTTAAATTGGTGAGTTGTTTTGATATCATTTTGTATGCACATTTCATGGCATAGTGCGTGCATGTACTGCGCAGTAAAATGAGGAAGTTTGCACATTTCATGATATCGCGTGCAACAACTTAGGTGCGTGCAATATTGAGGCCGAGGAGCCTTTGTGTATATGTTGTGTTTTATAGGCTCGTGAGCCAAGTTATTATAATCTAGGATGATTATGTTTTGATTAGGTCAGCGAGCCTAGATGTTAAAGTCCAGTGCGCTTGTTTTTGTACATATCTCATAATTAATATAAAATACATCGTTGCACATAGACCGACCATGATAAAAGATATGGGGGACTAAAATCCACTAGTTAGGGAAAGGGAGGGGCCTAAAAGTTAAGGAAAAGGGATAAGATAGGGAGCTTAAGCCAAAAAGGAATATTATATTAATATTTGTTAAAGTATAAAGTATGGGTAATTATTTTATCTTAAGTTCTAAAGTTGGGGCCAAGTGGGCCAAGGCAACTCCCAACATGAAAAGTGTCAATTGGGGACATGCATACATATTTTCGGGACTTAGTTCATTCCCTATCATTCTTTCCAGGATTCCATCCATCATCCAGCCATGATTTGAGGACCATTTTCACTCATGTAGTCAATTATCCTTCATACATTCTTATCACTACGTCTAAACTGATATTAGGAGCCATGTATGTTTGTGTAGTTGTTAGCTTGGGGGATGGACTCAAGAAGAGGGTTGTCAGGCCCGTGGGATACTAAAGAGGCAGGTTGTCAAGCCCATGAGAAATTTCTCTCTGGATGAGAGAATTGATGGGGAAGTGATTTCTTGAAGGTGCTAAACTATAGTTGTAGGGCTCTGCGACTTCCTGTCTGGCATGTTGTTGAAGTCCAGGAAGGGAAGTGGGGTAGATGAGGGACTGTTGAGTAGAGAAGGGGAACAACTCTCGAGGTGGGACAGACATGTGGGGAATGAGGGACTATAGGTTGTCAATTGAGTGAGAACCTGAGACGAAGTCTTTCCTGTTGTCTATGAGCCTTTAGCCTAGCTAGGAATCCATTTACCTGGGTGGAGTTTAGTCCCAGCTCAGGGGTGACTCACTGTTGACAGTGATGAACAATGTGGTCTAAGGTTGAGAGGTTCATGGATGGTCTACATGTAGTTGGTGATATTCTTACAAAGATAAGTGTCAATTGTGTGATAAATTTACATGATGCATTGTTATTTGTGTGCTTATTTTTATGGGTTTCTCCTATGTATGATTATAATTGTCTGTATGTTTATGGGTATTTCCTGTATATGCTGCATGTCTATGTTTACTGTTATTTCAGTGTGAATCCATGCAGTTACAAAATGTATTTGCTTGTTTACATTTTACATGTAAATCTTCCACAAGTGTTCTGTGTGCATATGTTTTGATTGCATGAAGTTAGAAAATTTTATGTTGCATAGCTCAGTTGCATATTGGGTATGTTACAGTATGTTTCGCAGAGAGATAATAGAAAGAGTTCTCTTTCATAGTGTGGCTCGACATGGACAACTGGAGATGTTACAGGTAATGTAGATACAAATCTAATGAGCATAAGGACAGAGGGGAGAAAGAAACATTGATATAGACTGTAAGAAGCCTGACAATATAAATGTAGAGTTACAAAGAAGACAATAAATGAGTGATGAGAGAAACAGATTAGATAAATGCTCAAGTGATGTAAAGCTTAAATTAATTGCAAAGGAAAACAAAGAATAGATTAAACTCAATACAGGAGGAAGAGGGAAGATTTCATGAAAGAAGGGATGAGTGCAAAAGAGTTGGTTATTGAAGAAGTCATATTAGAACTCATAGACATCACTCACCCCCCTACT
>JASDQU010100067.1:430911-441087 GCA_032191745.1 Picea mariana | reverse complement strand
TTGTTAATATTATTAGATCTATGCTCTCAGAATTCTTGGAGTGAAAGTGTGTGGGGAACGAAGGACAGTTGGAAGGGACCTTATGACATCAAGGCCATGGTTGTAATCTCTCTTTCACATTCAATATGACACAGTAATATGATTCTTTCCTATAAAGCTTGTTGTGTTTTATTGTATGATTCCTTGATCACATACATAGGTTTCTATTGAGTTTATGCTATTGCTATCACTTTGGTTGGTTGCGTTCTTTTGCAGGTTCATCATTGTATGAGCATTGGAATGGAGCTAAGATGGTGATGGCGAGAGGAAGTGACATTTAAACAGTATGTCACTCATCCCTCTTTAGTTAGTAAATTCAATATCTAAAACTTAAGGAAAGCGTCATGTTCTGGTGTGTTTTGTTCTAGATCTAGGTGGATCTAGGGAGATCAGTTAGTGTCCGCACCTACCAATTAGTCCAATAACAACCTACCATCACCAAAGTCAGTGCGTCAGTTAAGAGCCACGCTAGGACATACAGGCTACTACAGAAAGTTTATAAAGGGGTATGCGCAGATCACTGCACCAATGGAAAAACTGTTGAAAAAGGACACCTGATTTCAATGGAATGAGGATTGGATACTCTAAAGGAAAAGATGTTGACAACACCTATATTAGTGTTTGTTGGCTCTTGACCAAGTTTTGAGGATCCTTGGTTAGGTTTGACCTACTTTTGAGACTTCGACAGGTTGTCGAAGGCGGAATGCAAGTCGAAGCAGAGATCGCAGAATCTCGACCCCTTTTTATGACCTTTTGGGTTTTGGGCTTATGTAACGAGTATGGGGATGTCGGCCCATGGGTTTACCCATGTTTAGGCCTCTTTTGTAATGTATAAATAGAAAGCTAGGCGATGTAAGTGGGTGTGTATGTGTGTGTATGTATGTTAAGTGCATAGGCACAAGTGTGTGATGCCAAGTGCTAAGTGCAAGTGATAGTGTACATGCTTTGTGCATGTTGTGTGAGACTTGCAAGGCTAAGTGCAAGTGACTGTAAGAGATTGAGTAGAAGCTTTGTGATGTAACCTAGCTCGGGGAAGGAGGATCTAGTGAGGTGCATGCAGATCTCTTGTCCTATGTAGAGTAAGATATTGTGGCTCTGTGCATATAGCTGATTGACTGAAGATAATAAAAGAGAAGAAGAGTTGGTGGACGTAGCCCCAGGCTTGGGGTGAACCATGTCTATCTTGTGTTGCTATGTTTTGTGCGATGTAGTGATGTGTTTATGTGTTTTCTTTCTTAAGTGCTTTGATATAGATGAATGATAGATATATTTGTTAATGATTTGTGCTTAATAATATGGATGAATTCCAGATCTAACCTATGCGAATGTACTTAATGCTTGAATAGGCTAGATCTGGGTGAAAACTGCGATGCTCTGTAATTAGGGTTTTATCTACGAAGTAGATACTGGTCAAATATTGATGAACTCTAACTGATAAGTGCTTTGTTAAGGTGTTGTAATAACAGATCAGTGTCCCAGCTAAGGTTGCAGACATTTGAGTCCTACAACCACCCCTGCCTCTACCTCGGGTGAGACTTCATCTGCTTTGTAAGTGTTGCTAAAAGGGTCGGTAGTTAGGGTTTTGTTGGTGTGCTTTTGTAGCATTGAACCCTGGTTCTGCCCCTGTGCCAACAAATGGTTCCATTGTCGGGACCTGAAACTGTGATTGCTAGGAACTGAAGAAAATAAATCTCTGTGCATAGATCTATTGCTTTAGTGCACAGTAGTCTACTTAACTTATGAAGCTTAGTGCTAACAAGAAAAGTGAGATTTGAAGAAAAGAGGTAAGATCTGAAGGCTTTGTGCTTTGTTAAAGGTAAGAACAGTGAAAAGTTTTGATTGAAAAAGGAAAGATGAGTGGAAATTTTTGTTTCAAAAGTATGGATCTAGGTATGTTTGATAAATTTTGTCCTAKCTTGAAAAGTAGGCATAAATAGATGAAAGACGGTTTGATATGAGTAGATCTGATAGAAATAATGAAAGATCTGTTATTCCTATGCATAGAAAGAATGTTTGGACTAACAATGGGATGCAGGAACCTAGAAAKAGTTTTTTGCAGGTTAGCTACTATGATCCTAGTGGACAGTACATGAAAGGTTTGGGATCATTTCAAAAAAAAAGAATATTAACTCTTTGTTATGATTGAAGAATACTGGGACATCTTGCTAAGGAATGCCCTAGTAGAATACCTAGTTGTCTTTGTTGTCAATCTATGGATCATGAAGTTTTGAATTTCCCTAGAATGATTGATAAGGTTGAAAGAATGAATATGAGACAAGAAAACCCTAAGTAATATCAAGAAACTAAGACCACGATAGAACCCCAGAAAGAATCAGAGATTGTATTAATGCAAATGAAAGAAACCCTAAATGATCACTGAAATATCAACTTATTAGAGATCTTCAAAGAAAAAGAGTGCATAGAAACAAGAATATGAGACTTCGACATACACTGTGTTCTAGATGAGGAAACATAGATGAATATTATGACAGAAAGAACCTGGGAAATTTTAGGAAAGCATGTTATGATTACTTCATTAGGAGGAATATGATTATTTAGAGGAAAGTTGATAACCCTATGTGGAAGACTCACCCAGATAKTTATGAGTGCTCGTGGAACTATGACAGAGGAAGATTTTGAGGTTGTTAAATTTATTAAGAACAACGCCCCATTTTATATGTTATTAGGAAAACCCTGGATCAAGAGAAATCAGACTAGAAGAAAAGAGGAGGAAGTATTAGAACAAAAGAAGCAAGAATTAAAATATTTCATGACTAGGAGGATAGCGCACTTGATTTAAGAACAAGAGAACATATCAAAACTATTTAGAACTAGAAACTTGGATGTCAAAGTTGAACGAACACAAGAAGATTCATAGAAGAAAGGAGCATCTACCCCAGATAGAGAAGAAGTATTTCCCTTGAACCCTATGAAATAATCTCAACAATGCGAAGTTACTATACCAAAAGGAGATAAGAATCTTAATGGAAAGAGGAATACCGAGACGAAGATCATCGGGAAGAAGACTAGAAAGCTTAGTAAGAAGAGAGAAAATATAGAAAAGTTATAGAAGGTCCTAGAAGGGACTTCGCAGAGGGAAGTTTTGCAAAACTGGAACTTCGTCGGGATATCAGAACAACACAACATGGAACTTCACCATTGCAGAGCGATATAGCCGTTGAAATCATTATAGCCATTACCCTGACGCCCAGAATGGTTAGAACAAAATTTATGACCAAAAAGCTCGCCATCGGACCGTTACGACCACACCGTAATGGACAAAACTGCATTGATGAAGGCCTCTTATCCATTGGAGAAGATCTGTTACATCATTGTCTACTTATTCCATCAACTGTTGCATCGATAACACTTTTGCAAATTGTATCCGAGCTAACAAGAGAACTCATTGCTACCGCGTTGTGTTTGTTGAGATCACACATGTTCCATTGCTTTGAGAATTCATTTATTCACCTGAGTTATCTGATCTGAGCATGTATGTCAGACGAGCTCAGTGCCATAGAGAAAGTCATAGAAGAAGTTCTAATCGACCTTATGGCAGAGAGAGTGATGTCCACAGGAGTTCAAGATTCATCGACGCAAGGAGTGCAAGCCTCCCCATCAACTAATCGCGGATCTGGACCATCCTGCATTGCAGATGAGAAAATAACCAAGCACAGAGATGGCTTAGTGAATGGGAAATTAATCCCGTTTTTTCTACCCGATTACATTCTGCCTCTAGCCGATGCAGTGAATCGGGATAGTGTCTTGAGGGACTTCAACTACACAGTCATCACAATGTACCTCCCGAAGGGGATATGCGCAGTCAGACCGCAGTTGGAGAGGATTCCAACCTTAAATATCAGTGACTATAATCTAGGGGACTGCAAGACCTACCGCATGCTCGCACCTCAAAAGTACTTGGCTAAGACGAAGGGAAAGAGATTGCAGATCATTCCCCAGCCATGGACCATGAACATTTCACAGTCCACTATCCTTAATGTCATGAAAATTACACACTTTGGAAGGCACCAAGAGGTTAACGCGTGCGTTAAAATCCTTTTGCCGTGATTCCACGACGATTACTTATGGTTAGATAGGTGTATTATCGTCGATATGAAGCTGATCTATAGGATCACCAGATTGAGCATGCAGGGACCCAACCCGTAGGACTTCTACCCAGGGAAGGTTGTTGATCGCACCCTGACACAAAATATTAAAGACATCTATGGTGATGTAGAGAAGGGGACGTGAGGATACAAGGTAGATTCCATTCAGAATGGTGTAGTGCACCTCGCTTTCCAGTTGATTGCTGGTAAGCTAATCCAAAAGAACATACCCACACAGGTCACAGGGTTTGTGGTTGACCTCACAGGAAAGTGTGTGGAGGGATTACAGATGAACTAGGAAAAGTACTTAGTCAACCATCTAGAAGTCGATTGCCGCGAAGCTCAGGATCAGGGCTATGAGTTCCACTTTAGCTGGTTGTTGATCCTCATCGTGTTTACAACTTGGGAGATGTCGGAAGGTTCGAACTTCATGGACATTGAGCCGTTTGAGCCACTTGCTGCGAAGTTCACCACGCTCTGGTACTCGAGCGACATGGGAAAATAGTGGCAGTCTAACGTAGTATTCCATACCTACTACCTGCTGCTGAAAAAGGCTATTGAATCGTTCCTCGGGATGACGCCAAACACTCTGGATAGGTTCAGACCCCTTATGAAGTTTCACGCAAATATGCATTTCATATATAGCACTGTGCGCACAGATGATAATAAAGAAGAGCTTCAGTCATACTATAAGCTCACCGAGGAGGACCTGGAAGAAATCACTAAGGAATGGACCGCATAGTTCCTTATACCAGTCGCTAAGGAAGAATTATCCGACCAAAACCTCATTGGAAGCCCAGTAGTTACCCGTGAGGAGTATAATGCACCCAGCAGTAGAAAAAGGAATAATAATGAAGATGTACAGAAACTGAGCAACGCATCAGAAGAGACTGCCTCAGATTCACCTAGAGAAGGAGGAGGTGACGAGGTGGACAAAGAGGAGAAAGAAGAAAAAGTAGGGGAAGAAGATAAGCAGGAGCAAGGCGAAGTAACCCTTCCACAGAACCCCCTTGATGATGTAGATCCATCGAAGAAAAGGAAGGTTTCCCCCATGAAACCTACATCGTGAAATAAATCCAAAGCAAGCAAGTCAAAGCTTCAAACTGTACTCACGATCGATGACTTCGATTTCATCATCCCAGCCATATCAGATGCTTCAAAAGACATTTTGCAGAACATCGAATCCAAGAAAGAAGCATTATATGAAAGAATCACGACAGATCTAAGAGGGGTACAACAGGCCCTTCACTCTAGCTGCGCAATATCCATTGCGCCCCTGCCATCATAAGAACCAAAGTTGGGAGATGAGCCTGTCCAACTCCACAGACTAGATGATGCGACCGAAGCCCGCCTTCGTCGAGCGCAAGAAGAGAAAGAATAGGCCGCAGTGGCCATGAAAAAATCACAAGAAGAAATGGTAGAGCAACATCGGGTTGCAAAAAAGGAGAAAGAGGACCTTCAAGCCAAGTTTGAAAAAGAGAGAGCGCAGGCCAAGCAAGAAAAATAACAGTTGCTCATAGAACAGTTGGGAGTCAAAGAAGCAGTCGACAGAGCACTTTGCTCTGTGATAGCCTTAGAGCCAAAGGAAAAAGACCGAGTGGAGCATCAAGTAGTGCAGCTCTCAGAAGCTATCCAACAACTACAACAAAGAATAACATACTTAGAGCTCCGAACAGTGCCCAACACTCCGTCGGATGTATGAGATCAAAGAGAAGCAACTGCTTGAAGTGCAATTGAAAGAATCAATGCCCTCGCCATGGAATGTAAACAACTAAGTGATCGCAGTGCCCAGACTTATGATTGACTCACTGAGGATTTTGAATTAAAGGCATTGGAGTCACAACTCTAGGAGGCAAAACAAAAAGAAAAAATAGTATAGGCGTAGTTGAAGCCTTTGTCAGCAGTTGAAAGAATGAAGCAATCCCAAGAACATCACAATACCCAACAAGAGGTCCATACCATTCAAAGCAGAGTAATGGAAGTGACTCAGAGACTCCAACCAATTCAGGATGAGGCTTGACAACTATTCACAGAGATTGAAGGCTGAGGAATAGAACTGGAGCAAGTCATCACTGGAGCAGAACAACACTTAAAGGGACTTGTCAACGAAGTAGTAATCCAAGATTTTGCTGAACAAGAGGCCATGGCATAGCAACAGGTCAAAGCAGAGCTACCTAGAATAGAGTGACTCGAGACGAGTCACAGGTGAGTGTTGGGGGCCTGTTGTCCCTTGACCGAATTTTGAGGATCCTTGGTCAGGTTTGACCTACTTTTGGGACTTCGATAGGCTGTCTAAGCCGAAGTGCAATTTCAAGAAGAGATCGTGGGATATCGAACCCTTTTTAGGGCCTTTTGGGTTTTGGGCTTATGTAACGGGTATGGGGATGTCGGCCCATGGGTTTACCCATGTTTAGGCCTCTTTTGTAATGTATAAATAGAAATATAGGTGGTGTAAGTGGGTGTGTATGTGTGTGTATGTATGCTAAGTGCATAGGCACACGTGTGTGATGCCAAGTGATAGTGTACATGATTTGTGCATGTTTTGTGAGACTTTCAAGGCTAAGTGCAAGTGACTTTAAGAGGTTGAGTAGAAGCTTTGTGTTGTAACCTAGCTCGGGGAAGGAGGATCTGGTGAGGTGTGCATAGATCTCCTGTCATATGCGGAGTAGGATCTTATGACTTTGTGCATATAGCTGATTGACAAAAGATAATAAAAGAGAAGAAGAGTTGGTGGACATAGCCCCAGGATGGGGGTGAACCATATATATCATGTGTTGCTATGCTTTGTGTGATGTAGTGATGTGTTTATGTGTTTTCTTGCTTAAGTGCTTTGATATAGATAAATGATAGATAGATCTGTTAATGCTTTGTGCTTAATAATATGGATGAATTCTAGATCTAACCTATGTGAATGTAMTTAATGCTTAAATAGGCTAGATATGGGTGAAAAATACGGTGCTCTGTAATTAAGGTTTTATCTGCGAAGTAGATACTGGTCAAATATTGATGAACTATAACTGCTAAGTGCTTTGTTAAGGTGTTGTAATCACAGATTGATGACCCAACTAAGGTTGTAGACATATGAGTCCTGCAACCACCCCTACCTCTACCTCGGGTGAGACTTCATCTGCTTCACAGGTGTTGTCGAAAGGGCCGGTAGTTAGGGTTTTTTTGGTGCGTCGTTGTAGCGTTGAACCTTGGGTCTACCCCTGTGCCAACAGTGTTTATGTTGGGTATGTGTTATATTCTTTACATGACTAGCCCTAGTGTTTGATACGTTTCACCGGGGGGCGATATCCCCCTTGCGTGGGGGTTTGGGGGAAGCGCCCCCGAGAATTTTGTTTTACCTCGGGAAACATGTTGCATTTTTGCCTCGTTTTTTGTGTCTCCTTGATTTTTGTGTCCATTGTTGGGAGGTTTTTCAACACATGGTTTTTGTCGACGGTTTTCTATTTCCGGTTAAGGAATTAAGGTTGTTGACTAATCCAGGTTATCGGGTTAGGGTTTTGGATGTTGTTGGCTTATATATGTATATTGTATTGTAAACAATGTATCACTATGAATGAATTTAGAATATGTTGATTTTCCTGGTTTGGATTTACAGGGAAAAACTATATGTATAATGTGTGTATTTTCCATTTTATCTTTTTTGTTCTTTTATTGAAAATATATTTGTAGTAAAATTTTGTACAAGGTTAAAATCTACAATTGGTATCATAGCTTTGTTGGCTTCAAGGGGATGCCTTTATGGTCAAGGTTTTGACTAGGGACTGTGATAAGCCTTGTTACAGTGGAAGATCTATGGTATTGATTTTTTAAGTGAAAAGAAATGGCGAGCAATTATAAAACGGAGATCAAGAAGTTTAATGGGAAAAGTTTTGAGTTGTGGAAGCTCAAGATGGAAGATCTATTGGTGGACAAAGATTAGTGGATTGTGGTGGATCTAGGTACTATACCTACATGAACTTTAACAGATGACTGGAAAAAAATGGATCTGAAGGAAAAGAGCACAATCCCACAATGTCTCTCGGATTCAATATTAATGGATGTGTCATAAGAAGCTAAAACAAATATTTATGGGATAATTTGGGGGAGTTGTATCAGTCTAAGTCTCTAGTAAATAAAATTTCCTGAGAAAGAAGTTGTATAACCTGAGGATGAGAAATAGAGACTTGGTCGTAGAGCATTTGAATGCATTCAATACTGTGGTAAGTCAGTTAGTATCTGTTGAGATTAAAATTTCAAATGAAGATAATTGTATCATCTTACTATGTTCTTTACCAGACTCGTGGGATAGTCTGGTTGTGGCCATAGGTAGTAATACAACTGCCTTGAAGTTTGACTAAGTGGTCTCATCCTTGTTGTCATAGGAGATGAGGCAGAAGAACATGGAAGAACATAAATGTTACCCATGATTTTGGTTGTCATGATGATGTATTGATGATGGTGTACTCAGGCTCTTCATAAGAACTTTCTCCTGAGAAAAGTTACTTTCATCTCTTCCCAGAAAACTCATTTTTGAAGAAGGTTCGCAGGCTGCTAATATATTTGGGTGCGAGAATGACCCATTCTCGTAGGCTGCTTTAAGTCAGGGTGCGAACTTCTCGCACTGTGTTGAATAGCCAGGGTGAAAACTCTTCCTAAAGCATGGAAAAAGATGAATTCTCAATGTTTCTAGAAGGGAATATTATAGAAGAATGGGTTGGCATTCGAATGGTTATCCTTGTACTGGATTCCCTGATATTTTGGGATCATTCTTATCCAAGTAACTATCTCATTCTCTCCTATATATTGAGGGAATTCTTATGGAAAAGGTTAAGCAAGATTCATTGGAGAACTGGTGAAAGAATTGTGTGAAGGACTTAGCTTGAACAGTAGCTTGGAGACTCTAGCAAGTCTGTCAAGAGGATTTGATCTTCTTCATGCAAGGATTGAGCAAGTGTGTGTGTGGAGCCAAGATCCATCGAAAGGAAGCTTGCGACATCAAGGCTATCATGTTGTAATCTTTACTTTCAATTAATATGATACAGTGGCATGTCCCTTTCCCATAAAGCTATTCTCACTTTATTGTGTAATTCCTTGATCATACACATAAGTTGACAATTGAATATATTTTGCTATCTTCACTTTGGTTGGTTTGTGTTGTCTTGGTGTTGACCTCACGAGAGCACCGGAGAGAAGCAGGAGCAACAAAGACCCTAGGAAGCGATACTAAGGTATGTTACTTATTCCTTCCTACTAGCTAATTCAATGGTCAAAACTTAGGGAAAGAGTCATGTCATGTCCTGTTTTGTTCTAGATCCAGGTGGATCTAGGGAGATCTATTAGTGTCCGCACCTACCGATTAGTCCGATAACAATAACACAGATGCATTATTTACAAGAGGATGCTCCTAGGAAAGAAATAGATCTAAGTCCTCAAGTGGGAGATCTAAGTATAAGGGTAGATCTAAATCTCCCAGAAAGTTTTTAAAGGTATGCTGAAGATGTGGAAAAGAAGGGATATGAAGACGAAATTCCTACATGGGGATCTAGAAGAAGAAATCTATATGAAGCAGCCAAAAGGCTTTGTTGTGAAGGGAAAGAAGTAGTTGGTATGCAAACTGAAAAAATCCCTGTATGGTTTAAAACAATCACCAAGGACGTGGTATCAAAAATTTGATACTTATATGTTGGGACTTGACTTCACAAGAATAAAAGATGATCACTGTGTGTATTTTAAATTAATTGGTGATCATTTGATTTATTTGGTCTTGTATGTGGATGATATGTTGTTGATAAGAAACAATAAAGAGATTATCCAAGATGTGAAAACTCAGTTGTCCTCTAAATTTGACATGAAGGATCTCTGTGCTTCAAATTTCATTTTGGGCATGGAAATTAAAAGAGATCGGAAAAAGAGGAAACTGTGGTTAAATAAGAGAAAATATGTCGAGACAATATTGCAGAGGTTTAATATGTAGGAATGTAAACTGGTCAAGGTCCCTATTCTTGTTGGTGTAAATTTATCTGCGGATCAGTGTCCCAAGACA
>JASDQU010100067.1:414426-430350 GCA_032191745.1 Picea mariana | reverse complement strand
ATGAAAGGAAGGACTTGGTGGAGTCCTCACTGAAAATGTACATATAGTTGGTTATGAGTCCAAAAATCTTAAAGAACATGAGAGGAAATATGCCACAGATGACTTGGAACTTGTTTCCAATGTTCATGCTTTGAAGATGTGGAGCCATTATCTCATGGGGAAGAGATTTGAATTGAGAACATACCATAGTGGTCTGAAATATATTTTTGAACAACCAAATTTAAATGCCATAAAAATGAGATGGATGCAATGTTTAAGTGAATACGATTTTGACATCAATCATATCGGGGGAAAAGAAAATAACAATGTGAATGCACTTAGTAGAAGAGTACATGTCATGCATGCTACAACTGTTAGTATGCATCATTCAGATTTAGAGAGCATAATTTGAAATTTTGTTGTCACATATCAACAATACCTACATGTAAAGGAAATATTACAACAAGAATATGTAGAAAAAAAAATTAAAGAATATGATATGAAGGAAGATGGATTACTTATGCATAAAAATAGAATTTATATTCCTAGTTCTGAAGAACTTGCGAATTTGGTATTAAAAGGAATGCATAATGTTCCATATGTCAGACATCTCAGTTACCAGAGAAAAATTACAGCAGTAAGAAGCCAATTCTTTTGGCCAGGAATGAAGAAATATGTCATTGATTACATTGTCATATGTATCGAATGTCAGAGAGTGAAGGTTGAGCATATGCACCTAACAGGTTTTCTACAACCATTACCAATTACAGAGAATAAATGGTATTGGTTGATAAATTGACAAAGGTTGATCATTTTTTTCCTGTAAAAATGATTCATACAACAACTAATATTGTATAAATTTACAAGAGGGAGATTTATAGGTTGCATGGGATACCTAAGACAATTGTATCAAATAGAGATACATAGTTTACTTCAAATTTCTGGAGGGGATTGTTTAAAGGATTTGGTACAAATATGTAATTTATCACAACATACCATTCACAGTCAGATGGGTAGAAGAGAGAGTCAACTAAGTAATTGAAGACATGATGAGAATGTATGTGATGGATAATCCATCTAAGTGGGAAGATTACTTGCACTTGGTTGAGTTTTACTATAATAATGGGTATCAAGATTCATTGAAAATGATCCCATTTGAAGCTTTGTATGGTAGGAAATGAGATACTCCAGTGAGTTGGGACAACCTAGCAGATAGAGTGGTACTTGGGCTAGAATTTCTCAAGGATATTAAAAACTAGATGGTTATGATTAAGTAAAATTTAAAGGTAGCTCAATATAGATCAAAAATTTATGCAGATAAGAATATGATAGCTATAGAACTTAAAGTGGGGGAGCATGTGATTTTAAAAGTGAATCCCAAGAAGAGATATTTGAAGTTGGGTAGTTGTAAAAATCTAGAATCCATATTATGTGGTCCATATAAGATATTGAACATAATAGGTCTAGTTGTATACATGCTTGCATTGCCTTCTTCCATGAATGTGCATAATGTATTTCCTGTTTCTTTGCTAAATAAATATCTACATGATCCAAGCCATGTTATTTATTGGCATCTTATTTATGTAGAGACGAAGGGAAACTTTCAGGTCCATCCAAAGAGAATATTGGAAAAAAAGTGAAAATGCTCTAGATTCGGGCTATAGAGACGGTAAAAGTCTAGTGGACCTACTATGGTCTTGAAGATGCTACTTGGGTGCGTGAAGATGTGATGCACACAGAGTATCCACAACTTTTTTAATAAATTTTGAAAATCAGTTTTTTGTTTTGTATATGCACTTAGGATAATGCCAAAATAAGGGGGAGGGAAATGTAATACCCTACTTTTGAGCCCCGTATTAAATAATGTATTTCGTCAATGAAAGGCCAGAGTGCCCAAATAGTTAAAAGAGGCTAGTGTGCCTTAGAAATGTAATTTTTTGATCATTATCAATAATACATACATCATTGGCTGCTAGACAGACAAGGACAAGAGTTATAGGGGGCTATGATTCCACAAGACAGCGGGATTGGGGGAAAAGTGTCTATTTTATATTTTATATTTACCCATTTATATTTTAATGGAGAATATTAGTTACATGATCTTATTAGGGGAAGGCCACGTGATTCTCTAATTCCAAGAATTATATAAACATGTCCTTGGTCTATTTCGGGGGTTTTGCTTCTTCTTCATTCATGCACTCGTTCACTGGTTCACTCATTAATTTGTTCATTCATCCATTCACTCTTTAACCCACTCATATTTCATTATTCAAGTTTATCTTTGGAAGGGAAAATGAAACATTGAAGAGGATCCATGGTTTTGTTGGTTGTAGAGACTGCTGGTGTATTCCAACCATGAATTAAGGCATGAATGTCTAAGATGCTTTGGCATGTGTTCAACTTTTCTAATAGTTGTGAATCCTGAGAGTCCCAACATGGATATTATTGATCATATGCACTGGAGCCCTTGAACGAGGTGGACATCCTGAGGGAATGCATGGTAGAGAAGGGGGTCCATTCTCTCGGGTTGTTCAAGATGGATATAAGAGATTTGGTGTACTTTGGATTGATGTGGGTGCTCAGAAGCGTGTGAGAGATTGAGTGTTGACTAGTTAGGGAAGGCGAGTGAAACTTTGGAATCTTCCTTATCAATTCATATCCCTGGCTCATGGGTGACATTGTTGTTGATATTTGGAACAACATTGTCTACGGTTTGGAGGAACTTCCTTGGTATGCATCCAATTGGTGATACGTTTGATGAAATATAAGTTCTTTCTGTCATGGTTTTATTTACCTGTATATTTATTCTGATGTGTATTTATCTATCTATGAAATTTATATCTATTATTTGCATGGTTGATGGTTATTGTTTTGCATGACATATGTCTCATTTATTTATGTTCTTGCATGAATCTTAATCTATGCATGTGAATAATTCATGCATCTTTATTAATTGAAAATTAGATTAGAAGTCGAAAGAAGTTCAGAAGAAAACTTGAAGTAGCGTGCCCAACCTATGGGTTGTGGGGTACATTACAAAGTCCAAATGACATAACCAAAAACTCATAATGACCTTCATGTGTTCCAAAGGTTTTTTTGGGGATGTCTTCCTACCTCATTTTGATTTGATGATATCTTGAATGAATGTCCAACTTAGTAAATATTTTTTCTACTTGGAATTCATATCACAATTTATCAATGACATGAATATGAAACTTATCTAGACACATACACGATGAACCATCCTTCTCTGTAACCATTAATATTGGTGAAGAGAAAGAAAATTGGCTAGGTTGATTGATGCCAACCTATAACATTTCTTGGATCATATGCTCAATCTCACATTTCTATGCATATGGATACCTATAACTCCTAATGTTAGGTGGTACACTTCAAAGTTTTAAGTCAATAGCATGATCATGATCTTGAGCAGCTGGAATACCGTTAGAAATCTCTGTAAATACCTTGGGGTGTTTTTTTTTAACCATTTCAAGATCTAGTGGAGTACATGATATAAATGTTTGAACATATAGTGAGAAAAATTGTTCAATTACAGCATGGTGTCCCTTTTTAAGTAATTTTTTCATATTATTAGATCTTATCACCTTAGAGAGTTTCCCTTAGATACCTCTAATCTCAAATTCCTTACCTTCTAAGAAAAATCTCATAAAAATATACTGAAAATTAAGGGCCACTATTCCCAATGATTGTAACCATTGGACCCTTAATACAACATTAGCACCACCCATTTGTATGGAAATCATGGGACTATCCAAAAAATAATCCCCCATATTGAGCTTAATATTGTTATAGAACAAGTTGTAGGTTGGGAAAATCTTGACCCAACCACTAAATGGTGACAACTAAGAGGTCACCTACTCCTTTTCACCTTAATCAATTGTCCCCTTCACTTTAGCGGTGAAGTAGTCACCTCAAGGGGGGAATCCTAGTGACCCTAGGGGGAATGGGATGGAAAACGATGGAGTTGGAGATGAATTCCATAGAGGTAAAATATGAAAGTTATGAATCTCTTGGAATGAATTATTGGGAAGGTCTAAGGGTTGCCAAGTATGTTGAGTAACCTGCAAATGGTGAAATACATGCCTAAGACACAAGAAAATCAAGCATATATTGCAATGTAACCAATTGGAAAAACAATTTAATTTTGATGTCCCTAGTATAAGATATTATTAATAATGTATATCAGCAATAAAATGGCACCATAATCTGCAAACTAAATTCTAGAGATCAAGTACAAGATACAAGATAAAGACTAGCAAAACTCAAGATGAAAATCCAAGATACTAGGATGAAACAATAAGGCCGTTGTAAACACTTTTCTATATATAATTATATCAGCCTTATGGCTGTAACAATGAATTTATTAAAGAAAGAAAATTATCCACTAAAACTCCTCCAAACGTTTCCAAAAATTGCTCTGGAGCAAGTAGGACAAGTGTGAAAAGTTTGAGCAATTTCCAATGGTTGATAAGAGAGTTATTCAAGCAATTGAGTTAGGGTTTCTGCAGCCCTAATGGCTAAAGATGTAAATTTATAACAACATAAAGAACTATCCCTTTGATGGGGATGCCCTTGTGGCTGTAAGGTAGCTAGAGAGGTAGTAGGGGGGCCTAGAGGGCCCATAGTGATAATAGTGGAGGTCATTCAATGTAAGGTGGACTAGATCCACTATATTATTAAATAATACCCACTATGGTAGTTAGACATAATAAATGGGTAATTAGATATAATAAATGTAAGAGGACTTCTTAGAAGGTTCTACTTCTAGAAGATTCCTCCTCTAGAATGTTCTTAGGTGATGGTATCACTATATAATGGGGTTCAAGCAAAGTAATTGGATATGAAGAGAAGTATTGTATTTGGATCTAAATCTCATTAGGAGGATGCCCCCTCGAAGAGGCAAGTGAATAGGAGAGGATCTCTTCCACAATAGGATCCATTGTATGGTGTTTCCTTACCTCAAGGGTTTGATGGTAATAGAGGAGATTTTGCATATTGTTGTTGTATATCTATTGTGGTTCTTTTCTATTCAGTCTTTGTAGATCTATTCAGGTTCTTAACAAGTGGTATCAGAGCACTTTCCTTGGCAGACATTGTGGGCAAATATTTATTTTTTTTGCAGATTTGTTTTTGGAGAAGAAAAAAGAGGACCACGACATTCCAGAAATTTTTCATATATTTGTGTGAAAATTTTGAAAAAACAGGTTGTTTATTTGAGTTCCTCTCATAAAAACACTCAATTTGAAAAAAAAAATCATCTGAGACGGAGTCCAGGAAGTCAAGATATTGAAGTTTTAAAATCTGCAATTTTTTAGGGTTTTTTCTGCGGACGGCGGCGCAATTTTTTTTATTGTTGTAGCAGTTGGAGGCCAAATTTGATCAAACAAATTACATATCTATGTTCCTCTCACAATTTCACCCAATTTCAAAAAACAAATCAGCCGAAACAGAGTCCGGGAAGTGAAGTTATGAGTATTTTAAATTCAACAGTTTTTTAGGGTTTTTCCAGAAAAAGCCGAGATTTTCTGCCGTAACTTATTGTTCTATTTTTGGAGTTTTTTCATGATGGTTGCGGGAATAAAGAGTTCATAGGGTGCTCAGATGGTTATTTCCTCTCAAACCCTCAAATTCATTCTACAAATTACTGAAGCATTCAAATCCCAATTGTTTGACACATTGGATGACTTTGCAGATGGCCTCAATGATAGTTTTCGTAGTATTCAAGATTCATTGGATAACATGCAAGAGAGATTTCTTATGGTGGACATCATGGATGAATATAATTAATAAATATATGCTTGGTATGATTTTCAGGACGATTCTGACGATTGGTATATGGATAGTTGTCATTTCTGGGATGACAACCACTTGCATATTTTATTTGATGACTCGAATCCACCTTCTGTAGAGAGCATCAATGTGACAAATCGAGAGCCAATGATTATTACCAGTGTCCATCCTACATATTCTACAGTGGTATTATTCCTTCCAAATTCTGCTACGACCCTTTTCCACTATGTGGATGGATCTTCTTATTTGGATCCACATGACAGGTGTGAGTATTAGGAGCATCATTTTGAATTGGTTATTGGGTGTCGATATCTTCCATGTGGGGTTCACGTGAGCACTTGGACATGGGATCCTGGTTTACAATGGCGGTTGGACTACTTTAGCATGGTGGCTTCCATTTCTCAATGGGACTCTGGTTCTCTAGTCTACCTCATCATGATGGTCCACACTTATCCATGGGACCCTGGTATATGGTTGTACATCAAGCATTGAGGACAACTCTTTCATAAGGGGGATGGAATATAAGGTAGCTAGAGAGGTAGTGGGGGGGCCCAAAAGGCCCATAGTGATATAGTGGAGTTCATTCAATGTAAGGTGGACTAGATCCACTATATTATTAAATAAGGCCCACTATGTTAGTTAGACATAATAAATGAGAAATTAGATATAATAAATGTAAGAGGACTTCTTAGAAGGTTCTACTTCTAGAAGATTCCTCTTCTAGAATGTTCTTAGGTGATGGTAGCACTATATAATGGGGTTCAAGCAATGTAATGGGATATGAAGAGAAGTATTGTATTTATAGTTTAAGATCATTAGGAGGATGCCCCCTTGAAGAGGCAAGTGAACATGAGACGATCTCTTCCATAATAGGATCCATTGTATGGTGTTTCCGTACCTCAAGGTTTTGATGCTAATAGAGGACATTTTGAATATTGTTCTTGTATATCTATTGTGGTGCTTTTGTATTTAGTCTTTGTAGATATATTAAAGTTCTTAATAGTGGCTATGAGGTTCCTTAAGGACAAGGAACAAAATCCAAGTTGCAAAAAGTAAATATGACAAGAAATTACTTTTCGCAATGCAATATTTTGTTTCTCCAATGCAGGACTTGTGATTTTAGTTATGGGTTAGTGGGGTCAACAAGAAATATCTAGGATTACTAAATACATGGGGGTGTAAATCCTATTACTTCCAAAGGAAAGTAACCTAGCCATGGTTTGAAGATGAGGGGTGTAAAGCCTCTTACTTCATCAACCAAAACCCTTGCAAACAAACTTGATAAAATGGTGGGAACTAGGATAGGGGTGTATATACTTATAATTCCTATTTATTCTTGTCCAAACAAACCTCAAATTGAATTAGAAATGATAATAACAAGGTAAATAAACCATACCATTCAAGAAAAAAATTTAATATTCCATTATAAACCTCCACAAAAGAAAGAGAATGACCTCCTAGAGATAACATACCACCATCATCATCAAACCATAACCAAAAAACATTACTCCATAGAAGCAAAGGAAAAACACTCCAATTGTAGTGAATATTTCATACCAAATACTCCAAGGTCAAAAATTCACTTTAATTTCACTTTTGCACAAATAAAAACTATAGTTTATATGGACATCACCCCTTTAGGGGACGTTTTGACACTAGGAGGAGGTCATTGTTGATAGAGGAGAGTAGAAAGGCTTCCCAAAGACACATGTCAAGCATCCAAACAACTTTCTTCATGATCAAGGCTCAATACCATCAAAAATTCCTTGTCCCAATGCATGTCAACCCCACCACCAAACCCTAACCCCTATAGATGACTTCATACCTCTAGAAGTGATGTTTTTCCTCTCCTAGGAAAAGCGTTTGGCATGTGAGGGTTGGGTTATGTCATCCAAGTCATAATATATCCATTCAATGTTTGATCTCTCTCATCTAACATGCAATCCCTTGGCATCCACTTGTGGGATTCAAGCCCCATGGAAGTCCAAGCTAGGCTTGTTCTTCCAAAAATGTCCACCAACTAGGTCCTACAAAGACAAATAAGCACACCCTCCAAGGATCTCAAGTTATAACATCATGATAAGTGAATCTAATAAATAAATGAGCCACCTAAGAATGTGCATCAAATATTACTATGTCAAACAATTAATTTCTCAAAGACATTATGCAACTTGTCAATCTTGAATATGGGAGGGTTGACGAGGTGTCCTATTGGGTAGATCTTGCCCTAGGTCAAGGAGAGTTTCCAAGAGATCCCTCTCTAAGACATGTAAAGTGGGTGAAGTGGTTAGGGTCAGGACTCAATGGGCATAGGGCTCATGAAATACAAGAGGTCGTAGTGTCTCATTCATGGGTGCCTTTATAGAGGGTGTGTGGTACCTTCATCCATAATGAACTTTTTCCAAGCCCATTATTTTTCCATTATTTCATTCTTTCATAAATTCAAGGAAAGGTTGAAGGCCACTGCCCTAGTGTGGTGTATAGATAATGACAGTGTCACCCAAAAATACCTAGTGGAAATGAGAAGGTTGGCTCATGATGAGACCCCCTGTCTGATCCAAAAAGGATCCAGAGAAGACTAAGAACAACTCAGGATGCTTAGAATGGCCTCAGTAGAAAGAGAAAGGGAAAAAATTCAAATTTCTCAGAACTCAAAGAAAATGACATAATCACGAAGAGCGCATAGCAAGATTTCCAATGGCGCAAAGGGATCATCAAATAGAGTTATGGATAGAACGATATTCATTGTCAAATTTTGATCGACCTAGCCTAGTCAACAGGGGGATGAGTCGGCATTTGTACTGTTGATGTCAACATCAATATAGATGATGTCATCATTCCTACAACATACACGGCATGAGAAAGAGGTGACATGTGTCATGGTGACGTCAGAATGGTGATGTGGTAGAACCAAAGGCTGCCATATGTCACCCATAATTGTCATTTCTGTGTCATTCCATGGACCAGTAATATTTCACCACGTGGAAGATCGTACAGTCCATACAGTGATGTGGTGTTGACATGGCATGGTGATGTGGTAGCTGAAGTGGTATTCGTACAATGATGTGGAATTGATGTGGTAGGAAGACAGTGTAGTGGTTGACATGGTCCAATAGGTGGATGCCACGTGGCCCTGTCATGGGATGCCACGTGGCAGTGGGAAAATTCCTAGTGACAACCCGTGATCAAAATTTTGAGAACAAAAACAAGATCTAGTGGGTCCGCCAAATTTGGAAACCAACCACTGGATAGAACCATTGCCAAAGTAGAATAATGACACATATTCATATATATATATATATATATAAGTTACAACAGTAAATCCAAAAGGGGAGGCATGTGGGCTTGACCCCAAGACCTTCCCCCTTATTAACACCTTAATATATGTGCCATAACCAATAGGCCAACGACCCAAAGTTGTAAACAACACCCATTTCATTGTTTAAAAGGTGCATCTTCCTAGGGATGGGTGAGAAGGTGTGCATGGTACGATCGGGCATGTAGTTCGAGGAAAAGTACATAAGTAATTATTGCAGGTTGCAGGGCACAGAAACTGAGACAAAATTCTTCTTGGGCCTGGGAGTGATAGAGTCAGATAGAGGCATGGAGATAGTAATTTTTGGGTAATTTGACCCCATGAATTTAGTGGTGGTATCTTTTTTTTTATTTGAGTAACACTTCTGCAGCTTGATTTTAGAATGAGGTATACTTATGTATTTTGCCAAATTATTTTGCTGAGTTAATGAAAAAGCCTATGCATTTGAGAGTAGGACTCAGAGATGTATTCCACCAGGGATGAACTCCGTTATCAAGTTTTCATGTTCATATTTGATGTTTATGTCTCTTCATTATTGAGATTTTCCTTCTTTAATGGTGCACTTTAATTTATGCTCATTTAAAGCAATTTTTTATAATTGACTAGATAAAATATTCTGAATCATGTTGGTATCAGAGGAGTTATCTTTGACTTGAATTGTTGAGTGTGAATTCTTACTAGGGGAAAACCTAATAAGGGTGAAGGAAATATTAAGACTTTCAATCCTTAATTTGGTCATGCATCCTGAAGGAAGAAAATGGCAGAAGAAGACACGTGTCATGAACATGAGAAAAGGCTTCTATATGGTATTTTATTGCATGTTAGAAATGGTTGAATGAATGTATGGAGACTATGAGAAGAGAATGAAGAAGAAAGGGAAGAAAAATGAAGTACATGTTGACGACAATGCTTCGGTAGACCAAGGGGTTGGAGGAGACCCTCCTAAGCGTCCATCTTCACCATCAAGTTCTAGTTCTTCTTCCTCTAAGAATTCACATCATTCTCATCATTCTAGCCATAAAGCCTATTTTAAGAAACCATTATTAAAGCTTGATGTAAAATTTTATTTACCTATGTTTAATGGAGATGCTAATCGTGAAAATCTAGATAATTTTATTTGACAGGTTGAAGTATATTTTCATTTTCAACATATTGATGAAGAGGAATTTAAAGTGAAACTGGCTTCTCTTCGGTTGGAAGGAACTGCTCTCATATGGTGGGAGAGAAAACTTCAGGACATAAGTAAGTGTGGTAATCTTCTTTCCTCATGGTTAGAATTTAAATCATCGATAAGGAAGAAATTTTATCGATTGGGTTATTTACATAAATAAATGATGGAATGGAAAACTTTAAGGAAAAGTAAATTTTATACTCTACAAAGTTTCACAAAAGAATTTAGGAACAAATCTATAGCATTAAACATTCCTTTGGATTCTTAAGAAACTTTAATGAAGTATATTGGCTCACTTCATAGTTATATTCATCATACTTTTCTCTTGTTTAACCCCACCAGTCTTAACAAAGTTTGTGTGCAAGCCACTCACCTTGAGAACAGGGGAAAGCATGTTCGAGAAGGTCCCACCAAAGAAACCTTCCAATATCCCACATAAACCTTTTAAGAAGTTTAAAAGGAAGAACAATAAGACCACCACAATGATGAGATAAGGAGGAAATCCATCTTGCACTCATTGTAAGAAAAGCGGGCACGATAATGAACATTGTTGGAAACTCCATCCAGAAAAGAGACCAAAATAGTTCGGTGGAAAGGGAAAGACAAAAACCGTTGCTACAATGCAACAAGATCTTGTGTCTGATTTAGGAGACGAAGGAAATATCACAACGGTTAGAGTACAAGGTAAAGATTCCCTTCATGTTAGTTCATATTCCAATAATGAATCTCATGATGATGAACAAAAGAGGAATGAATTATTTCACATAAGAGTTGTATCTAAACACACTAAGATAGATATATTATTTTATCTGGGTTCCCAAGTAAACTTGATATCTAAATCACTTGTCAAAAAGATGGGTATTGAAATGAAACCACATACAAATACTTATCCTCTTGGTTGGGTATGTGATAAAGTAAAACTTAATGTCACCAAACAATGTAGGGTCAGATTTTATATTCCTTCAAATTTGGTTGATGAAGTGGATTTGGATGTTGTATCACTTGATATATGTGGCATAGTGTTGACAAGTCCTTATCTTTATGATAGAAAAGTAGTCTTCTTTTTTCATGAGAACAAGTACCACCTTACTAAAGGAGGAGTGGAACATATTCTTAGATATCACATCATGAGGGTAAACACAACACTTGTTAGTCCGGGACAAATGAAGAGACTCATAAACACTAATAAGAGATATGTACTCATGGTCATAAGAGAGAGATATGTTGAAACATCCGACGCTTTCCAAGGATGTGATCCTTCTCATAAGAAATAATTAATGGATATTGTTTCTAAGTATGATGATATTTTTCAGGAACCAGATGGATTACCTCCTAAGAGGGAAATCCAACATGAGATACATCTTCAGTAGGATTCTCCCCTTCCTAATGTGGGCATGTATAGGATATCGGTTGTGGAGATGATAGAGATCAAGAAGTAGGTATAATTCTTATTGGATCAAGGGGTCATCAGGCCCAATTCATCTCCTTGTGGTTCTCTAATTGCGATGGTGCCAAATAAAGATGGCACATGGAGAATGTGTGTCGATTAACGGGCCTTAAATAAAATCACCGTGAAAATTGATACCCTCTTCCTTATATAGGTGATTTACTTGATCAGTTAAAGAATGTTGTTTACTTAAGTAAGATGGATTTGCGTAGTGGATACCATCAAATTAGGGTTGCAGAACATGATGCATGAAAGACTACCTTTAAAACCAAACAAGGATTTTTTGAGTGGTTAGTTATGTCATTTGGTCTTTCTAATTCTCCAGCAACTTTCATGCGTGTGATGAATGATGTATTCAGGGCTTTCCTAGATGATTTTGTGATTTTATATTTAGACAACATTCTTATTTTTAGAGGGACTTGGGATGAACATGTGAGGCATGTAAAGAAAGTATTGGATACTTTGCAAAGGGAAAATATGTATGTAAAATTGTCTAAATGTGAATTTGGAAATACTGCACTTGTATACTTACGTCATATTGTAGGAGGAGGATAATTAAAAATTGATCCTTCCAAGATTGATATAATTGTAAATTGGCCTAGCCAAAAAGTGTAACTGAGATCTAGAGATTCTTAGGTGTAGTCCAGTATTGAAGGAGGTTGAATTCAAAATTCTCCTTTATAGCGGCTCTTTTGCATGCCTTAACAAATGTGAAGAACACTTTTTAGTTGGAAGTAAAGCAACAAAAACATTTCGACACATTGATGAATTTTGTAGTATGAGAGATTACCTTGAGACATTGTTTTGGTGGAACAGTAGTTGTAACTACCTCTGGAATCCTGTAGAGATGACCCCCAGAGTAACAATGACACTATGGGGTCGAGACTCATAAACAACATGATGTTTCCACATATATGGTTGGCCCAAAAGAACATCACAGACATCAAGAGGGGAAACATCACACAATACCTCATCTTTCAAGGGTTAGATTCCATAGGATACATGACACTGTTGGCTGACACAGATATCTTGTCCCTAGTAAAGCCACCTAATGTTGTATGGTTGCAGCTGTGGTGTTTTGGATAACCCCAATTGTTTTGTGACCTCTGTTGAGATGAGGTTATTCTAGATTTTATTATCAACAATGAAATGTAATGGGGTCCACTTCACCCACATATTTGAATGGAATAGGCAATCCCCATCTTCAAGATATGCTTGTTCTTATGGTTGATTTTTTGAGGCCGCGATAGTAGCAGTGGGATCTAACTCGATAATCTGTCTCCTTCCATTATTTTATGAATCAACTAATTCTAAATCTGGGTTTGGCTCCTTATCTTCTCTTTTGGCCACCAATTATTGTTTTGAATGAGATTCATCGGTGTTGTGCCAGGTGATTTTTGTAAATTGCACCATTTTCCACTATCCTTCTTCATCTTTTTGTTACCCTTGTTTTCTTGTGGCTTGGACTGGTTTTCTAAAGTCTAGTTGTTAGGTCCATCTTTACCATAATTTGGTTGTTGAAAATTTACAGACCCAAACTCCCGCTTGTTCTGGTGCTTAAATTTTTGCTCAATTTTAACAACATATTGATAAGTAGCACCCAGTGATGAGATGTCTAGAAAATCCATTTCAGTTTGGATGTGTTTGTGTAGAGCCCCACGGTATTTTAGAACCAAATGTCACTCGGAGTATTTTATACCCAACTTGGTGTGAAAGGTATGGAAGGTATTCATGAGCTCCGACACTACTTGGACCCTCTCTTGACGTAGCATGGTCCATCTCATGTATTGGTATTCATAATTTCCAACAGGGTAATATTGTTCCTTGACCGCATCCATAAAAAAATCCCAAGTGGGATCGACCCCATATATTCTAGACTCCTTTGTGTAAATATGCTCCCAGTAAATTTATCACCAATGTTTGACATGGGGGAGATCCTTAAGGAGTGTGAAGGTGATATTTTCCCTATTGGAAAAATTGTGAAGAAAGAAATAACCTTCTAGCAGATTTAGCCATTTTTCTAGGGAATCTGCTTCTATCTGATCTTCAAATATAGGAATATAAAAATCACTTGTACCTTGAAAGGAGAGGTGCCTCCAAAGTGGCCCCTTGATGAATACACGCTTATTTTTATTGGTAGGAATTGAAGGATGTGCCTTCTAAGGGTTGTGCGACCTCCCAGTCTAGGATCGAACATGAAAATTAGTCTTATTGAATCTTTGTCCCCTCAGGAACCTCAATTAATTAAATAGGCCCCCCTTCTTCTTAAGGTGTCGGTTCTATGGAACCCGCGGGATCTTCCTTAACACCTTAAATCTTTAGCATAATTAGGCGCTATCTGTCCTCTAGTTAAGCCCCTTCCCTCACATGACCGTAGGCGGTGACCACACGGTTAAATGAAAGGCACATCGCGATTTCACGTTTCGCGACTCTAGGAGTGTTGCTACCTCCATTCTCCCGAGTTCCTAAATTTTGACGGTGCTAGATCGTCGGTCCAGATCTCCCTTTAATCGACGACTGCAATCAATTTAGGGTTTTACATTTCACAACCTTGGAGTCTCCTTATCCCCATTCTCTCCATATGCGAAATCGAGATGGTGCTAGATCGATGGTCCATATCTCTCCTCGATCTGAGGGCTCAAATAAAATCCTAATTTTCATGTCTTGCGAGTTCTCACGACTCTACCTTTAACTTATCCAAGTCACAAGTCAGTGAAATGCTGATCTCTCACCGTGTGTCATCCTTGACAAATGGACGGTCTTGAAGATTTCGGGACTTTGTAAGTCTACTTCTCCTGTACACTTTCAAAGGTCTATCGTTAGTGAACTTTACCTTGATTGAATGGTTATGATCCTTTTGCATGCTGATCAGAAGGCTGATATCCTTTCTTGGCCCTCTCATTGAATGACTGAGATATTTTCCCTGGCTCTCAGATCGAATGGCCGAGATCTATTCATTTGGTGCTTAGATCGAACAACTAAGATCTTTAATCCTCCCGAACTTACGAGTTCTTTAGACTTAGAATATTTTGGAAATATGTAAAGGATTTGACCTTTATTCTTCATGTGAGTCCATTTCTTAGATCTCATTCATACTTATTGGAAAGTGCAATCCCTCATAAGATTTATCCCTCCCAAGATTTTGATCTCCCAACACTTCTTGCTTTTCTGGGAAATTCTTCAAACTTAGATTCAAATATCCTCAAAAAGAATCATTTCCCATTTTCTTGGCGTTCCTTTGTTCTTGATTCTTCGACTTATTTACAAAATCCCTTCGACTCTTCATCGAATTCTAGATATTTTCACTCCTTACAACAAATATTTACACAAGGTCTTGAATTCTTGTGACGACTGTGCGCACCTTGCGGCAGTCGCTTTACACTTCCTGCAAAGGAATTCTTATGTTGTTCCTCCTAAGCTTACGAGTCAAAACAGACTCTGTCAACACACTCCTTGAAGACTGTCTTATGCTATTTATTCTGAGAATTAGGAGTCAAAATTGACCCTGTCAATGCACTCCTTGCGGACTGTGTGCACACTTTGCACCGGCTCACAAAAAAAAAATGATTTAAATTTTAGGCAATCATTTAAAAGCTACATACACTCGTATAAAGATTGATTCATTCTTGAAAAGATTGACAACAACAACAAGGAAAATACAAAAAACATAGTCTCACACATTTGGATCAATTTTCCTCTATTATCTTCATTCAAATCAAGAAAATGGTTACAGCTAAAATCTAACATCAACTAATGCTCAGAAAATTCTACTTGCTTGCAACTCTCATAACCCCTCTTTTGGGCGTACAAAATCTCTCTTTATACAAAAGAAAACAAACTAACTACTATCTAATTGTGATTACATTGAGACTAGGGTTGAACTCCCAGGTCACACGTGCTCATTTTGTCTATGTGCATGATATTTTTCTTTTATATTTCTATCAGCTGCAAAATATTTGCCATATTATCTAGCGTTCAAGACTCCGGATTGGTCCTCAGGTGTTGAGTTGTCCTGCTACAGGTACTTGCTAATAATTGTCCTGCATCATACTCCCCTGGGAAAAAATTCATGGACTCCTGTCTGTGAGCTCTTGCACTGACTTTCCATGCTTCTAGATATCATCTTCACTCTCCCAACTGGAATCTTATTTTGGATGTCCCTTCCATTTGATGAGATACTCAAAATAGGTCTTCCTTCAG
>JASDQU010100067.1:394194-406405 GCA_032191745.1 Picea mariana | reverse complement strand
GAAGCAGGAGCAACAAAGACCCTAGGAAGCGATACTAAGGTATGTTACTTATTCCTTCCTACTAGCTAATTCAATGGTCAAAACTTAGGGAAAGAGTCATGTCATGTCCTGTTTTGTTCTAGATCCAGGTGGATCTAGGGAGATCTATTAGTGTCCGCACCTACCGATTAGTCCGATAACAATAACACAGATGCATTATTTACAAGAGGATGCTCCTAGGAAAGAAATAGATCTAAGTCCTCAAGTGGGAGATCTAAGTATAAGGGTAGATCTAAATCTCCCAGAAAGTTTTTAAAGGTATGCTGAAGATGTGGAAAAGAAGGGATATGAAGACGAAATTCCTACATGGGGATCTAGAAGAAGAAATCTATATGAAGCAGCCAAAAGGCTTTGTTGTGAAGGGAAAGAAGTAGTTGGTATGCAAACTGAAAAAATCCCTGTATGGTTTAAAACAATCACCAAGGACGTGGTATCAAAAATTTGATACTTATATGTTGGGACTTGACTTCACAAGAATAAAAGATGATCACTGTGTGTATTTTAAATTAATTGGTGATCATTTGATTTATTTGGTCTTGTATGTGGATGATATGTTGTTGATAAGAAACAATAAAGAGATTATCCAAGATGTGAAAACTCAGTTGTCCTCTAAATTTGACATGAAGGATCTCTGTGCTTCAAATTTCATTTTGGGCATGGAAATTAAAAGAGATCGGAAAAAGAGGAAACTGTGGTTAAATAAGAGAAAATATGTCGAGACAATATTGCAGAGGTTTAATATGTAGGAATGTAAACTGGTCAAGGTCCCTATTCTTGTTGGTGTAAATTTATCTGCGGATCAGTGTCCCAAGACATGGGAAAATGAGGAGGAAATGTCTCGTGTTCCATATGCGAGTGCAGTTTGAAGTTTGATGTATGAACATGTATGTACTAGATTAGACATTGCACATGTAATGGGAGTTTTGAGTAGGTATATTTCAAAACCAGGGAAGGAGCATTGGACAACAGTAAAAATGGTTTCCAGGTATTTGCGTGGAACTGCTAGCTATGGATTGTGCTACTAAGGAAGATCGGGATTGGACAGAGTGTTGGACATACATGGATTTGTGGATGCACACTGGGTTGAATATTTGGATCGTAGGAGATCTAAAAGTGGGTATATGTTTAACCTGTTTGGAGGAGTAATCCATTGGATGAACAAAAAACAGGTTGTAGTGACACTTTCAACTACAAAAGTTGAATACATGGAAGCCACTCATGCAAGTAAGGAAGCAATATGGCTACACATACTGTGTTCATGTATTGGGTTGGTACATCAAGCTGTAAGGATAGATTGTGACAGTCAGAGTGCAAATTTTCTGGCGAAGAACTCGACTTATTATTCAAAGACAAAGCATATTGATATTCAATATCACTTTGTGAGAGACATGGTTGAATAAAAGAAACTGTTGTTGTTGAAGGTGGACACTTTGAAGAATGTTGTAGATTCATTAACAAAATATGTGAGCACTGAGAATTTCTCTTGGTGTAGAGGATCAATGGGAATTGTTTCCCTGGATTGTTGACTATTTAACCTTGTAACCTCTGTATGCAAAGAAAACAACAAGTGAGAGAATATTGGGTATGTGTTATATTCTTTGCATGACTAGCGTTAGGCGCGTAGGGGGGCGATAAAATATGCATGAAATGTGTCACATTTTTGCCTCATTTTTTGTTTTGCCTCGATTTTCATGTCAATTGTTGGGTGATTTTTTGGCACATGGTTTTTGCCGATGGTTTTCTATTTACAGTTAAGTAATTAGGGTTTTTGACTAGTCCAGTTCATTGGGTTAGGGTTTTGGATGCAGCCGGATCCTATATGTATATTGTATTGTAAACAATGTATCACTATGAATGAATATAAAATATGTTGGTTTTCTCGATTTGGGTTTCCAGGGGGAAAATCTCTTGTGTAATGTGTGTATTTTCCATTGTAACTTTTCTTTTCTTTTATTGAAAATCTATTTGCAGTAAAATATTGTACAAGGTTAAAATCTACAGTTTCCAGATTGGGAAAAGACATTTCATGTGCATGTAGATGTATTAGATATAACACTTGGAGCAATTCTAGCACAACTAGGAGCAGGGGATTCAGACCATCCTATATCCTTTGATAAAGGAAGTTGTCAGAATCTAAGCATAATTACAACACCATAGAAAGAGAAGGCCTAGCCATGGTATATGCACTTCAGAAATTCAAACATTATTTATTGGGAAAGCATTTTGAAATGTTCACAGATCATTCTTCCCTAAAATATATATTCAACAAATCAATGTCGGGGGGGGGATCTATATATGGTTGTTATTATTCCAATAATTTGATTTCAAAGTAATAGTCAAACCAGAGAAGCTAAATGCAGGACATGTTCACTTTTCAAGGGTAACTAATGGAGAAGAGCCTACTAACTCAAGAGACAACTTCCCTAATGCACATTTATTTTCAGTACAGGGAGTTGATGAATAATTCATTGATGTCATTGAATTATTAAGTACATGAGTTGTGCCACAAGAGTTTAGTACCATGCAGAAGAAAGATCTTGTAGTCAGAGTTGCAGACTATCAACTCATTACAGGTCATTTATACAAGATGGGCACATATAACATTATGAGAAGTTGTGTATTGGAACATGAACATTCTAGGGTTTTAGCAGAAGCTCATGAAGGCATAGATGGAGGAAACTATGTAGGAAAAGCTACCACGAAGAAGGTATTTCACGCAGGTTTATGGTGGTCAACAGTTCATAAATATTCCAAGGAATATTGCCAGAACTGTGATTTCTTCCAGAGGGTTGGAAAACCTAACAGGAGGGATGAGATGCCCCTAAGAGCACAAGTAACTCTGTAGGTATTTGAAAAATTGGAAATAGATTTTTTTGGACCTATTAATCCACCAACAAAAAGGTCAGAAGATAGATATATCATTACTGTGACCAAATACTTAACTAGATGGGCAGAAGCAACACGAGTCAAATATTGCAGTGCAAAGACAACAACTCACTTCTTATTTGAGCAAGTGATCACAAGATTTGGATGTCCCAGGATTCTGATGAGTGACCAAGGCACCCATTTTATTAATAATAGCATCAAGTCTATGACTAAGGAGTTTGAAGTCTATCACCAGAAGAGTACACCATATCATCCTCAGGAAAATGGGACAGTAGAAAATTTCAACAAGATTTTGGAAAATGCTTTGACTAAAATCTGCGATGTTAACATGGATGATTGAGATTTGAAAATACCAACAATATTATGGGAATATAGGACCAAATTCAATAAGTTGACAAGAAAAACACCATTTAGATTGGTGTATGGAAAAGAAGTAGTGGTGCCATTAGAATTTGTGGTATCCAGTATGCACGCAACAACAATTACCAATATGACAGAAAAAGGCACAATACAGGAGAGGTTAAGTCAACTGATGGAAATGGAAGAAGACATGATTTTGGTAGGATTTCACCAAGAGGTACAAAAATCAAGGGACAAATCCTGACATGAAAGACACATAAAAAAGAAGAGATTTAAGGAGGGAGACCTAGTTCTTCTCTATGAAAACAATTTTTTTCAACACCTTGGTAAGTTCAAAATGCATTGGATAGGGCCATATGAAGTAAGATTGTCACAGATGGAGGATATGTGCATCTAAAGGACTTGGGAGTAACATAAATAAAAGGGATGGTGAATGGTAGTCAACTTAAACTGTATAGGGATAGTCGCCTACTAACTCTGAATAATTACAGCGCAATAATAAAGTTATGTATATAGTGTACTATAGTAGATATTAGGAAAGAGAACTGATAAAAATAAATAAAAAGGAGAAAAAAAAAATGAAAACAAAAATAGAAAAAGAAGAAAAATATAGAAAGAGGCAGAAGTTGGTTGAACAGGAAAGTGGAAAAAAGTCACATGCAACAACTAATGCAACAACATAGAAAGACAACACGCAAGAAAAATTGGACTCGACGCAAATGGAAGTAAAAAATGAAAAACAATTATGACCGGGTCTATAAAGTGTGGAAAGCACTGGTTTGCTCAACACTTAGTGATTTTTTGAGCACCGAGTGAGATAGAAGTGTTTTCCCTGGGTGCAATTATGCAAAGAAGAGAGAAATTCTCCAAACCGAATACAACATGACACCACCGAATTTTGGCACTCCAGGGAAATACGTATGGGCTAATCGACAGGGCCAAAGGAGGAAGCAAAGGATGGTGGAGCCCGAGAATGTCATCGAGCTCGAAGATGTTACGACTTCAAAGATAGATTCACTCATCCCAATGAGGGTTGAGGAAGAAACTTCGACAATGGCACAAGGGGAAGTAGGAAAAAGATCTGAGACTTGAAATGGTATTACAAACCCTAATCCCGAAACATTAGCTAAACCCGACGAAATGAAGGGTTAGCAACAGGGCTACGACGAAGAGGAGGTGTTGGTGAAGGACATCCCCAAATATTCAGAATCCGAGGGGAAAGAATATGACATGGAAACAACAACAGAAGTTTGATATAGCATAGGGAATAAAATAAAGGCGTAGGATGCCACAAGAATTACACTTTCCTACCTCTCGGACGCAGTGAAAGTGCCTAAATTAAGGTACTCAGAAAATGATGTGCACGACATAACAAAATTCCCAGACTTGGTTGAGAAAGTTTACTTGGAGAACATAGGGAAAATTGGATCCCTAGGAAAATCAATCATGGAGCTTTCACAGTGGATAACATGGTTCTACAACTCCAGGATCATGAACCTCCTAGACATACCGCACTTCGGGTGCGTTAAAAATGTTGGGTTGTGTGTCAAACAATTGCTAGCCCGGGTACATGGTGACATTATTTGGATGAATAGGCTAGTACAACTTGATGTGGCAGTGATCACCAAATTTACAGGATTAACCACATTGGGTGCAGAACCAGAGGAATACTTGGACAACAAAGTGCGCGAGAAGGAGATCGTCAAGATAGTCAAGGCACAATTTATTACCAGCAGAGGGAACCGAGGAATTGTGCTTAGAGACATCAACGATGACACGACGAGTTTCGTTAGCAAGCTCATGGCTTGCAATTTGCTGAGAAAATGAAGAAAAGAAGAGGCTCCAATAGGTGTCATCATAGTCGCCGCACAATGCAAGAAGGGGGTAATGTTCAGTTGGGCACCTTACCTCCTGAACCAGTTCTTGATCAACTACAGAGACATGCAGGATAATGGAACCGAGTTCCATTACTATTGGATAATTATCCTCATAGGCTTCGCAGAATGGCAGGAGCCAAAATTTTCTACTTTTCCGGATAGAAATGGGAAGTGATACACAACTAGGTATGAATCCTCTGGCAAGCCAAGGACACCAAAAATCAACAAGCGAATAGCATGGTGTTCACTGTGATTCTGGAAGTGATACAATAGAGAACAACTAATGTGTGGTGCATTCCTATGGAAGTGGTCTAGGAAACTGAAGGGATAGCTAGGTTTAAGGCATCCAAGCACCATATGTGGATCCAGGTCGCGAGGGATCCAAAGAAGGAATGGTTAGAGATGCAGTATTGCATCACGAGGGAAGAGATCGATTAGATAATTAAATACCAACCTGTGTAGTGGAAGGTTCCAATAGCCAAACCAACAACAAAGCTAGCAACAAAGACATCAACCAAACAAGGGGCAAGCCGAAGCAGGTCCCTCAACCAAGACAAATATCTCAGTTTCTAACACCAAGAAGGTTGCAACGTGCACTCAGGCGTCTAGAAGCAACATAGTGCCAAAGAGGCCAAGGAGGACATCAACGGTGCCCATGGAAGACATTCAAAAGGATGCCAAGAAGGGAGACACATCTCATGTCGATGAGGAGGGGGAACAAGAGATGATGAGTGGGGTGCAACCCCCATAGAGAAATAGAACCACAACATAGGTCAAGGAGACGCACAAAAAGATGAAGTACACCAAGGAGGGCCCAATCATCACCTTGACAGAGGATGATGCTAAGTTCATGGCGGACAAGGTCCAGGATAGGGGGGAAGATGTGGTCCATGATATAGAATCACATAGAGAAGAGATCATGGCCAAACTCATAGAAGTCCATGAAACTCTATATCAGTTACAAATTCATACAGTACCGCAGGCCATAATGCAACAACCTGAAAAGACACAACGACCCCCTATGCAAAAAGAAAAAGATGATACACTTCAGATAATAGTGTAGGGCAGGGATACATTCACAGTCACACAGAAGATAGTCAGAATTGATCAAGAGGCCGCACAGAAACCCATGGGGGAAATTGACCACTTTGAGGTAGTCATGGATCTAGTCATGGTGTAGATACCCATGAAAGCACTATACAGACTCCAGGCTAGTATAATGAAGGAAGTGCAATCCAGAGCCCTCATGGATGCCACCAACTTGGAAGTTGGTAGGGGGGTTGCAGAGATGTTACATATCACCTGCAACCAGTTGAATTCAAAAAAGGATGAGGAAAAAGAATGCTCTAACAAGCTAGAGCAGGGGCTAACAATGGTATACAACCGCATTCTAGATAGCATGCAAACATCAGATAGGATCGCAAATGAAAATATAAAGATCATTGCAAAAAAAATCAAGGGATATAGGCAGGAGATTGAGGAGATGAAAGAAAAACTTAATCCTATGACTCCTCCTGAGGTTATCAAGAAAAGAGAACATTTTAGATAGATGAAATGACAAGAGAAGCCAAGGAAGCTGCAGAACTATTTGACAGAACTGCGCAAATTTGGACCACTTTGGAAGAAGATGAAAAGCTCCAACAGTTGGACCAGAAAGAGGAGACAATTCTTCCATGTAGGAATTGAAGCAACGAAAGAAAACCATGAGCATTACCGAATGCTTGAAGGGCACGTAGGAGATGAAGACCCTGTAGATAGAGTTAAATACTGCGTAGATAAAAAAGAAAGCAAGATAGGCTCAGTTAGAGCTCCTCCAGAAATAAGAAGCACACATAATTGTGGAGCTGGAGGAAGAGAAGAAAAGGATGGCACAGACACATTCAAAGAGCACAAAATTCTTACAATAATAGATAACAACGCATATGGTCAAGGTGCTAACAGATAAAGCTATGTAGGTGAAAGAAAAAGGGAAATAACTAACATAAAATTTCCACGTGTTGGAGAAGGTTGTACAGGGAGCACGCACCACCTGAGTGGATCAGGACAAGCTACATGTCAGTGTTGGGCACCTGTTGGCACTAACCTATTTTGGGAAGAAGGATCTATTTTGGGTGCAGACCTAATTTTGGAAGAGAAGGTATATTTTTGGAGCACACGCCTTAGGAGGAAGAAAAGCAGCATGCAGAAAAAGAAGGAAAAACAACATGCATGAGGAAAATCAATGTGTCGCGCATGCATACAAGCCTAACTATGATAGGGTTAGGGTTTTTGACAAATATTGTAATGGATATAAGGAAATAGAGTAGTATAAATAAATACCTAGGAGGTCTAGGTTAGGGGTTCAGAAGTTATTGATTATTGTGAGTTTTGTATGGTTATTGTGGTAGAGTGGAGTAAGCTAGAGTTTGAGAGTTAGGTCATAGGTTGAGGATCCTGGTGTGATATAGTCAGCCTCCTAGAGGGTTCTTACCCTCATTTTGATTGTAATATTGAAGATGTAATGCATGCAACACATATTTTATAGCATAATGAATAAAAGAGCAGAAGAGCCAGATATTTGTGGACGTAGCCCCAGAAGGGGGTCAACCACGGTAAAATATTGTGTTCAATGTGTTGTTAATGAATTTTTCTACTATTTTGTTAATCATGAGTTAAAGAATGAATGGTTAAAACTAGTTATAACAACATGCATGCATACGTTAATGATGAATAAATCATAGAAGTAGATGAATGATTAAATGATGATGATGCACAAGGGAAAGAATCTAAACATCATCCCCACTCATTCCTAGACTGAAACAACTGAGTATTGCATTCCCCCATAAAGCTATCTCGGGTGAGACTGTGTTTTTCACTTTGAACACAACGTTTCCTTCTGGTTTACCAGGAGGGTCGATAGTTTTAATGGTTTTGTTGGAAACCTATTTGAGATCAGAACCTGGGTCAGCCCAAGTAACCAACAATATGGTTTACTAGTACCATATCAGGTTACTAATGCATTTCACAAGTAAGAAAGTCCTTAACTTACCTTTTTACTTGTACATAAGCTTAGGAAAGATGGTAGATAAGGTTCAAGCCAAGTCTAATCACATTGAACATAGTATGTTCCATTTTGGTCTGATAAAGCTTTTAGTCCTAGAGGAACTTAAGAAAACAAATAAAGAATTGTAGTCTTTTCTATCTTCCATAGGGTTTGGTATGGAAGTTCATGGCACTCCTAAAACCAAGAAATGCACTCCCGTGAAAAGTGGAAAAACCATGCAATCAAGTTTTATCAGTCCTAAGAAAACGAAGAAAAAGGATAAAGAACATATCCCTGCTACAATTGAGACCCCTGAAGCTTCAACTAAAACCATATCAAGAAAAGAGTCCAAAGAAAAGGAGAAAGGAAAAATACCTTTAGAACAATTCGTGAGAATCATTGAAACTGTCACAGAAACCCCTGACAATAGAAGGGTCAAGGAAACACAAAGAAATCTTGAACTGATCTCTGAGGCAGTAAAATTGGTAAAACCCGAGAAACCTTTTACAAGATAAGATGCAAAAGAAAGGGCCCCTGTGAAGGAAGAAATCACTAAGAAAGATATGCATCATGGGGTTGAAGAAGTTGCAAAAATAAAAAACACTCCAAGTAAGAAAGTGAGATTCAGTCCAGAAGTATTTATGCAAGACACACCTCACGGGCCTAGAACTAGATCTGCAATCAAAAGTCTAGCATACATTGAGGAGGCTAGAGTTGAGCCTCATGTCGGTCATGGAGCTGCATCAATGGTTGAAGTTCATTCCTCCCCAAAATAAAGTTATTTGAGAGTGAAAAGACTCACAAATCAGTTAAGAGAGGCCCAAGATCTCATCATGCATCTAAGAGAGGAAAACACGGATATGAAAGTGAAGATAACTACATGCATGGATCACTGTGAGAAAGCTATTGACAAGAACATAAACATGGTAAAAAGGTCCTTGCATATTCACAAGAAACTAAAGAATGTATACAAACATAAAATGGTTCTTCAAAAGGAAAATAGACTTATGAAGATAACATTACACAAATTGAAGAAGAGGATGCCAAAAGGAATTTGGACATGTTCACACAAGCTACTGCTAACTAGTATTATATTGAGCCAAATCTCAATTTTGAAATTTTGAAACTGATAAAGAACCTAACCCATGGCATAAATTTTGATTATGGATTACTTAGTACCATTGTTCAAAGTTTTTGCAGTCAAAAGGGAAAGGACCTCTTACTGGTATTAAAAATGGTGAAGAAAGTGTGCAATAGGTTTGAAAAATAGAATTCTATAGAAATTCCGCAGTGAATTCATGTTCGCTGTAAAAATTGCTTACACAGATATTTCACAACTAAATCCTTTTCGGTGCAGAATTGCTATAGAGGTTTTGCAGCATGTGACAGTTCACTACAGAAACACACAGTCAGCCTCATTCTCTTTTAGTTTGAGGTGATAGCTCAAAGGGACTCCTCCAAAACTTCAAGAGAGCATGGGGAACATGTGTCTCATCTCAAGATCGAACAAATTGATAGCTTCTAGAAGAAATTAATGATAGAAGACAAGATCCTAAAAAATAGGGATTGGAAATGTTTTTGTTGTAACTTCTTGTAACTAATTTCTAACCGGAAGGAATCCAATGTAACTTCCTCTAGTTCAACCCTCTTAGACTAGTAAACATAGAGAGCCTATATATGATGTAATTTTGATGAAGAAAGGGTTATTTTGGAGTTTTGAGATTGTTTTATTTGTTTTGAACTTTGGCATATGAAAAATATGTGTATCTAGATTACATGATTCTAATATAGTGGATGATTATCCATATTTGTTCTTCTTCAGTTCTACTCTTTTCTTATTTCTTCAATGGGATGCTCTGTATATGTGGTACATTTACAACTTGCTTTAATGTTCTATGATAAATGATTTATTACATGATATTATATCCATTAAAGAATTATGTGTTTCTTGGTTGAGAGGTTCTCAGTTAGGAAATATTCTTCAATGAACTATTCAGTCAACATTGGAAGCGATATTGTTTGGTTCATGGTTGTGTTTCTCATGTTATCTTTAGTTTCATTCACATGTTTTCATGTTATTCAAATGTTGTGTTATCCCTTCTTGTTGGGACCTAGGCTATTATTGGATTTGTACTGGACAACTTATCTCAAATATTCTCCGATTCTTTCCAGCTTACTTTATTAAAACCATTCTGGTCACTTGAGAACTAAATGGGTATTAGGCTTGCTCTTAAAGCAGTCTAAGAACAAATCCAGGTGATAACAAAAGGATGGAGAGTGATGACGTGTCATGCCATGTCAACATCCATGTGTCATGCCTCATCAGCCAAGTTGGCACCTAGGGATGATGTGTCATGTCAACATAGTTTCCACATCATCCAATAAATGGTTGATGGTATAGTCAATTGAATTGGGGAAGTTTTTTTGTCAACCAATAGGGATGGTCGATGGCGATGGTCGATTTGACCAAATTCGTAAAATGTTTCATTCATCCAAAGGGAAATCAATGACGGTCGATGGCTGATGGTCGGGTCAATCGATTTAGAGATGTGTTGCAATCGGTTTCCAAAGGAAAGGGATGATGGTTGACGACCAGGTCGACATTTTTGGGAAGGTGTTGTGTGCATCCAAAGGAGAACATTGATCATGAATAGAGCTCGAATCAACGATCTATATTGTTTTAATTTATCAATTGATGGTGAAGACTCATTCACGGTCCTGGGGAAGGTTTGGTGGATCAACGACTGAGATTTTTGTTAGGATCCAAATACTCAAAATATCATAAAATTATAGAATTACACACCATGTATAGAATGTAAACATGGATCACAACTCCAATATAGATAAGTTACAAAATAACTCCTTAAAGAATAGGGGAACCCCCTCCCAATAACCAAATACCTTTCATACTTCACCATTCATATGTCAATAATGAATACATGATCTCTTATATATAGATATTCACACTTGTACATGAGGCCCCTTTATCACTAGGACAATCATATTACATATGTATTTACACATTACATGTACATTTAGGCCCATATATTCCCCCCTTGGGGTCATATCATATACATTTAGCCATATATATGCTCCCCTTGGGTCATAACATAGTACCCTCCTTCAAAAATATTTGTCCTCAAAACTTTGCATTTAAAGGCTTCACATGTGATGAAACCAAGTGATATGATTTTTTTATGTTACTTCTTTCTTCATTCCATTGTTGATGATCTATCCATCCAAAATCAATTCTTTCTAGTCTTAATCCTTGGTGTCTAGTTGTCGAATATTTTTCTTTCCTTTGATTCCATGTATTTTTTTTTAAGCTTCTCCAATTTGTAGTCATTGTTGGTGTTATCACATGAAGTTTTCATGGGTCATATGCGGTTATTGTTAAGACCTAGGTTTACACCTTTGCCCTATCTCTCTCTTTTCTGCTTTCCTTCTTATAATTTTTTACTCTTCTGGTTGATAAAGGCAGGCCGATCAAGTATGATGTATGTGCAAGGAAAAAATATGAGAAAAATGCAGCATTCAGAGCAGTCCATTTCGGGCTTGAAATACAAGAAAAAAAAACGGGTTCAATTTTCAATTGTAAGATCTAAGCGAGAGCAAGATCAACCGTCGGATCAAGAAAAGATTAAGTCATGACCATCAGATCTCATTGGAGAGAGATCGACGGTGGGGAGGCATTGCCGGGATCGGGAAAAAAATTAAAGTTTTTGCATGTTGTGAGACCGCAATCGCTCAGGATCGTTGATCTTCAAGCAAGGGTCAGGCGATATTGTACTCCAAGAGGAAGCACACAGAAGCTGAGTGAGTAAAGGACTCTCGAAGGCCCAAAACCCGGAGTTCATCTAGACCATCCATCAACGAGGAAATGCGGAACCAGATCTCTCACCTTAGAGAATTAACACTTTGGAGGATTGCATGATCAAGTGGAAGAAGGATCATGGAGCCCGAACTCCCAAAGTAAATATCGGTCGTCCAAAAGAAGAGGAAACGTGGAGGCAGATCTCTCACTTCG
>JASDQU010100067.1:359610-377902 GCA_032191745.1 Picea mariana | reverse complement strand
GGATTTAATTGGTGCCCTGAATTAGTCTGCTATTGATAAGTTGGAAAAGTATTTTGAGTTTAATACCCTCATCTATAATGAATTCCCTTAGGTTAATATCCACAGGTTTCTTCCTGCTAAAGCATGTGCGAAGGGGAATATATCCTTTAATTCCCATCCTCCATAGTCCTTTGGAGCATCGATAGAATTCTAATTGGCAAGGTGAACTCCTCCATGAATGTTCTCGCATGGCCAGAGATACTAATAGCTTAGTCTGTACATTTTCTCCAGGACTCATTTGGGAATTCCTTCTAGGACTTTTTTAAGTAGGACTAGCATGCCTCCCCTTGACAAAGTTCTGAAAATCCATGTATAAATCCTAGTTTCCAACTTTCGGATTAACCAACCCCAATCTTCCTTTCGGTAGCAGTATGGTTTGAGGAAGAATCCCAAATATTTAACCCCTTCACTTAAAATTTTGTTTTGAGTAGGGATTATGTTTAGAAAAGAGTTTGATTCAACCTCTGTACAGTTATTAAACAAAATGCATGATTTCTCCAAATTAATTTTCATACACGTAGCTCTACAATACCGGTCTAGTGTTGTTTTTAGCATCCCCATATCTCTTACTGATCCATATATACTGTAGAAGACATTGTCAACAAACAATAAATGAGAGATTGTCTATGATTATGTCACCTTTACCTCTCTCAACAACCCATTAGACCTTGATTCCTTCAACAACTTGCTTAGAGCTTCTGCAATTATTAGGAAGAGGAAAGGGGACAGAGGACATCCCTAACGAAACCTTCTCGAGGCTTTGAAGAAATGTGAGGGAGAGTCATGTATTAAAACAATGAATGAGGGAATTTGAAGGAATCCCATGATCCAATTCATAGTATTTAAATTTATACCCACTTGAATTAGAACCAAGCGTAAGAAGGTCCAGTTCACCCTATCTTAGGCTTTAGACAGGTCCAACTTAAAAATGGTCACCTTAAGATTCGTTTTTTTGACAGAGTGTAGAACCTCTTGGGATATCGCTATAACATCATAAAATTTCCTGATCTTTAGAAAGTCGAGTTGTTCTTCTCCAATTACTTCACTTATTAAAGGCTTTAATCTTCTAGAGATAATTTTAGTTATTATCTTGTAGATGACATTACAACAGGAAATAGGTCTAAATTCCTCAAAAGAGACTGCATTTTGTTTTTTGGGAATGGGGCATAGGAATGTAGCATTGAGAGAACCATGGATTATTCCGGTCCTTTGATATTCTCTCACCATCAGAAGTAGGTTCTCTTTGATAAAATCATAGAATGTTTTGAAAAATTCGACTGTGAAACCATCTAGCCCAAGGATTTTTCCATTCTGCATGGATGAGAGGGTCGCACAAAGTTTCAATTTTGTCACTTCCTCTTCCAAGGACTGATTCATCTCATTAGAGAAGATGGACTAAAACTTTGTTACCACATAGAGGATTCCCTGGATGGGACAGCCCGTGGGGGATGAGAAAAAGGTTTTCAAAGAATCTTGCTCCGGCTTCGGCCTTATCTTGAAACAAGCTTACCATAGACCTTTCCTCATCCTTAACTTCCCATATTGTGTTGATATTCCTTCTATGATTGCAATAATGGTGAAATAATTTTGTATTGTTGTCTCCTGCTTGTAACTAAAGGGCTCTACTCTTTAGACGCCACTCATGTTCCTCTTTTTTCAGCCATGTATACCTTTGCTCCTCCAATCGTTTTAGATCATAGAGCTCTTAGCCTTGATTAGAGAACCTTAGTCAATTATTTTTTTTATTCTTGACAACTTTTCCTTAATCTCCTTGATTTCTTTGTGCCTTTTGGCTTTCCATATTGGAAGCCATTGTTTTATGGATTTTTTTGTTTTCTTTAGATTGGCTTCAAATTGCACCATCAATGGGTCAGGATTTAAGGGAGAAAACCTTTCCCAATTAGAGGACACCAATTTCTTAAAGTATACATCTTCCATCCATACCTGACTAACCTTTAAGGGAGATGGGGAGGATTCAGTTCTAGATTTCCACTGTAGAGAGATAGGTCGATGGTCAGAAAACCCTCCGTCCTCCACCTTAGATTTTAATATAAACCCCATATCCATGAGCTCCTCGAAGATTAGGAATCTATCCAGTCTCTTTGTGACTTCTTCGCTCCTTTTTCTGAAGTTTCACCAGGTAGGGGAAAGCTTTGTCGATTCTAGATCAACCAGACGAGCCTTCTCAAGGAAGGAGAGAAAAAATCCTCTCTGCCAATATTCTCTTAGGTGTGGCCCCCACACCCTCTATGAGGGACAAAGTGAAGTTAAGGTCTCCACTTATCACTAATAGGGGATCATCAAATACACCTGTATATTTCAAATCTTCCTAAAAGAGGACCTTGACAACATAAGGTCTGTAAATGTTGACAGCAGAGAAGGAAAAATAACTATCTTTGTATTTGAGCTTGACAAAGATTGATGAACGAACATAATAGGAAGATAAAGCCTTAAAATATGGACTCCATATAGTGAGGATCCCACCCGACATACCCTTCACATGAACTTCACTGAAGGACTAGTTTTTAAGCTAGGAGCTCACTACCTTCACTGCTATATCTCCAACACACATTGTCTCCTAAAGCATGATTATATCAGGCCCGAGGCTCACGCAAAACCTCTTGAGGGATATATTTTTATGGGGGGTCCCAACCCATATAATGTTAAAGGAAAGAAGAATCATATGGCTGGGGGGGGCAGGGCGCTCCCTGCTCTAAGGGCCTTGGTAATTGTGGCTTGGGTACCTCTTCAAATTTTAGTTGCGTCTTTTTATTTCACTTTAGATAGATGTGAATTTCTTCCAGCTTGCGAAACCAAAGGGGGATCTAAGGCTAGACCACCCTTTAACAGGATAAGATCTTTTGGGTGGTCTTTGGAACACAAGGCATATCCTTTTGTAGGGGGGGAGGGGGCGAGAGGTCAAAGTTTGTGGCACATATGATTGAGAAGGGTTGGCGAGAGGGGGAGTAGGGGAAATCGAGGGAGACATGGATCTTTCCTTGGGAGTGGACACAAGGGGAGGCGGGGGAGGAGAGGAGGACGATCCCCTTTTAGGGTTTCTATCCCTTTGGGGAGATGGAGGTGGAGAGGGAGAGGGTTGAACCACATCTTCCAATTGGGGCTTCAAAGTTGAGGGAATGGAGGAAAGAGTGAGGATAGAGGGGAGGGATTTCCCTTCAACCACCAACAAATATTTCATATCCAAATTAAAAGAAGGAATAATATCATCATCTGGATGAAAATGAAGTATACCTGACTAGGTGGCACGCTTAGCCAATTCCCCCATTGTTGAGGTTGTGGCTAAGATATTTCTAGGGTCGATGTTGAGCTTCACTTTTTTTCCTTCCACCAAGACTACATCCATAGATATAGTTCTACCAAGGGTGGATTTCCTTTTCCATACCTTTGGTGGAAGATTGCACAACGACGAAAAAAGCAAGCATTGCACACAAATGTGGCCAATTTCATGGTAGTCGAAGCATCGAAAGGGTAGCCTCCAGTAGTCTACCATTTTATGAAATATTATGTCTTCAAACACAATGTCAAAACTGTCCACCAGACCTTCCTGAACATTAGCCTCCACTTGGAGCCATGCCTAACGACGATCCTTCTTTGAGGCCCAATTTGGCTCTAACCCCGCAAAGGTTCCTATTTTGTTACCAATGACCTCTACCACTTCTCTGGTCTAGAAGGCCAAGGGTAACCCAGGAAAAATTGCCCAAACCTTCATATGGATCACTGGTTCCTTTACTGTATCAAAATCTAAAGTCGGGGCTTTTAGAAAGAGCCTCGACGGACCCCAAGTTGAGTTTCTTTTTAACAACACCGCACAATCTTCCCCTGATTCAACTCAAAAGAAAGGAGTTCCAACCCCTTGTAAGAAAATGAGCCTCAGGGGAATAACCATGTAATGGCTTCCATTGCTGGTCAATCCACTTCTAGAGGGCCAACTCCCTTGCAGGCTTACCATTGAAACGACCTACTAATATTTTACCAGTGTAGTGAGTGCCTTCTAAAATGGGAATGTCCTCGCCTACTACCATCCTTACACTGCCTCCTTTCTCCTGTATACACTTGATATTTTCTTTGGTCTATGAGCAACTTTAGTTCGACCTTGATCTATTCTACTATTGGTTTTCTCTTCTCTTATGAGACCGCTCTAAGGAAAGCCAAGACGAGTTTGCTTCAACCTCGCATACACAAATTTCCTTGCATGGCCTTCCCCTGTGAAAAGAGAACCATCATGTTTTCGACTCTCGATGCCAAAATTTGGCTCATTAATGTGAGAGATCCTTGGTAGATCATTTCCCTTCTTTGCACACTCAATTGAAACCCCAAAACCTCCAAAATTTGGCTCAGATTCTGAAAGGGGAGGGAATTTGGCCAGATACCCTCTTTCCAAGAATTCATCTTGTGATAAAAAGGAACGTTCATGTGATGGAATTATGCCATAGTCCAGGTCATTTTCATCTAATGGTTCCATTAGTCCCTACATATTCTCTGCACCTCCAAAGAAACTCGAGACTGCCAACTATGGGAGTGGGGGGAAACCAGAGAAGGGGGTCGGGACTCACGAGGGGTTGGAAAAGAAGATAAAGATCTAGAGAGGGGAGAAGATGAGAATGGAGAGGAAAGGAGGCCCGTGTGGCCCTTGTTCTTGGTCCTATTGGCCACAGGTAATATTTTACGAGGGCTAGTCGCAGAGCTCCCCCAAACTCCTACATATGAGAAAGTTATAGCTGAAATAGTTAAGGTAAATTTTGACACTAGTTTACTTCAATAGGGCATAATTCCTTACTCAAAAGTCCATTTGGGGCACAAGATAAATCTATAAAAATATTATGAGCCATAGAAGAAAGACATGGAGCCATATTTGGAATCCGTGTATGTAAAAATGTGCAGGAAGATAAAGAAGACACTTGTAGCATACAAAGATAAATTAAGAAAAACAACATAAACTTCTCTGGACCATAACTTCTAGCTCAGAGCTCGAATTTGAGAAAACAAATAGTCACTGGAAAGGTATTGAGAAGGAGAATACATATATCCACCTAGAATTTTGAATTGGGCACTGAAACTTTCCCAGGAAGTAATAAATCAATTCTGTAGCAGTAAATGACCGGAAAATTGCAACTTGTAAATGTTGTAACTTTTCACTCAGAACTCAGAATGAGGCATGACTACAATCATTGGAGAGTTTTTTTAGAGAGGAATTCATTTAGTGCATCATATTGTGAATTGGTGGATTGTGTTCTTCATAAATTGATGAGAAGAATAACCTATATTCTAATTAATGTAATTTTTATGTTATGCACATTCTAACAATAATTACTACATGCACATTTCTTGCAGAATTAGAGGTACATGAAAACAACTTTGGTTCTTATATGAGCACTGAAGTTATGGAAGATTCCTAGGGATATTACAACCATGATGAGGATATTAGGGGTTTGCATGTCATCCTAGGAAATGTTGAGACAAATTCTAATGGAAGGATAGATAGGCAGGAGCCTGTAACTATGAGAAGTTTGCATAGAGAAGTGCAAAGCTATAGGGCCGATCATGAAAGGATTATGAAAGCTTGGGAAGAGATACATCAGAGATTGAATATGTTGCATAAGCATGTTAACAAAGACTATGGTACCAAGCATGAAGCTAGTGTTAGACAAGTGATTGTATTATGATCCCATAGCAGAAAGGGTGATCATGAGAATTATAGGTAGTCCAAAAGCTTGAGTAGGCACCATCATTTTCCAAGGAAATCCACTCATGCAAGTTCATGGCTAGGGAACATCCCAATTGTGTCTCCTGTCAAGAGGTAGAGAAGAAGGCCTAAGGCAGACACCTTGTAAGGTGAACTAGGGAAAATTAAGTTGCCAACTTTCAATGGTGAGTGTAGGAAAGGAGAAGAGGTCGAGGCCTAACTGTTAATGAAGAAATATTTCCAGTTGTTGAAATATTGTAACTGCAAAGAGTATTCTAATTATTATTGATGTATTATTCATTAGATCAATCCCCTTTTGTGGATTGATCATGTCAGGTATTGTAAATGACCAAATCCCCTTTTGCGGATTGGTCAAACCCTAATTGTAATGGGATAAATGAAAAGTCGGCCCCAGAATTTATTAAAGTGATTATAACAACCCAGAATATATTAAAGTGGTTATAACCACCCAGAATGAGAAGTCAGCCTTGCCAGTGAAAAGACACCCCAGTTCAACACCTGTCAGATTGTATAAATAAGAGAGGTCAACGCCTCATTTTCTCACTCACTCAATGGTTCATCAAAGCGCAAGTTTGGAGCTGTAGTTGGAGAAGAAGGAAGAGAGAGAGAGGCACATTCTTGGGAGATGACTTTATGTATTGTTTGAGTTATCTCTTGGCATTGTATTGGATATCTATATTAAGGAAGTTTTTGTTGGGTTTTCTCCCCCATGAGGGTTTCCCAAGATAAATGATGTGTCTCTTGTGATTGTGTATTTCTCAGTGATCCTATCTATGCTATGGTTATCTAGTGAATTGAAAAGAAACCTAATAATAGCTTAAACCTTATCATGGTATCAGAACTAAGCTGAAGAGAGCATCTTTCACAAGAAGAAGAAAAACATCATTGTTGTCGTACATGAAAATTAGGGATTTTTATTGAAGAATATTTTTAGCCTCAAAACCATCTAGAAAAGTGTGCCCTAACCCAAGGAATTCTTTGGCACCTTCAGTACACCTTTTCAGTGGGTAGATCTCCTGGAAAGTGAAACCCTAGTTTTCACAAAGTACCAGAAGTACCAGAAAACCAGAAGTGCCAGAGTACCAGAAGTACCAGAAAACCATAAGCACCAGTCCAGAAATCCGTTGGTCAAGTTTGAGGGGGTAAAATTTGGATTTTCAGAAATCTGATTGCACTAGCTTACTTGCCTCAGCTCAGTGCATCTATCCCCTAGATCAAAATTTCAAAATTTGAAGCTTGAAAAAATAGGGTTTCCTCATAAAACCCTAAGTTGCAGTTGCAGTTGCAGTACTAGTTGAAGTATCACCTGTATTAAGAGTTGGTGATCATTGTCGTTGCTACCATATGGTGCCACTACCTGCAAATGATATCAGAGCATATTGTCTTAGTACAAGAAGATAGGTTGAAGAAAACACTTGCCATCTTGAGTGAAGAAGACTTGGAAGAAATGCAACACACTCATTATTGAGGACAAGGCTCCAGGTTCCAGGTTTGATTAATTAAGTTGATAAGATTCAAAGTTGCACATGACAAGTTGATAACTAGTCTTTGAAAAGAACTATAATTAGTAGCATGTGAGCATATTGAGATAAATTCTTAATGTAATCATTTTCCTGATACAAACTAACATCTCCTCTAGGAGAAATCTCTTGTGTTAGTTCTAGGTTGCCATGGAGGAATGTTTGACCACAACACTATAAGAGTGTTGACCTCATTTCGTATTGTATTTCTTACTTTTGATCTTTACTTTAGATAGGTCACAAGTGATAGCTCTAAAGGAGCTACTATGATGATTATTCGTGCCATTGTTCTATCTACTATTATCAAAAGAATATTATTCTTGCTTGTTGACCTTGTTTCAGGTCACATGTGATAACCCTGAAAAAGCTATAGTGAAGGTTATTGAAGGCAACATATTATATGAGACATGAAGCAGTCTATGTACATGACCTTATACACTCATGTACCAAAGAAGATGAAGAAGAAGCTATCTTTTGAAATTCAGAGTATCTCGTATGAAGATTGATTATAAGGAGCAGAAGGCTCTGAAGATGACCGAACATTAGAACAAGAACTCATAGTAGAATTGTTCAAAGGTTAATGAAGCCACCTTGACCAGAAGCAGAACTCGTTTGAAGCTTGACTCAGTATTTCACATTTAGACTTGGCATTCAACACCAAGTATACCCTGTAAGAGATGATGAAGTCCTTGTAGACTTAGAAGAAATCGAGAGTACTCAGAAAGGATCAGATGAAGAGACAACTCCCAAGACTGGGAGATAGATGCTATGAGAAGACTAGATTGTAGCTTCAAAAACTTCTAGGAAGATTCCCTTGTTTCAGTAACAGAGAAGAAAGCCATTCAGAAAGACTAGGATATGGATTCTTCCGTGAGACTAGAAGCGAATTCAGTATTGACATCCAAGATTGATCTATACAGATCAAGTATGTTGCAGATGAACAAAGCCTGATGTGTGTCCAGAGGATTCTCCCAGCAAGAGGGAGAAGACTATGTCGAGACACTTATTGAAGAAATAGTTCCAGTATTTATGAAGACAACCAGAAAAACCATGATTCATATATAGTATGAGATGCAGGGGGAGCAATCCCCATATTTAAAATTGAGTGACAATTGGTGGAGTACATTAGTTGGGTCATGGAAAAATAACTATGATAAAAGATAGCGTTAACTCCATGAAAGAAGAAGAGCTATCTCCAGTATCAGTTATTGAGCCACTCTCAGTTTCAGATGAAATTGTTGTCGTGATAGAATAAGAGGAGTTACTCTCAGATTTTAGCAGCCACAGTGAGAATGAAGCAGTCATTCTCAGCCTCAGAGTAGTTACAGGTGCAGAGTCCCAGATTCCAGAAGGAATAGTTGCAAAGAGAGTAGAGGACATACTCCCAGACAGTGAGACAGATAGTGCCTTGCAAAAAGCACATAGAGATAGCACATGTTTGTGCATATTGATTTGCAGCTAAGCAAGTGTACCAGATTGGTACAATGTAACATGGAAATTTGGTTTGAATATTGAAGATAGAAAGCCTCAGGTCTGCAGGTTGAAGAAAGCTCTGTACGTATTGAAGCAATCTCCAAGAGCTTGATTGACAATTTCTTGACGATCTTGGACTTTAACAAGAGTAAAAGTTGATTCTAACATTTATGTCAAGGTTATTAATGATGAGCCAATGAGGTTACTACTATATGTAGATGATGCATTCTTGACAAGATGAAGAAAATATCATCACATATTGCAGAAGAAGCTTGCCACAGAGTTTGATGGAAGACCTAAATGCATTATCTCTTAGGTCTTGAAGTTTGGCAAAGCATAGAGAAGATCTTCCTTAACCAAGGGAAGTATGCAGTTAAAATTGAAAAGGGTTGACATGTTGAAATTAAAATCCATGTACACACCCATGGAAACGAAGTTGAATCTCTTGGTAGATACCTCGTCATAATTGGTTGATGCTACTCTGTTCAGACATATTACTGGTTTAGTGATGTATCTGATGAATACCAAGCTAGATATATGTTTTTCCTTGAGTCGGTATCTAGTAGAACCCAGATGCGTTCACATTGTTGTTGCAAAACATATGATGATATACCTTAAGGGTATGTTGAATTTTGGTATCTATTATACTAGAGATCTTGACTTCAGACTGAGTGGTTACACCGATTTAGATTGAGCTGGAAGTGTTTCTGATAGAAAGATCACTTCAGGATGTTGTTTCAGTCTAAGGTCAGCCATGATCTCATGGCAGTGTAGGAAGCAATTCAATATTGCTCCAAGCACAACAGAAGCGGAATACATTGTTGCATGTTCCACCAGTTGTGAATCCATATTGCTTCAGATGTTGTTGACAGATCTATTTGATCTGGAGATGGAAGCCACCATGATCCTATGTGATAACCAGAGTTGTATAAAGATGATGGAGAACTTTGTGTTCCATGATGAGTCAAAGCACATAGAGATCCAATATCACTTCACCCATGATATGATGCAGAGAGGAGCTATAAAACTCCAATATGTTGGCTCAGATGAGCAAGTTGCAGACCAAGCCTCTGTCTCATGTAAAGTTTAAATACTTTCGAGACAAGATTGGTATAGTCTGAAAGGACCTTCCTCGAAAGGTGGATTAGTGTTGATGATACTATGGTATCTTGATCAGTAGTGTTATCTCCGTTAGTATTTTTATAATCCTAGGGTATCTTATGATTCCTAGGAAAATCTCGAAGGTCCGGTAAGGATGGTCTGTTAGAGTACCACGTGGTAGCTCTGTTAGGATTTTATATCCTAGGGAATCTTATGATTCTTGGGAATCTCCTTGGGGACTGTCAGAGTACCACAAAATGTTGATGTGCCAGCTTAATTGTTGTGATGATGTGCCAGCTTAATTGTTGTGATGCCAACCTCGTGCTGATGACATGCCAGCCTCGTGTTGTGATGATGTGCCAGCCTCGTGCTGTGATGCCATCTTCGTGCTGATGATATTGTGTAGCCAACTTTGTGTTGTGATGCCAGCCTCGTGCTGAAGACTCTCAGCCTAGTGCTGATGTTGATGATGCTCCAGCCTTCGTGTTGTGATGTTGTTGTTGTTGATGATGCTCCTGCCTTTGTGCTGTCATATTGTTGTTTTTGATGTTGTATCAGCCTTGTGCTGTTATTGATGATGATGATGTATTAGTTTTATATTAATCCATGTTGATGCAGTTGATGATGATGCCACTTCATCTTCTTGTTTAAGTTGATGATGATGATGCCACTTCAGCTTCTTGCTGAAGATGATGATGATGATGCCACTTCAACTTCTCGTTGAAGTTGATGATAATGATGCCACTTCAGCTTCTTGTTGAAGATGATGATGATGATGCCACTTCATCTCCTCGTTGAAGATGATTATGATGATGATGATGTTATTTCATCTTTCATGGCGAAGATGATGATGTGACTTTAACCTCACGCTGAAGATGATGATGATGTTACCTTAGCCTCATGCTGATGAGGATGATGATGCCATTCCAGCTCCCTACTATTAATGATGATATTGATGATGAGAAAAACTTCTGATGATTTATAGATATGCCAGTCAGTGTTCCAAGATGTTGTTGATGATGTTGCTCTCTTTCTCGCTTGATGTTGTTGTAGAATACCCTTCTTGTTAAGGGGGAGTGTTGAAATATTGTAACTGCAAAGAGGATTCTAATTACTATTGATGTATTATTAATTAAATAAATCCCATTTTGTGGATTGATCATGTCGGGTATTGTAAATGACCAAATCCCCTTTTGCGGATTGGTCAAACCCTAATTGTAATGGTCTAAATGAAAAGTCGGCCCCGACATATATTAAAGTGGTTATAACAACCTAGAATATATTAAAGTGGTTATAACCACCCAAAATGAGAAATCAACCCTGCTAGTGAAAAGACCACCCAGTTCAGCGCCTGCCAGATTGTATAAATAAGAGAGGCCAATGCTTGATTTGCTCACTCACTCACTTGTTCACCAGAGCGCAAGTTTGGAGCTGCAGTTGGAGAAGAAGGAAGAGAGAGAGAGGCACATTCTTGGGAGAGGACTTTCTGTATTGTTTGAGTTATCTCTTGGCATTGTATTGGCTATCTATATTAATAAAGTTTTTGTTGGGTTTTCTCCCCCACGAGGGTTTCCCAGGATAAATGATGTGTCTCTTGTGATTGTGTATTTCTTAGTGATCCTATCTATGCTATGGTTATCTAGTGAATTGAAAAGAAACCTAATAATAGTTTAAACCTTAACACCAGTTGCATGATTACCCCTCAAGGGTAGAAGCTAGAATTGCAACCTTCACTTGCAAGGAAAGGTAGCCATGTGGTGGGATCAAATTAAGCAATCCAAGCACTTTGATGAGAAGAGAATCTCATGGAGGTAGTTCAAAGGATATTTTCAATAGAAATATTTGTCCAAGAATTATTATGAAAGGAAGATAAAAGAGTTCTCTGAACTCAAATTGGGGACCATGAGAATGGATGAATATGAGAAGAGGTTCTTTGAATTGATAAAACATGTGGAATTCATAAATGATGAGAAAGTCAAAATCCAAAGGTTTCTAAGTGGGTTACCCTCTTTTTACAGTGACAAGATACAATATGATAATCTGAGGACTTTGGAGGAAGCCATAAGGAAAGAAAAACATCTTTATGAATAGAGTTGAGGAAGACCAATTTTCCAAAAAGATTGGAATGAAAAAATGAAAGGGAAAAATGATCAAAGGCAGAAAGGTTTTAAGCCACCATTTTTCAAGAACAACTCCCAAGCAAATCAACAAGGTTAGTCAACACAAAATGAGCACAAGATTGTGTATTCATTTGGGGAAAGACCAAGGCATCAATGTGTACAATGTTGGGGATGTGAGGGAAATCACTTATATAGGGACTACCCTCACAAAGAAGAAAGGATGAAGATTGTCCACAACATTCAGGAGGATGAAACGATTGAAGAAATGGGAGGAAACATGCCAAGGATTTATGCATCATTGGAAAAAAAGAAAGAGGAATATCAATCTCCCATGATTGAAGTGGAAGGTAAGATTGATAATGATTCTAGAGCTAGCTATAATTACATAAACTCTAACATTGTTGAAAGATTTTACTTGAAAATGAGTAATCACAATAAATCTTAGTTAGTTCAATTAGCCACACGGGATAAGAGGAAGATCAATGAGTTGGTTAAAGATTGTTCAATAAACATGAATGGGTTCAACACAAAGGTAGATGCGAACATCATTCCTTTGGGTTCATATGACTATCTAATTGGCATGGATTGGTTGGAAAAACACCATGTTGTCCTAGATTGTTACAACAAGACAATCACATGTCTTGATGAAGAAGGGAAGTAGGGAAAGATTCAATACATTCCAAGGGTTGTAGTTGTTAGAGAGATTTCAACTATGCAGTTGAAGAAGAGTTTCAGAAAATGATGGCATAGTTTTGCAGCCATATGGAATAGACAGTGAAAGATGAAGTGGCAAGTATTGAAGACCATCTGGTCTTAAGGGATTTTGAAGATGTTTTTGGAGAGATCCTATGATTTCCACCAATTTAGAGAGACATTGATTTTTCTATAAATTTGATGCCAAGAGCCACCCCAGTGTCCAAAACATCATACATAATGGGCACACCAGAATTGAAGGAGTAGCATATCCAACTTGAAGAATTGTTAAAGAAGGGGTATATACGTCCAAGTGAATCACCTTGAAGAGCCCTAATTATTTTTGTAAAGAAGAAAAATGGAACTTTAAGGCTGCGTATTGATTTCAAACAAAAAAATAAGGTCACCATAAATAACAAATATCATTTGCCAATGATTGATGATTTATTCGATCAACTGAAAGGTGCAAGAAAATTTTCCAAGATTGACTTGAGATCAGGTTATCATCAAGTGAGTATAAAGGAAGAAGATATCAACAAGACAACATTCATGACAAGATATGGGGATTATGACTTCACAGAAGTGCCATTTGGGCTATCAAATGCACCAACATTTTTTATGTGCCTAATGAATGGAGTGTTCAGGGAGTACCTCGACATGTTTATAATTGTGTTCCTCGATGATATAATTGTCTATTCTAAGTCAAAAGAAGAACATGAGCACCTCTAAAGAATGATATTGCAAGTATTGAAAGAGCATAAATGGTATGTCAAGCTAAGTAAGTGCATCTTTTATCAAAATAAGATTCACTATTTAGGGCATATAATTTCAACAGATGGGATAGCAATGGATCTTGAGAAGATAAAGGCCATCAGAGGATGGCCAATGCCAAAGAATGTGACAAAGTTCATATCATTCATGGGTTTTTTTGGTTAATATCGAAGATTCATAAAAGGATTCTCAAACATTGCAAGCCCAATCACTTCTTTGCAAAAAAAGGGAGTGAAATTTGAATGGACTCCCAAGTGTGGAGAGAGTTTTCAATAGCTGAAAAAGATTTTGGCAAGCGTGCCAATCTTGAAAATTGTAGATCCAAATGAAGATTTTGTTGTGTGCAAAGAAGGGATTAGTGGAGTTCTCACACAAAAATATCACGTGGTATGCTATGAGTCCAAAAAATTAAAAGAGCATGAGAGAAATTATGCTACACATGACTTAGAATTAGCAAAAAATGTACATGCATTAAAAATGTGGAGACATTACCTCACGAAGAGGACATTTGAGCTAAGGACAGACCACTGTGGTCTGAAACATTTGTTTGGACAACCAACATTAAATACTAGACAAACTAGAATGCTGAAATTCCTTAGTGAATGTGACTTTGAGATTAAACACATCAAAGACAAATAAAATCAAGTGGTTGATGCACTCAGCAAGGGAGCTCATGAAATGCATATTGCAACCATTAGTATGTACATGAATGGCCTGAAAGATAAAATTATTGCAGCAGGAAATTCAAATCAACAATACTTAAAAATAAAATAAGCATTACAACAAGGTAATTTTCAGCAGAAATTTAATTATTATGAGCTGGAAGAAGATGAAATTTCATGTAAAAAGATAAAGTATATGTGTCGAATTCCAATGAGCTGAAAAATGCATTGCCGAGGGAAATGCACAATGTACCATATGATGGGAACCCATGATATCAAAAGACAAGTGCAACTATGAGAAGCCAATACTTTTGGCCATGAATGAAGAAATAAGTAGCTAGTTACATAGTCAAATGTCTAGAGTGTCAGAAGGTGAAGACTAAACATAGACATCCAGCTGGGTTATTACAACCATTTCCCATTCCAGAATGAAAGTGAGAAGTTGTTACAATTGATTTTATTACAAGGTGGTCTAGAACAATGAGGCAACATGATTCCATCATGGTGGTGGTGGATGAATTGACTGAGGCAACACATTTTATTCCTGTGAAGACAACACACAAGGCAACAAATATTGAAAAAATCTACACGAAGGAAGTTGTCATGCTACATGGGGTGCCTAAGACAATTGTTTCAAACATAGATCCAAAGTTTACATCCAATTTCTGGAAGGGTTTGTGCAAAGGCTTTGGAATAAATTTAAATCTCAGTACAACGCATCACCCAGAGTCATATGGGAAAACAAAGAGGACTAACAAAATAATTGAGAACATGCTTGGAATGTATGTGATGGACTAGTCATCAGAGTGAGAAGATTATATTCATTTAGTTGAATTTTCTTACAATAATGCGTATTAAAACTAATCCCATTTGAAGTATTGTATGGTAGAAGTGTAACACATTAGTGAGTTGAGATAATCCAACAAAAATAGTGGTTATTGGACTAGATTTGTTGGCAAAGATCAAACATAATTTAAAGGCTCCCCATGATAGGAAAAAAAGTTATGTAGACAAGAATATAGTGTTTAGAATTTTAAAGTGGGTGAACATGTGTTTTTGAAAGTGAAGGCGAAAAAAAGTTCACTAAGATTGAGAAGTTGTCGAAAGTTGACAGCAAGATATTGTGGACCTTTTGAAATATTAGAAAAGATAGGCTAAGTTGCATACATGCTAGCATTGTATGCATCCATGATAGTGCATAATGTATTTCATGTGTCATTATTAAAGAAATATGTGCCTGGCCCTAACCACATAATTGATTGGATTGTGATCCAGGTGGAACACGAAGGGGATTTCCGGGTGGAACCAGTACACATCCTAGACTAGAAAGTCAAAGTGCTCAGGAAAAAAGTCATAAGGACGATAAAGGTTCAATGTACATACTACGATCATGAATATGCTACATTGGAGCATGAAGAAAACATGCGGGAGAAATACTCGCAATTTTTTGACAATTTTGAAGAAAATAGAATGTAAGACTCCATTTTGAGCAGCTAGAGTTCTGGAACCACATCTTAGATTATTAGACAACATGCGTTGGGGGCCTTGATAAAAGAATGGCACATTCATTGGGTTATCCTAATAAATGAATGGTGCATTTCTTGGGTCCGCGGGTTTAGAGGAACATGAGATTTTGGTTGGAGTTGTTGCTGGAGTTGTGAAATTTCAAATTTTTTTTTTTAAGCATTGTGATGTAAATTTGTATATGTATATCGACATAGTGTGCACTGAGGATGGTGCACAATTGTAGGGGAAGGAGAATGCAACATCCCGCTATAATCCCCAATTTAATTAATGCTTAATGTAGATATAATGTGTGGCTATGGCCAAACAATGTATCGAAATGTATTTCTAAGATTTAATAATCAAATGTGATGTCAATTGCTAAGGGGACATGGACAAAGATGGGGGCTAAATTAATCCACAAGAGAGAGAAGGGTATAAGAGAATGTCTAATAGAGGGGTCAAAGGAGGAATTACCCATGTCTATTAATTCCACTCACGTTCTTGAATTTTATTATCATTATGTATTAAACTCTATTTGAGTGTCCCCAAAGCCAATCATTGAATGCATGTAAGATGGTTATTGTGAGAATTCACATCTCATAGTTATTGGAAGCATGGGGGTTGAGTACAACCATCTTGGGGAAGTGTGCGAGTCAAACAAACACACCAAAGGAGAGGAAATTCGTATAGGCAGTGACAACAGTTTTGGACAATCAAATTTTTGGCATGACCGACAAGTAGAGAGAATAAAGGAGAGCTTGGAGGTGGAGCAACAATGAAGGGAAAATTATGGAGCATGCTAAAACGTTTTTGGAGCGATTTGGAGTGATTTGGAGAGAAAGATTGAAGATCCAGGTTGTTAGACTTGAAGAGTGAACTCCTGTGTGAGTTGCACTATAACAACAAGTGTGTGTTGTTGTTTGTGTTGAGATTTGGGTACCTTGGAAAGTGGTCCCCATGTGCTTATGAGTCTCTAATCACAAAGGGGGAAGACTATTACCCTTATACTTTACTTTATGATTCTAATTTCACTTTGACTTAGGAGTTTTAAGTCAAAAGTGCAATATGTCACTTAAGTCATAAAGTGAGAATTAATTCACAATGTGGGTGAATTAATAGACATAAATCAACTAAGGAAAGTGGGTTTCCTTAGTGAGATTTTAGGATGAGATCTCACCCATTGATTAGACTTGGCTAGATCTAATCTAGACCATTGATCTTTTAGGGTTGGCTCAAGGAGGCTAAAGAGAGGGTAAAGGTATTTTTGAAACTCATTCTTCACTTGTGTTTTTTGAAGAAGAGAAGAGGGGCACATTTCTTGAGGAGAAGAAGAACACACTTCATGAGGGTTTGAGAAAAACCCTTGAGAGCTTGAGGAGAGGCTCTTGTGTTGTTTGAGCTTGCATGAAGAGAATTTCCATGGAGACATAGCTTCCATTTATGAGAGGGAGCATTTTCATGGAGGAGGGGTGCATCTAGGAGAGGAGGGCACATTTATTATCCTTCATGTGCTCATCAGAGGAGGAGGACTTATCAGATTGAGATGAGGTCTGATGCATAGGGAGAAAAGAGCTTGGGATCTTGTTTCTGTAGAGAGATACGTTCATATTATGGCTCAGTTTATTTATGGTGATCATTTCTGCTAGGAGGAGGGTGCACCTGTTGAGAGCACTAGCAGATACCTAGTAGCAGATCTGCTTGGAGGATTTGAGCTCTGACAATTTCAGTGGAGAGGCAACACAAGAGAGGACATTCCTGTGGAGGGATTTCTTCATTGGGTTCCAGATGAGCTAGGGTGCTTCAGTTCAGTGCAGAGGGCAATAAAGGGAGAGGGCGCACCACATATTGGGCACTTCTTTCTTTGGTTCTTGTGGCAAGGCTCGTGAGGAGCTTTCTATGTATACAGGTTCCATTTTATTTCATTACTTGTTGTATCTCTTGCTTTGATCATCATTATATAGACATATATCCCAAACTGGTTTTCCTCGGGGGGGTTTTATCCAAGGTCATGTTGACCAAAAATACCTATGTACAAAAATGCATGTGTTAGTCTCTTAGATCTGTTCATTTTCAGCTATAAAGATCTTTATGTGTATTGTACTTATTTTAGTATGCATTTGCTAACTTTTGGTTACTAAAACTACATGCTAGAGTACCTAAAATTGGAAGTGCAATCGTAACAAATCAGCAAGAAGTTCTTGGACTGTTGGCTGTCCTAAAACAGCAGAAAATACTTTATCAGACAGTTGAAACTTAGAGCCTATCTGTGGTCAAAGACAGACCCAATAGGAAAGCTTGATAGGACCTGAAAATCTTCATGGTATCAGAGTTGAGGTGGCTGATTTTTTAGCAGTTTGGACAGCATATGTGTTGGCTGTCATATACATCTTCTTGGCAGATTTTTGAGGACAACCATTGACACATTCAGTGGTTGTTAGAGGGTAGATTTTTGCAGAGGAAAGTTGGGAATTTTTTTTTGGCACTTGTGGACAACCTCTTTTCACACCTGTTGTTGAAATAATGTAACTGCGAAGAGCATTCTTATTATTTTGTTATTGGATTAAATCCCCATTGTGGATTAATCATGTCATTATTATTATTTTTATTATTAGATTAATCCCCATTGAGGATTAATCAAGTCGGTAATTGTATAAGGACCAAATCCCCTTTTGCGGATTGGTC
>JASDQU010100067.1:287290-347055 GCA_032191745.1 Picea mariana | reverse complement strand
TAAGAGGGAGTGTTGAGATTTGGGTACCTTGGAAAGTGGTCCCCATGTGCTTATGAGTCTCTAAGCACAAAGGGGGAAGACTATTACCCTTGTAATTTACTTTATGATTCTAATTTCACTTTGACTTAGGAGTTTTAAGTCAAAAGTGAAATATGTCATTTAAGTCATAAAGTGACAATTAATTCACAATGTGGGTGAATTAATAGACATAAAGCAACTAAGGAAAGTGGATTTCCTTAGTGAGATTTTAGGATGAGATCTCACCAATTGATTAGAATTGTCTAGATCTAATCTATGCCATTGATCTTTTAGGGTTGGCTCAAGGAGGCTAAAGAGAGGGTAAAGGTATTTTTGAGACTCATTTTTCACTTGTGTTTTTTGAAAAAGACAAGAGGGGCACATTTCTTGAGGAGAAGGAGGACGCACTTCATGAGGGTTTGAGCAAAACCCTTGAGAGCTTGAGGAGAGGCTTTTGTGTTGTTTGAGCTTGCATGGAGAGCATTTCCATGGAGCCATAGCTTCAATTTCTGAGAGGGAGCATTTTCATGGAGGAGGGGCACATCTAAGAGAAGAGGGTGCATTTATTATCCTTCATATGCTCATCAGAGGAGGAGGACTTGTCAGATTGATATGAGGTCTGATGCATAGGGAGAGGAGAGCTTAGGCGCTTGTTTCTGTGGAGAGAGATGTTCAGATTATGGCTCAGTTTATTTATGGTGATCATTTCTGCTAGGAGGAGGGCACACCTGTTGAGAGGACTGACAGCTACCTGGTAGTAGATCTGCTTGGAGGATTTGAGCTCTGACAGTTTCAGTGGAGAGGCAACAAAGGAGAGGAAATTCCTGTGGAGGGATTTCTTCATTGGGTTACAAATGAGCTAGGGCGCTTCAGTTCAGTGCAGAGGGCAACAAAGGGAGAGGGTGCACCACAGTTTGGGAACTTTTTTCTTTGATTCTTGTGGCAAGGCTCGTGAGGAGCTTGCTATGTATATAGGTTCCATTGTATTTCATTACTTGTTGTATCTCTTGCTTTGATCATCATTATATAGACATATATCCCAAACTAGTTTTCCTCAAGGGGTTTTTATCTAGGGTCATGTTGACCAAAAATACCTATGTACAAAAATGCATGTGTTAGTCTCTTAGATCTGTTCTTTTTCAGCTATAAAGATCTTTAGGTGTGTTGTACTTATTTTAGTATGCATGTGCTAACTTCTGGTTACTAAAACTACATGCTAAAGCACCTAAAATTGGAAGTGCAATCGTAACAAATCAACAAGAAGTTCTTGGACAATTGGCTGTCTTAAAATAGCAGCAAATACTTTATCAGACAGTTGAAACTTAGAGCCTATCTGTGGTCAAAGACAGACCCAATAGGCAAGCTTGAGAGGACCTGAAAATCTTCAGTTTGTTGGTAGTTTTTCTAGCAGTGAGCTCCCTTGAGTTCCCAACAAAGAGATTCTTGGTTATCTGTCCCAAAGAGACCCTGATAAATGAATGGGACACCTGAGGGACTGAGATCGGTGAAGGGGTACATTCCTTGGTTTGGATAGGTCGAGATGAAGAGAGTTGGTGGAAAATTGGGATAGTTGTAGGAGAATATCAGTGGGTTTGGGATTTCTTAGCAGTGAGTGGAGAGTGAGAGACCACCCTCTTTTGTAGATTGCTAACCCTAGCTTGGGGGTGACTTGTTGTTGAGATTTGGAACAACAAATCTATGGTTGGGTGGAACGTCCGTCCCAAACAACTGGTTGCACAAATGTTTTTAAAAGATTAATGTTTTATCTGTTGTTGTCTTATATTTATGGGTTAATTTGTTGTGGATTAACTTTGTTGTTGAGCAAGATTATATGCTACCGAGTTGAGTTATTTCAAGCTCCATTCATGTCTTTTTTAGCATGTTGTAGATATATTTAATTAATGATAATAGACAACAGTTAAATCTTGTTGTAATTCATAGTTGATAAGCTACATGAAACTAGTTAGCAGAGAATTATAAAGTTTATGAGTGTTTCTGCACATAATGGACCTCAATTGGGTTGGGGAACCTTATAATGGATATTCCACTGGATAGTTCATCACAACAAATCTTACAAATCACTACTAAACACTGCGAAGGTTTTCCTCTGCTATGCAATGCTTACTTATGATCAAAATGCAATAAACTAAGAATATAAACAAAGCTACAAAAATAAAATGACCACACCATCTACACAATCAACACAAGATATATCTTGGAAAAACCAATATGGGAAAACCTATCTAGAAGTTGAGGACCGCGCCTTACTCTTTTCTTCTCGAATATAAAATGCAAATAGAAAGAAAGATGGACACATTATGTAGTTGCAATAGAAATTATTTCTACTACATGGTCTTCTACTTCTTCTGTTCTGCTCATAATATCCCACTCCTTTGCTCATCTATGAAACAAGAAATAAATACAATAGAAACAAAACCCCTTCCTTTCCTTGTGACTCAATGTTTAACATGTCACAATATATGTATAATGTTAGGGTTAGGGTTTTTTCATGCCTCAACTCCTAATTAGTGTTAGGGTTTTGGACCCTCTAGAATCTTCTTGAAAGTCCACATATGACTAGCTCCACATATGTGAGTAGTGGGAGTTGATGTGGCATCCACTTTACATTGTGGTGATCAAAGCATATGTCAACTTGTGGGATGCATAACTTCCTCATACATACTTTAATTGAGGTGATCTTTAGATTGTTGCAAATCTCTCAATGAGTAGAACAATGTTGATGGGATGGGAACTTTGTTTGCAAAGTTTTGGCCACAAAAATGGTCGTTAAATGCCCAAAATGAGCTCTGGAAAGAGCATGAGGTTGATACTCAATACAATTGAACTTGCACTTCGGCATTGCTAGAAAATTTGGACAAGACAAAGCACCTTATTTGTGTTGACAACATAGATGTGATTGTGAAGGTAGATCACTAGTCTAATCATTGATGTAGAGAAGTTGTTGAAACATCCCAGGACTCTGAAGTGGGATGTTGGAGTAGAAATAGGTAGGAGTTGGATTCCCTTATTCCAACATCAAGGTAATCATGAAAATAGATCTAACAACTGGGAAAGAAGAAATTAAAAGAATAATAACTCTATCATCCAGGCTGACGTGAATCACAAGACCTTGGCAACATTTAAAAACTAGATGGACTATCCTGATTAATAGTTTGAAACGTTGACTCTAAATCTATCTATGCAGATGAACTATAAATAACTATGGAGAATATAAATCACAACATAAATCTTCTAACTAAAATAAATCGTGATTGTCAAATTGGAAAAGTGATTGTGATATTGTCATTATCATAATCAATATTATTCTACATTTGTAGGTTCTTAGTTCTATATCTTACTATTTTCCAATTTTGATTTCTTAGCATATATATATATATATANATAAATCACAACATAAATATTCTAACTAAAATAAATCGTGATTGTCAAATTGGAAAAGTGATTGTGATATTGTCATTATCATAATCAATATTATTCTACATTTGTAGGTTCTTAGTTCTATATCTTACTATTTTCCAATTTTGATTTCTTAGCATATATATATATATATATATATATATATATATATATAAGTGATGCACCCGACCCCCATGCAACCCCTCTTACAGATTCAAAAACTAACGCACTTGTACCTATACCCATGCACCCTAACTACCTTGACCGAATCCCAAATCATGATGTATCTGAGTTCTCCTGCCTCAACCTATTCCTCATAAGATGCTCAGATAACTTCTTTGGACCTATCCAGGGCCTCATACACGAAGTCCATGATAGCTTGTCACCATCAACAAATTGAAGAACTTTTACCCAATGTTCACTCATTGCACAAAACTCATGTATTGAATCCCTAAAGGATTCTTTGTAAACAAGTGAAGTAATAGCTTGCCCCTTTAGTTTCTTCTTGCCAATTGTGAGTTGATGTTTCCTGTCTGTAGTCAAGAGAAGGAAACCACTTCTGTATTGCAGACTTGAGATATGCCCATGACGTGATGGTTGGTTGATTGGAGGCAGCCAAAGTTTGAGTTTGGGAGTGCCACCAAGTAAGTTCTTGGTCCTCCATATGAACTTCAACAATCATGAACTTCTGATCATCAGTTATATTCTTTTGGGTTTTTAAGTAGGCATCTAAATTCCAAACCCAGACATCCAATTTTTCTCAATTGACAGAATCATCAAAATGAGAGTTAGAGATTTTGGTGTCCAACTACAAAGTAGGCCGACTCAATGGAGCAGAGCCTTGGAGAACAAGGCAGTAAGAGTTCCCAAAATCATTTCTCACTGTTGTTGTTGCTAATGACCTTTCATTAGCTTATCAAACATAGAGACAAAATCTTGGGTCAGCTTATTCTGGAACTTACTTTGTCCTTGAGTCAAGAGAGATTGAACTTCATTATATTGTTGTCATTGGTCACAAAGCTCTTGTGCCATTAACTGGACAATGTTTGTCGGTTAAGAAAGATCAGGAGCAACATGAATATATAAATGCTTTCCAAATTCTGTCATGGATGCTGCTCAGAAATAAAGTCTGCAACTGTAGATAAAATTCCACTGAACTATAACAGAATTTTACAGTTTCGAAGCACTCAAGAAAACTAATAAAATTAGGGCAGTAAAGCAGAACATAAGTGTCCTTTTAAAATTTCAGTGAGAATAACAACTAGGTCTTTTATTCAGAAAACAAATCTACACTGCTTGAACAGAGAAAACAAACATGTGTGCTCAGATCTAAGATAGATTAGATATTTAGTTAAAGAATAGATCTAGAATAAACATCAATTCTGATCTATAATGCTGGTGAAATTTTCATACAGATCTAAACTCAAAATGAACTCAAATCTGATTATGAGCAATATAACAACTTCTGAAACAAAGAGTAAGAACCAAACTCAAGATACAGTCCAGATCTGATAACCTATAACATTCAATGCTGATATATATATCTATACAGATCAAAATAAAACTCAAAACAAAATCCAGATCTGATAATGGTAAACTGAATAGATAACTTACCTTGCCTTGAAGTCTTACCTCTGAAGGAGTCACAGCCACACACTAGAGATGCAATATCATTTGTAATTATGCTCAGACAAAATTCAGAATCATAGATCCACCATATAGTTTGGATCTCTTGCCAAGAGAAGAATAGACTTACTTGCCACCAAGAGGATAAGCCACTTAGACTTCACACAGGAAATTTCTATAATCAAACCCCCATACACAGTTTCTATGTTCAAACCCTCATACACAATGATAGGTACGACAGTCTTAACAATTTAGTAGAGGGGTTGTGGCTCATTATGAGGGACATATCTGCATAGAAGAGAGGTAGCGGCACCTTAGGGAGGAGTCTAGCCTTGCTGTAAAAGGTGACAGCAGCCACACTTCTCAGCTCACAAGTTGACACAGCAAAACAGGCCTGGAATTTGCAACTTAAAGGAGCCTCGGATCCTCACCCATGGGGAGCAGACATCAACAGTCTTCAAGTTGAGCAAAGAGTAGAGAAGGGTCGAACCACCACACAAAACTCAACAACAATTACAACAAAGGGGCCGCAACAACTTCAGAAAATACTCCAACAGCAGATGAAAAGAGGGCTGCAACAAAGAGAGAGGATCCGCTCACCTTAGAAGCTCAAATAAAATAAAAGTATGTTGTGAAGGGTAGAGGGTAGGCTTATTTATAGTTTAGGCTAGGGCAAAATAATAGAAATTAAATTAAAATAATTATTATTAAAAATAACATGTTTAAATTAATTAATTTAGACATGTTATAATTAACATTTTAATTTAAACTTTACTTTAACCCTAAAGACAAAAACAAAAACCCCAAACCAACACAAGCAAGGGTAAAGGAGGGTTTAGGTGGGATAGTTTGGTGGCAATACTTGTCCATTCATATTCAAGGTGACCTTAGTAACTTTATCATCATTGCATATGGGATACATCCCTCATGTGGTCATGCCCACCTTCAAGGAGGGTCATACACCAACAAAATACCTGATCAAGGATCAAGTTGCCCCATAACATTTCTGGGGTCTTATCCACCAAGGTACAAGACCAAGGATCAACCCATGCCCCAGGCATGGGTACCCTGGACCATATCTAGGGGCTTTAACTGCTTGGACCCATACCAAGAACCCCAGTCATATACTGAGGGCCCTCTCAGGGGTATTTACTGCTTGGTTCCAGACCAAGAACCCCATTCATATACTGGGGGCCCTAACAAGGGTCTTTTGCCATGGAACTGACTGTTTGGTTCCAGACCAAGTACCCCAGTAGTGCACTGGGGGCCCTAGATCTCAGCTAGGGTCTTTTCCATCCTCCCGGAGAATGGCTCTTGCAGCTGCTATAAATTTAACACTCCCTCTTAGCAAGAGAGGCATTCTCAGCTACACCAAGCTTGCCACGAAAGTATACAAACTTTGTCAGGGACAGTGGCTTGGTAAAAATGTCTATTGTCTGTTCTCCTGTCGGAACATACTGAATGCTGAGAACGTTCTTCTGAACCATGTCCCAGACATAGTGATATCTCATCTCAATGTGTTTCGATATGTCGTGAAACACAGGGTTCTCAGTGAGCTTTATACAACTCTGATTGTCACAGTGAATGACTGTGGGTTCAAGCTCTGAAATGAACAAGTCTGAGAGTAGCTTCCTGAGCCACACTGCTTCTCTGCCAGCAGCACTAGCAACAATCTATTCTGCTTCTGTAGTGCTTTGGGCTACAGAGCCCTGTTTCTTGCTGGACTAGGAAATCATTACTGAACCCAAACTGAAGCAATATTCGGAAGTACTCTTCCAGTCCAGTGTATTGCCCATCCAATCTGAATCTGTAAAACCATGGAGCATTACACCTCCATTGGAGGTGTATCTGAGACCATAAGCTATAGTTCCCCGAACATATCTCAGAATGTGTTTTACAGCAACCATATGAATATGCTTTGTTTCACACATGAACTGGCTAAGAGCATTTACTGCATAACAGATGTCTGGTCTCGTATGTACGAGATACATCAAAGATCTAATGATCTGTCGATATACAGTGGGGTCTTTTGGATCTGAACCTGTAACTTGCTCTTGTAGTTTCTTTAGGTTAGAGATCATTGGAGTTGTCATGGGCTTACAGTCCATCATGTCAAATCTGCGAAGTATATCAACTGCATATTTACCATATGAGAGAAAAATCTCTCCTGGTTTCTACCAAACCTCCAAGCCCAAAAAATAGTGCATGAGCCCCAAGTTTTTCATTTCAAATTCTTCAGAAAGCTCCATCTTAGTCTGAGCTATCAAGTTTTCCTCTCCAGTGAGGAACAGATCATCCATGTATAAGACTAGGATAACTGGATGATTTTGAACAATCTTTATATAGAGATTTGGATCTGTTATGCTCTTGGAGAATCCAAGACTTTGTAGAAAACTGTCTATTCTACCATACCAAGCTCTCAGAGCTTGTTTCAACCCGTACAGGGCTTTCTTGAGTTTGCACACGAGATCTTTTATCATGTATCACAAAACCTTCCAGTTGCTCAATGTATACTTCTTGTTCAACTTCATCGTTAAGAAAAACAGTCTTAACGTCCATCTGGTGAAGTTTCCAACCAAAAACTGTTGCAAGTGAAATAATAATCTTAATTGAAGTATACCTGGCAACTGGAGCAAAAATCTCGTCGTAGTCAATTCGTTCTTTCTGAGAGAAACCATGAGCCACAAATCTCGCCTTGTATTTCTCAATGCTGCCATCTGCTGCATGCTTTATCTTATAAAGCCATTTTGAAGTTACTACAGATTTGCCATGAGGTTTAGGAACTACAGTCCATACATCATTCTTTAAAATAGAATCATATTCTTCATTCATAGCATCTTTCCACACTTGATGTTTGGAGGCATCAACAAATGTGGAAGGTTCTATATCAATTATAGTATTTAAATGAGCTATGAGACCAGAGTACTTATCTGGTTTATTGCTTTCTCTGAAGGTGCCCTTAGGAGCTGAATGTTTTTCTGCTTCTTTCAATATCTCCTAACACTAGGCTGGTTTCCTTTTAGTAGAAGGTATCTCCATTGGAAACTCAACAGTATCCCTTGAGGGGTCCACTGGAAATTCTGAGGTTTCCTCCCTCTGCTCATCTGGAAGAGGAGAGTTTGAAGGGTCCAGTGGTGGAGCTTCTTGCTCCTCTGAATCACATGGAAGTTCTATGGCCCGACGAAAAGCTATTTCTTCATGAAAAGTCACGTCTCTGCTTACTTCGATGAACTTTTGGCCAGGGATATAAATCCTGTAAGCTTTTGAGGTCTCACTGTATCCCACAAAAGTTCATTTCTTGCCGAAGGGCTCTAGTTTAGTTCTCTTCTCTTTTGGAATGTGTATATAAACTGGGGTGCCAAAGATTCTTAAATGATCAACTAAGGGCTTACATCCGGTGAAAACTTCTTCAGGAGTTTTCGCTTCAAGGGCTTTGTGTGGACATCTATTCTGAATGTAGACTGCAATACTGGTAGCCTCAGCCCAAAGTGATAGAGGTAAGTTTTGATCATACATCATAGCCGTGACTGCTTCACAAATAGTTCTATTCTTTCTTTCAGCAACCCCATTCTGCTGAGGGTTGTATGGTACAATTAGCTCCCTCTTAATTCCAGAGGCTCGATAGAGTTCGTCGTATTTGAAGGAGTCAAATTCTTTACCGTTATCTGTTCTGAAAACTCGGATGTGTCTTCCTGTTTGATTTTCAACAAGATTCTTGAAATCTTAAAATCTTGTAAAAGATTCATCTTTAGTTTTTAAGAAATAAATTCAAGTTTTACGTGAATAATCATCAACAAAAATGATATAATAAATACAACCATTCATAGAGGGTGCAGACATGGTCCCACAAAGGTCAGAATGAATTGAATCCAAAATTCCATTTGATTTTATATCACTGAGAGGATAGAGTTTCTTTATGTTCTTACCAAGTGAACAACCCTTACAAACACTATCATGCTCAACAGAAAATACTGGCATACCTGTCACCATTTTTTGCAAACTTGGGAGTGCGTTGTAGTTGAGATGTCCAAGTCTCATGTGCCAAAGCTCGCAAGGATTGATCGTCTCATGAACTAGAGCTTGAACAACCTGACCTGAAAGCTTATAAAGTCCACTCTCACGAGTTCCAATGGTTATCGGAGTACTTAAATCTTCATTTGAGGACCACAAGAGGGCCTTTCCTTTGGAGAAAACTACTGAATAACCTTTACTTTCTAAAAATGGAACATAGATTAATTTTTTCTTTAGACCAGGTACATAAAAAATTTCATCAATGTGAAAGATATTACCTGAATGAAACTGGAAAGAGGTAGAGACAAAAACTTTTATGTCATAGGTGCCATCATCACCTAGTTCAACCTTTGCCTTGTATTTCTTGTCTTGATAGTTTGCAAGGTTTTGTTTGAAGCCTGTCATGTGTCTGAAAGTACCGCTGTCTATTAGCCAAATCTCCTTTGACTTGGTGATAGTGTCGGAAAGCGCTGAGATGAGATAATATTCCTTATGTTGTTCTTGCTCTTTGGTGGCAGCTTTGGTTTGTCTTCTTTGAGGCTCATCTTGGGGTTTAGCCTCTTCAATGGCAACTGAGGCTTGAAATTTTCCTCTTCTTTTCTGCTGAGAGGGAGGACTCCTGCAATCTCTTGCATAATGTCATAGCTTATTGCAGTTAAAACATTTAACTTTAGATAAATGAGGATTGAGATGAGATAACTTACCTTGGGGTTTCTTACCTTTGCCTTTTGACTTAGGGAACTTCTTCCATTTTTTGGTCTTTGCTGCAAGGGCGTGATCTTTTAGAATTGGATAGTCATTTTTGTTGTTTAGTCTTTCTTCTTCTTCTAAGCAGTCACGCAACAACCTTTCAAAATTAGGTTGGGATTCTCTTCCATTCACGGATGCAAGAAAAACTCCCCAAGCATCAGGAAGTCCATCAAAAGTTGTTTGAACAAGGTCATCATCATCTACATGAACTCCTATTGCAATAAGCTGATCTTTGGTCTGAGCAATTTTGGAGAAGAAGGTGGCAACTGTATCATCCTTTCCCATTTTCAAAGTACGTAATTGTTTCTTCAAAATTCTTTTATGAGTATGTGCCTTCTTCTCATAAAGGTTTGCCAAAGCTCAAAACAATCTTTGGCAGTCCTTAGATGACCAATGATGGGCATCGTGTTGTCCTTGATAGAACAAAAAATGATTCTTTTAGCCTTGGTTTGTTTCCTTTTATATGTTGCCCTTGCTGTGTTTGTGGTAGGTTCTTCAATCTCCCTAGAGATAAAATCTTCTAGATCATTCTCTTCAAGAATGTTTATTATTCTGTATTTTCAAGCATTAAAGTTTGCAACCCCTACAAGTCTGTCTTCAGCTTTAACTAATGAAGAAGCCATGCTTAGATCTAAGTTAGTTTAGATGTCTGATCTCTGCAAAACAACCCTAACAAAGTGGATCTGTGTAGGCTCAAGATTAGATCCTTGAGCTCTCTTCACACCCTTAGCTCTGAAACCATGTTAAAATTAGGGCAGTAAAGAAGAACAGAAGTGTCATTTTAAAATTTCAGTGAGAATAACAACTAGGTCTTTTATTTAGAAAACAAATCTACACTACTTGAACAGAGAAAACAAGCATGTGTGCTCAGATCTAAGATAGATTAGATATTTAGTTAAAAAATAGATCTAGAATAAACATCAATTTTGATCTATAATGCTGGTGAAATTTTCATACATATCTAAACTCAAAATGAACTCAAATCTGATTATGAGCAATATAACAACTTTTGAAACAAAGAGTAAGAACCAAACTCAAGATACAGTCCAGATCTGATAACCTATAACATTCAATGCTGATATATATATCTATATAGATCAAAACAAAACTCAAAACAAAATCCAGATCTGATAATGGTAAACTAAATAGATAACTTACCTTGCCTTGAAGTCTTATCTCTGAAGGAGTCACAACCACACACTAGAGATGCAATACCATTTGTAATTATGCTCAGACAAAATTCAGAATCATAGATCCACCATATAGGTTGGATCTCTTGCCAAGAGAAGAATAGACTTTCTTGCCACCAAGAGGATAAGCCACTTAGACTTCACACGGGAAATTTCTATAATCAAACCCCCATACACAGTTTCTGTGTTCAAACCCTCATACACAATGATAGGTACGACAGTCTTAACAATTTAGTAGAGGGGTTGCAGCTCATTATGAGGGACAGATCTGCATAGAAGAGAGGTAGCGGCAGCTTAGGGAGGAGTCTAGACTTGCTGTAAAAGGTGACGGCAACCACACTTCTCAGCTCACAAGTTGACACAGCAAAACAGGCCTGGAATTTGCAACTTAAGGGAGCCTCGGATCCTCACCCACGGGGAGCAGACATCAACAGTCTTCAAGCTGAGCAAAGAGTAGAGAAGGGTCGAACCACCACACAAAACTCAGCAACAGTTACAACAAAGGGGCCGTAGCAACTTCAGAAAATACTCCAATAGCTGATGAAAAGAGAGCCGCAGCAAAAAGAGAGGATTCGCTCACCTTATAAGCTCAAATAAAATAAAAGTATGTTGTGAAGGGTAGAGGGTAGGCTTATTTATAATTTAGGCTAGGGCAAAATAATAGAAATTAAATTAAAATAATTATTATTAAAAATAACATGTTTAAATTAATTAATTTAAACATGTTATAATTAACATTTTAATTTAAACTTTACTTTAACCCTAATGACAAAAACAAAAACCCCAAACCAACACAAGCAAGGGTAAAGGAGGGTTTAGGTGGGGTAGCTTGGTGGCAATACTTGTCCATTCATATTCAAGGTGACCTTAGTAACTTTATCATCATTGCATATGGGATACATCCCTCATGTGGTCATGCCCACCTTCAAGGAGGGTCATACACCAACAAAATACCTGATCAAGGATCAAGTTGCCCCAGAACATTTCTGGGGTCTTATCCACCAAGGTACAAGACCAAGGATCAACCCATGCCCCAGGCATGGGTACCCTGGACCATGTCCAGGGGCCCTAGACATATCTAGGGGCTTTAACTGCTTGGTCCCAGAGCAAGAACCCCAGTCATATACTAGGGGCCCTCTCAGGGGTCTTTATTGTTTGGTCCCAGACCAAGAACTCCAGTCATATACTGGGGGCCCTAACAAGGGTCTTTTGCCATGGCATTGACTGTTTGGTCCCAGACCAAGTACCCCAGGAGTGCACTGGGGGCCCTAGATCTCGGCTAGGGTCTTTGCCATCCTCCTAGAGAATGGCTCTTGCAGCTGCTATAAATTTAACACAAACTGCAAATTTCGATTGGGAAACCCCATATGAGGATTGGCATGAAACACTCCAAAAACTAGAGATGGCATTCCAAAGAGAATTCTAGATGGAAACTCCAAGGTAAATCTAGAACTTTGGAACTCTGAAATCCCTAATAACAGTTTTGCAGGTCAGCTTTATCGGGTTGTTTCTCCCTCAATACTGCTTCCAATTTCTATTGGTGCCAATTTTAGGAAAGCTCAGGCTATTTACTTTCCAACACAACAAGAAAGATTGGATTCTGACTTATATGAAGAAAGTTATGCTTGCCAGAACTGAACTGTGATTTTTTCCCTCTACCTGGAACATGGTTTTCAAAGTTTTAATTAGACTGTTAGATCTCTGAAAATTAGATCAGAAGTATTGCAATTTACATACTATCGAAAGCTCTTGAAACCTTCCTTCAAAGAAACAAGTCTCACTTATCCAAGATTTTTGTGAGTTATGCCTCTGGGAAGGTAAGGTACTACCCAAAGGCCACACAGTCTTGAACCTGGAGCTCTGATACCAACTGATACGTGCTCGCAGCTGAAAGGTGGGAAGCAATGAACACAAGAAAGAATGTAAGCAAGATAACACAAGCATAAGTACACAAGTATATGCCGCCTATACAAATTGTAGACTCTATATCGTATCATATCTTGATATAATACAGTACAACCTGTAACATTTTTAAATAAAGCTCATCCATATAGGGAAAACTTGGATGAGAAGAAAAACTAAAAGATAATGAATTAAAAGAGGAAAAGCTACAAGAAGAGAAGGAAAAAAGATATAATATAATGTTTATATCTAATTTTTCAAATTTAATATTATGAGTTCTCATCAATACATAAGTGAAGCCAAACATAGATTAGCATCCATTGAAGCAATCAAATGCAATCAACATACAACAAGAGAACTAAACAAGTTGAAGCTCCCTGCATGACACGAATTGTGACATATCAGTAACAAATTCTTTAGACAATGTTTTGTGAAGATGTTCCACATCAATATATCTTTTCTTCATAGAAGTAGTATATAGTATGAATTCAAATATGATTTACCCTAACCTGACAAAGAAGCTTGTCAGCCCACAGGCCTATGTCAATAGCTGATTCCAATTAACATCATCTATAATCCCCACATGAAAAAGATCCATCTTTTGAAGTTGGCAACCCTTGTAAAAATTTCTCATGTAGCAATCTTGAAATGGAACTTGGCTGTAGAGGGCATTCACCACAGAATTGAATGTTCCCAAATGCAATTGTCAGCTTCTTAGTATGGTATGAAGAATGTGTTGTCTGCTGCTGCTCCGTATTGTTTAATTAAAATCTCAGAGACATCACCCTTATGCGTTCATCATCCTATACCATGATGATCGAAAATTCATAAGCAGCCAGTGCAGACCTCCTAGGCTGCATTGAGAACATGGGTGCCTAATAGCCATGGAATTATAATTGTGCCGAGCTTTTCCAGCTCAAAGTCAAAAGGCCAAGAGAATCTTTCCAATCTTGCATGAATTTTCTGCATTTTTGGGCATTAGATGTCTCCTACAATGAAAGCAAGCATCTCTTTATTGACCTCAATCCAACTGCATCTGGGCATCTTTTTAATTCGTGTCTTTCATTATTTTCTGCAGCTTTCCAATGTCGTCCCACCTACCAGCTGCCCCATATATGTTTTTGCCAGCAGCACATAAGGTGCAACACTTTTAGGGTCCAACTCAGAAAGGAATTCTGCCCTGCACTGCCCAAGCTCTATATTGTTATGTGATCTGCAGACACCAAGCAAACAACCCAAACAGTAAAATCAAGTTTTACTGGCATTTGGTTAATGAAGTTTTGAGCCTCCCCTAGATATCCAGCATGACCAAGAAGGTCAACCATGCAGCTATAGTGCTCCACTGCAGGATCAATGTGATAATACTGATTCATGTGATCAAAGTGATGGTGACCTTCTTTCACTAGGCCTGCATGGCAGCACACAGACAACACAAAGAAAGGTGACATGATCTGGATGTATGCCAGATCATTGCATCTGTTCAAATATTTTGAGGACTTCCTTGCCAGAGCCATGCATAGCATTTCCTGCAATCATCACCGTCGAAAAGACCATGTTCTGCTGAGACATTTTGTTAAACACAATGGGTGCTCTCTCTGTACTCCCATATTTGGCATACACGTCTACTAGAACATTCTGCACAAAGACATCAAACAGGAATCCACTTGTAGTTATTTTTTCATGGATTTGCATGCCCTCCTCCAGAGCTGCCAACTTAGCACAAGCAGGGAGCACAGTGACAAAGGTTTTAGAGTCTATCTTCACGCCAGCCTGCAAAATTTGTTGAAAATTTGTTGTCTGCTGCTGCTCCGTATTGTTCCATTCAAATCTCAAAGACATTACTCTTCTGCCTTCATCATCCTATTCCATGATGATTGAAAATTTGTAAGCGGACAGATCAGAGCTTCCAAGCTGAGCTTTGCCAGCTCAAAATCAAAAGGCTTAGAGAATCTTTCCAATCTTGCATGAAATTTCTGCATTTTGGGGCATTAGATGTCTCCTACAATGAAAGCATGCATCTCTTTATTGACCTCAATCCAACTGCATCCAGGCATCTTTTTAATTTTTCTGTCTTTCATTATTTTCCGCAACTTCCGAATGTCATCCCACCTGCCAGCTGTCCCATAGATGTTAGCCAGGAGTACATAAGGTGTAGCATTTTTAGGGTCAAACTCAAAAAGAAATTCTGCCACGCACTGCCCAAGCTCTATATTGTTACGTGATCTACAGGCACCAAGCAAACAACCCCAAACTGTAGAATTAGGTTTTACTGGCATTTGGTTAATGAAGTTTTGAGCCTCCTCCAGATATCCAGCACGGCCAAGAAGGTCAACCATGCAGCAAAAGTGCTCCATTGTGGGATCAATGTGATAATACCGACTCATGTGATCAAAGTGATGGCAACCTTCTTTCACTAGGCCTGCATGGCAGCAGGCAGACAAGACACAAAGAAATGTGACATGGTCTGGTCGTATGCAAGAGCATTGCATCTGTTCAAAGAGATTGAGGGCTTCCTTGCCAGAACCATGCATGGCATATCCTGCAATCATCACTGTCCAAGAGACCGTGTTCTGCTGAGACATTTTGTCGAACACAGTGCGTGCTCTCTCTATACTCCCACATTTGGCATACATGTCTACCAGAGCATTCTGCACAAAGACATCAGACAGGAATCCAATTCTAATTATTTCTTCATGGATTTGAACACCCTCCTTCAGAGCTGCCAAGTGAGCACAAGCAGGGAGCACAGTGACAAAAGCTTTAGAGTCTGGCTTCACGCCAGCCTGCAGCATATGTCGAAAAAGCTTAAGAGCATTCACATTCTGCCCATTCTGTGCATATCCCGCAATCATTGTGGTCCAGGACACTACATTCCGTTCAGGCATTTTCCGAAATAGATCCAGGGCCTCATAGACGCAACCATTCTGTCCATACCCCGCAATCATTGCATTCCATGAGACACTATTCTGTTCAGGCATCTTCTGAAAGAGATCCAGAGCCTCATGAACATGCCCATTCTGTGCATAACCTGCAATCATGGCTGTCCAGGACACTACATCTCGTCGATGCATTTTGTCAAACAACTCACGTGCTTTCTCAATACTCCCGCATTTTGCATACATATCTACAAGGGCACTCTCCACAAAGACATCAGACTGAAACCCACTTCTCATTATGTGTTTATGGATCTCCATTCCCTGTTGCAGAGATGCCGAGTCGGCACATGCCGAGATAACGCTGGCAAAGGTAAATTGATTGGGTTGGATACCTGTCTTTTGCATTTGTTGAAACAATTTCACTGCATCCTCAGCAACACCCTGCCTGCCATAAGCTGCAATCATGACAGTCCACGAGAACACATCTCGTTCAGGCATTTGATCGAAAGCTCTGCGAGCGTCTACCAGACTCCTGCATTTAGCATATACGTTGACAAGCGTGTTCCATACGAATCTGTCCGGCACAAATCCCGTCTCATTCATGTGGGCATGGATCAGCTTGCCCCCTGATAAGGCTTTCTCCTTAACGCAACCCTGCAAGAGATGAACATAAGTCCAGCAATCTACGCACTGGTTTGTAAAATTCAAGATGTGCATTGCCTCTTTCAATCGACCCTCCTTGCACAGAATTCTCACATTCTCCGAAAGGCTAGCATTGCCATGATTGCCACTTCTACTTCTTCCTCTACCATGAAGCTGAAGCATCTGCCCAACAAACAATAACGTGCCATTCCTCTGGTTCCTCAACGGTTCTGCCATTGCCTGCAGCTAACAATACCATTTTCACTGCTTAACATTTACATCATTATTGAATACTCAAGATGTGGTTATTACCAGTTATCAAATCCAATCGGTATATCTCTTTGAAATAAACATAACTGTATAGGAAAGTTATCTGGACTGTCTGTTAAGAAATTGAGAAAAGATGAGTCCTCTTGATTGTGAATTCATCTGGAAGCCTTAAAAATAAAAGCTGCAGATGTCATCTCGTCGTTTATAAATATTGCGTATCGAGGAAAATAGAATCACTGGTAATGAAAAAACATTAATTTCCCAGGCAGAAAAGCTCCCATTTTATATAAACCTGTATTGGTTATTTTCAGAGTACTGAACTGTGCGGTGTGGATCCTGTGGACTCATGTTTGCGCACAGAACAACGATCACAAGTGCGTGTTTTATATAATCTGTTTGGTCAAAATAGATACAAACTAGGAGTGTATAAAAGTTGAGTCATATTGTAAGTTTGTTTTGGATGATGTGAGTTAGGGATGGAGAGGCGGAAGTCGTTGGCCTCTAGCATGATCCTTTGGAGACATTGTGGGAGAATTACATCTCATCGCAAGAGGAAGTGATTGGGGTTTTCATAGGGAAGGATTAAAGTAGAATGTTTATTGAAAGAGGGTTTTTTTTTTTTCCCTAAGTAGCCAAGAGATTATACCAAGGTTCTAGCCCAAAGTCATGGGGGTTATTAATCTTTTAAGGTTTAGTTCAAATACTTTAGACAATCTTACTTGTGTATTTAGTTCTGTGATGTCACCTTGGAACTCAAATTTGTTGATGAGACAACTTCAATTCCAAGTGGTGGAAGAAAGGCAGGTATTGGATATGAGAATCCAAGGTTTTGTGTAGAGGCAAGCAAAGCTATCATAGCATGAATTGGGCTCACGAACTCTCCCATCTCTAGATTATGGATAATCATGAATTGGAAGGACCAAATGGAGATGATGGAGAGACGTGGTTTTCCCATCACTGAGATATACGAATGGAACTGGATTTGTTTTCTTCAACTAATGTCTTGAAAGGTTTTGGAAACTTCATTGCCTTTGGAGCTTGAGACAACCTGCTTGGGAGTGTTGATACAACACAACTTTGTGGCGGCCTCAAGGTTAATCGAGATGTCTTGGTGTAGTCATCAAGTAAGTCTACTCTTTCGTCATATCTTCTTAATGTTTATTTTGTCGCTTAAGTGGATCCATCAATTTTCAATGAGAATAATGATCCTTTCTAGAATAACACCGATTAAGCTCAAAATAGCCCTCAGAGATATAATAGTTTCTAGTCAACAAGAAGTGAAAAGGAAAGATGGTCTATTACCCTATAGACAAGGAATTAGGGAAAGTATAAGAGAGAAGAGATCTAGAGTTGTCAAATTACAAAAAGAATGAATGAAAATAGTTCCAAACTCGGGGGCAATCAATGAGAAACCTCCAAGGTAGCCCTGATTGGGCATTTTTATGCGAGGAAGACAGGGGAGAAGGATCTCAAATCATGGATAGTCAAAACATGGGAGGGTATTCTCCAAAATTCTTTATAGCGGCAAGGGGACACATCACTTTCTTATTTAGATCAAGGGTGGATAGGGATGAAATAGGCAAAGTAGTTTGGTTATGGGATAACTCTATCCTTTCACTAAACTATCGAGAGCCAAGATTTGACCCTTCGAGAGAGAAATTGATCCTGGCTACTATATGGGTTAAACATCCCTATCCCCCACTAGAAATGTGGCATGAGGAGGTTTTCAAGGCTATTTGGAACATATTTAGCAGGTTCATTGAAATGGATGAGAAAGCTAGCAGAACAAAAGTACTTCAATGACAACGATATGTGTTGAATTAGATCTAGGAGATGACCTCATAGATGGGATAGAAATAGAAGCGGGAGGATTGGAGTTTAGACAAACCCTAAACTGTGTAAACACTCATTTTAGATGTGGGTGGTGTAAAACCCCAACTTCCATTATGTGGGTTGGAGTTAATCCAATTGTCTCCATCCTAAATTTACTTGTCGAGTTGCAGTCCACCATGGTCATTTAAAGCATGACTACCCCAAAAGCTCTTAGTTTTGAAGTGGATATACTAGATCACTACATGCATTTAATGCTTATCTCCTCAAGCTATGGAAAACAATCCTTAATAATTTTGGAGAGGAGCCCCAACAACCTCAAATCCCAGTTGTGTCTAGTAGTTGGGAGGAGCTTAGACCCACTTTCCCAGTCAACCAAGAGATGGACAACAAAATAGAGGCAAGGAGATCTTTTAATGAAATCTATAACATGGAGAAAGAAAGATACTCCCAATTGTTTAAAGAGATTAATGGGCTATAGGATAAGCTTTATATGACACTAATACACAAGCGAAAGGGAAAGAAGGTGATGGAGGGACCAACTTTTATCCTTGTGCATCACATGATCCAGAGTCATCATGGAGAGAAACATTGGAGGGAAGGAAGATAAAGGAGGTTACTTTGAATATTGAGGAATAAAAAATGGGACCCTCTCCTATGAATCTCACAATGCAAGGTGTAGAGGAGGAGGTTTTTTTTTTAAGAGTAGTAGGAGGTATTTCTCAACCCATGCAAATATAGAAAGAAAAAGGCGAGAGATTCATCAATAGAATCCTAAAGAAAACAACACTTTATTAGATGAGAAATATGAGGGGGATGCTCAATCTCATCTCATCCCCAAAAAAAGGTACTAGATAGGATATGGTAGCAAGAGACAGGAAGCAATGTCATGGAAGGAGGAGGGGGATTGGAGCTTGACACTAGAACATCCATTCCAAAAAATTAGGGAAGGGAATCTTTCCTACTCTTAGCTAAGAAGCATGTAGAATTAAAAGTTCATAGGGGAAAACAACATTATATCAAAGACACCATTAGAGCAAGGATGACCTTCCAAAACAAAAATAAATGATTTGTCTCTCAATTAACATAAAGTGTTTAGAAGCACCCCTAAAACAAATGTCCTTGAAGAGGATGGTGCAAAAATACAACATTGATGTGATTTTTATTCAAGAGAGAATGCTAAAAAGTGATGATGTAGTAGGTCCTCTAGTTGGACCTCATGTAATTTATCATTCGGACCACGGTTCTATATGGTTCAGAGGTAAGGGGGGCTATTTTGTTTGAGTCAGATTGGGCCAAAACAATGATCATACATACCCTCTTTCTCCTTTGTATCGTCAAGAGGAAGAGTACAATTCCCCATGCCATTATTTGGGCTACGTTTGTAGCCCACACATTCCATCACAAGACCATCTTCAAAGGCTATTGGTTCAAAAATGCCTATAGGGTGTGATTGGGAATGTTGGTTTTCAAAGCCTTGGTGCCTTCTCTAGTTAGTTGGCATCTTAGTGGACCACCTCCCTCCTTTCAGGTACTCTTTGAATGCCCCCAAATGTTTCCTACCAAATAAGTAGGATGAATATGATTATTATAGATGACATTTATAGGAATTATATTTAGGGTTTGACCCACCCTAGGGACAGAGGCCTAAGATAGAATTCTTTGTTGATCACTTCTTGGTATCGAGAGACAACCTAATTTTTTGATCCCCATACATGTTATGCCACTATATGCAAATTATTAGGATTCCCTTGGGGAAATTTTTAGTTGGCTCATATAGGCTTCGATTTGAGGCCGACCATTATATTCCATGAGATGATAGGATATTTCATCTATGTTAGTTGTAAGAGATTGAAAAGGAGGAGCATTTTGTTTTCTGGTGGCCTATCTATTGTGAGATACATGGTTGGTTCTATTACCTCTTCAAGGAGTTTCATAAATCTCTCTCTCTCTCTCTCTCTCTCTCTCTCTCTCTCTCTCTCTCTCTTCTATCAGTATGTGGACCAAAAATGTTTGGATTTGTTTATGAGAGAGGTAGTGGAGCTCCATTCTTCCAGGTCTAGGACAACCCCATGACTGGACACCACTTAGAGTATCACATCCATTTTTTGGTTATACTAGTAGACAAGGACACCAAGGGGGTAACAACTAGCATAGCCTAGATCCATGAGATCATGTGAGTCTTCTACTCCACTCCAACAAGACCCTTGTAGAATTGCTGATTCAAATCTCGGGACATGGCTTACCCTTCTAGTAGGAAAAACTCCACTCCTAGATAGTAGGAGTAAGCCACTCCCATGAGATAATGAGACACACCATGGATCATCTCTTTTTCTAGTACTATATGACAATCCTCTATCACGAATTTCCTCCCTCCAACCTTAGATGGTAAGAGAGACACATATTAAGAGGTGGATGGCCCATAGGAGTGTAATGCTTCCTCATCATATTCACTGGGAAAATCTAGTAAACACTAAGGTGCATCCCCTGCTCCTTGTATCCTCGTTTGAGGCATCCCTCTAGCACATTTTATTTTTCACCCTCAATGTTTCATGTATAACTTCAATTTTCACATCAACACTTTCTTTTCTAGATGTTAGACTTTAGTTCTTAGGTTAATTCATCTTTTGATATTGATATTATTTTAATTAGTAGTCCCATTAACCTATTTGTGATCATTAGTTGGGCATCAATAAATTTATCTTATCTTATCTTATTTACAAACCCTACTACAAGGATGGAAATGTATTGCAAGCAGTGCTAGAGGAAGATGTGGTTATCTGGCAATTGGTTGGAGACATACTTGTAATTAAAAAAATCATTTGTTCCTATATTCTACCATCATATTAACTCTATATCTAATGGATATGGATAGAGATATCAATTTTAAATTTCTATGGTCCTTTCCATGATAGGAAGGAGCACCGGTTAAAGGTGCTAAACGATGCCTCCCTCCTTATTGTAATGTCCCCAAATACTCATTGAGGCACACTGCAAAATATTTTTTCCTCTGATACCAATCTGTAACATGCCCAATTGTCTCAATGGGCCATGTTACTACGAAAAATTGATTATCATTCGATTCAAATGTGGAAATATAAACAACATGAGATACACACTTATGCAAATACCATTAATAATTAAACTCATGAATGCAACTGATTTAAACATGCACAACAACAATTAACACACACAACAACATTCATTTATACAAAATACAAAGTAAGTGCAACATTCAGTCATAGAATTAAAACTATAGTTGACACAATGATTAAAACACTTATCTTTTAAAAATGATTTACACAATCGGTTGTAGACAAAGGATGTACCTCCCAACCATAGGCTCTGTTGCACCAATTCTCTCTACAACAAGCCACCCTCGAGATGGGGCTATGAGTACAAGGATGGATAGGCTCCTACAGGTGTCTACAGTCCAATGCAATAGCTCCAAAATCACTAAAAACATAGTGACATGACTCCTACAAAAATTCCAACCACCCATCTCTCTTCCCCATCAGTCTACACAAACCAAGGGATGATATTTCCATCTTTGCACTGTAGTCCCTCAGACAATTTCCATCCCCTCTGGGGCTCTAGCACATATCGACAAGGAATCTCTCTATTGGGGGCTCCAAGAAATCTAGCTACAAAAGGAGTTCTCACTTGCTCTTGGGTACTTTTTTCTCAACAAAAAATCCCTCATAGAAATAACAACCTCATTCTCAACATAGTTTACAGCTTCAAGAAGCTATCTTCAATACCCACTATGGCTAGCCACTCTTTCCCAACACTCTGCTTTGGTTTTCCTCACTTCTTGCTAAGTATAAAAACTACTCTATTTCCTATTCGAATTTCCTCTTTTCCCATGCTTACTTGACCCTTAATTTTCCACCAAAGGTGATTACACTCAACCCCTGTTGTCATAAATGAGTGGGATGACTTCCTCACTCAATATATTACATGAATTCAATTATTTCAGCGCTTAATAGGTTAAAGGAATAAATGGCTAAATGACAAACTGATTAATGAAGATGGCTTAAGAATCAAGGCATAAGTAAACTCCTCAAAACCCCCATTAAGCCCCCTCTCTTGTGGAATCATATCCCCCCATTACTCTAGTCCTTACCTGTCTATAGTCGATGATGTATTTCATTTTATTATTTTCAATGTACAATGTTTACATATTACATCACTTGGTCTGCGACCATTCATAATATTTACAAATATACAGTGTTGCATTGGGGATCAAAACTAGGGTGTTACAATATTCTCCCCCTACAATTTTCATTGTCCTTAGTGCACATCACCATACAAGTGTACATGTACATACATACAAAGTATGACATTGAAATACTTGATAATTTTGTAATTTAACGACTCCTGTAGGAATTTCGATCAACAATCTCTCGTTCCCCTCAGCCTACACAACCTAAGGAAGTGTACCCCCTTCTTTACACCACAATCTCTAAGGTTGTCCCACTTCCCTTCCACGACCCCAACATGGCCAGACATGAAGCCTCAAAGTTGTGATTCTAAGAACTCCAGTTGCACCAAAATGGAGTCTTTGTACACATGTACAAATGTACATTCATATTTCCTCAAAAATATGCAAAAATTTGTCGATACTCTTCTTGCATGGCCTCTTCATTCTCCCATGTGGCATCTTCAGGACCGTAGTAGGTCCATTGAACCTTTACCAGGATGATGGCTCGATTCTTGAGTACTTTGACTTTCCAGTCTAGTATGTGCACCGAATCCACCCAAAATTCCCCTTCGTGCTCCACTTGGATCACAATCCAATTAATCACATGGTGAGGATCAGACACATACTTGTTTAATAAAGACACATGAAACAAATTATTAACTCTCATGGATGAAAGCAGTGCAAACATGTAGGAAATAGGGYCTATCCTCTCTAGAAATTCAAACGACCCATAGTATCTCCCTCCCAACTTTAGGCAACTTCCCAATTTCAACGAGCTCCTTTTTTCCTTTACTTTCAAAAACACATGCTCACCCATTCTAAATTCCCTATGTTCTTTTCCTTTGTTGGCATAGCTCTTTTGCCTATCCCATGTAGTCTTTAAATTTTTCTTTATTTTTACCATCTGCTCTTCCATTTCTCTTAGCAATTCTGGTCCAATAATGGCTCCATCTATTGGGTTATCCCAATGCACTGGCTTGTTGCATTTTCTTCCATATAAGGCTTCAAATGGTCTCATCTTCAATGATGCACAATACCCATTGTTATAAGTAAAATCAACCAAATGAATATAGTTTTACCACTTGTAAGGCTAGTCCATTACACACATTCTTAACATATCTTCAATTATTTGGTTGACCTGTTTTGTCTGCTCATCTGATTCTGGATGATAAGCTATGCTAAAATTCAAATTTGTTCCAAATCCTTTAAACAACCCTTTCCAAAAAATTGGAAGTGAATTTGGTATCTTTGTTAGATACGATTTCCTCAGGCACACCATGTATCCTAGAAATTTCCTTCATATAAATTTCTACAATGTTGGCTACCTTATGTGTCATATTGAATGAAATAAAATGTGTAGCCTTCGTAAGCTTGTCCACCACTACCATGATCGAATCATGTTGCTTTGATGTGTTGGGCAACTTAGTAATGAAATGTATGGTAACAATAACAATCCCCCATTTCCACTCAAGAATGGGAAATGGTTGTAGCAATCCCATTAGATGTCTAAGGTCATCCTTTACCTTTTGACATTCCATGCATCTAGCAATAGAATCAACAACATCTTTCTTCATTCTAGGACAATAATATTGGCCTCTTACAATTGCAATTGTTTTATGATATATTGGATGTACAACGTATGGCACATTATGCATTCCTTTTAAAACCAAATTTCTCAACTCTTAAGAATTAGGAACATAAACGTTGTTCATGCACAATAGAATTACATCCTCTTCCATTTTTTAATATTTATATTTCTGTTGTACATTACTCCAATGTAAGATTTCTTTAATTTGTACATAGTGTTGGTCTGTTGTTACAACTTCTAAAATTTCTTCTTTTGAATTTGAAATGTACATGCTAATGGTTGTAGCATGCATTTCATGCACCCTTCTACTGAGTGCATCAACCAATTTATTCTCTTTCCCCTTAATGTTCTTGATGTCAAAGTCATATTTGATGAGAAAGTCTAGCCATCTAGTTTGTCTGGCATTCAATGTTGGCTATCCAAACAAATATTTCAGACCATTATGGTCTATCCTCAACTCAAATTTTCTACCCATGAGATAATGCTTCCACATTTTCAGTGTATGAACAATGGGTGCAAGTTCCAAATCATGGGTAGTATGATTTCTCTCATGCTCCTTAAACTTTATTGACTCATAGAAAATTACATGCCCATTTTGGGTAAGGACTCCACCAAGCCCTTCCTTGCATGTATCTGTGCACACAAAAAAATCCTCATTTGGGTATGCAATCTTCAATATAGGTGCACTGGTTAATAAATCTTTCAAGTGCTAGAAAATCTCTTCACACTTGGTAGTCCATTCAAATTTAATTCATTTCTTTTGCAATGAAATAATTAGGTGTGCAATCTTGGAGAAACCTGCAATGAATCTCCCATAATAACTAGCTAGACCCATAAATGATCTAACTTCTGAAATTTCTTTGGTGTTGGCCAACTTCTGATTGCTTCAATTTTTTCGGGATCCACTACTATGCCATCCTTTGAGACAATGTGGCCCATATAATGCATCTTCTTTTGATAAAAAGTGCACTTGCTGAACTTGGCATACAATTGGTTTTCTCTCGGCACATGTAGCACCATCCTCAAATGCTTCTTATGCTCCTCCTCTATCTTGGAGTAGATAAGAATATCATCCAAGATGACAATACAAATTTTTTCCAAGTAATCTCTGAACACTCCATTCATTAAACACATAAAAGTAGCTAGTGCATTTTTCAACCCTATTGGCACCACTACAAACTCATATTGACCATACATTCTCTAAAAGGTTGTCTTTCTAGCATCTTCTTCTCGTATTCTTACTTGATGATAACTTGATCTCAAGTCAATATTAGAAAATATATTTTCTTCCTTCAACTGGTTAAAAAGATCATTAATCCTTGGCAAATGATACTTGTTCTTTATTGTAGCCTTATTCAGTTGTTTGAAGTCAATACATAACCTCAAAGTTCCATCATTTTTCTTCACAAAAAGAACTCGGGCACCTCAAGGAGAAACACTTGGGCATATGTACATGTTATAGCATCAATTGCCACCTCTGAAGCATTGATGCTCTTTTTGGCCTTATCCCTATCCTCCTTATAGAAAACTCTTCCCCATATCTTCTTGAGTCCTCTAAAAATCAATTTTTTGGAGGATGTATGCGCCCTCATAGTTATAAAACCCGCGTACACATAGGCTACTTAAGAGACAATCACATACATGTCAATAAATGCTAAAAAAAATATAATTATGCTAGATTAAATGTTTAGTTATGGGTTTGGTTAGTTGTCTAACTCCTTTTACCTATACACAACCATCTCTAACCAACTAGAGACCACATAAAAGGAGTATTTTCCTCAAGGAGAAAGGTAATGATACTTTGCACATAAGAGAAAACACCTATCTAGCTATTCCCACTGAGTCTGTAATCCCATACATTTCCCTATTGATGTTAGTTTTTTTACTTGGAAACCCTTGTTTCTAGCCTCTTTCTGATCACCAACCTATCTGACCAAGAATCCCCCATATAGGGTCTTTGGGTCCGTGGTGAATTCAATATCAAAATCAATCCTTATAGTAGGAGTCGGGGTGGAGGAATCCAAGATCTCTTTCAATAGGGCAGCGCTGCATCAGACAAGAAAATTTTGTAACTCCCTAACTGATTGTTCATCAATAATACAGAAACTCATTCCTTCAAAGTGTATTGTTTTGATATTGTTCAAATCTGCAATTCTTTTATATATGCTTCATAGAATACTAATTGCTCTAATCTTTCCATTATTTTTCATAGAACTAATGGGTAGTTATTAGTATAACTACCTTCTTTGTATAGGCCTGCTTATTTGTGATTCTTGAAGGTTGTAGAGGAACCATTGGAAAAGGACGAAAGGACTCCAACAATTGGGAATGACATCAACAGTTGGACTCCTAGTGAGTCAATCTTTATCTTTCTTCCATTAGTTAGTTATTTCTTTGGAATTTGGTTATTATATCTTTTCTTAGTATTCTTTACAGAATTTGCTTCTTGTACGGTCATTAGTATGCTATAGTAAGCCCACTACTGTAGGGGATTTTTTCTTGAAATCAGAATTGGTGTCACCCCTGTTTCCCTCAATTTGTAAATATAACTATATTGGCCAAGAGTCTATGGCGAACTTGATATGTGTGAATGTTTGATTTGATGAACCTTTGTATAAAAGTTCAATAAATGTAATTTCTATTATTAAGAGAAAATGGATAAGTGTTGCATAACTGCCGAAAGAGGGGTTTTCTAAGAGAGACCATAGATGCTATGAAAGAGATGGTGAGGGGAACCATGAATGGTTGAGATAATCCCCACCAAACCAATACCTTACTGGATTTAATTGCTCAGGATCAGAATAGTCCTCTGACCCAGGAATAAATTATAGTCAAGATGGTAGGTGGGAAGACCTCATCAAGAGTTAATGAGGGGATGGGGCAGAGCACCCATCTGTAAGGATTTCAAACCTGACCACGAACTGGGAATTTTTTCCACACACAATCTTATTGAGGAAGGAAATAAAGGAAGGCGTGGTGGGCAGAGGAAGACCTGCGAAGAGAAGCAGAGAAGAGAGACCAAGCTCGGGTTCGAGGAGAACGAAGAACGAGCGTGTTCTGATCACAGGAAGTGGCTAGAAGGGTTATGATACAAGCTGATAAACGAGGTTGGTGAGTAACTAAGGAAGTACTCAAGCAGACCTCCTTGCTTGGTATAGTGAAAACTCGTTGCCAAGATCCTGTGGGAGGAGGAGAGTAACCTCTGACCCTAACTATTGCTGAGCCTGAAGAAAGGATTCTCTCTCAGAGCATCGTGGTCTAGCTCGGGGGTGGCCAGTGGTAAATCTATTAGGAGTGACTGAGCCTATGGTTGGGTGGAAACATGCACCCCTTTCAGTAGTTTCATCATGTCGTCTGGTTCTGATAAGTTTTTTCATACCTTATGCATTGAAATGGAATAACGGATGAATGCATGTGTTTATCAATCTATATATGGTTTCTGTATTGAATGGTCAAGTTATGTGTATGCACTTATCTTCTTGTGAACTTATGCTCCCGATTGATTGTCTATATGCCCCAGCTTATCCCTCGAGGTGTTGTGGGACATAAACCAGTAGGAGGATCGAGATATAAAGTATTGAGTCAATCTAGCCTTGTCCGTCTAAAGAAGACATCTCCTTCAGAATCCTTGCCGTGCTATCGAGATATCATGCCCAAGTCCTTAGAAACTTCACTATGAAGATATTTGTGTTTAACTCATGAGAGTTTAGAAGGACCCATATGACCAACACATAGGAACCCTAGGCTAAGCCTAAGGGAGCTAAGCCCTTCTAGCTTCGGAGCCCCAGAAGTTTGGGACTTCGGAGTATTGTTGGCCCTAATAGTCACACACCGGTCGAAGGCAACCGAGAGTTATGGTTACCTGTAAGGTTGACCAACGTTGGGCGGTTTCCTTAGTGGATTGATGAACCTATCTTATCGACTAAACCGAGATCCAAGTCCCCATCGTGAAGTAGCGCGAGCCACTGATCGAGAATGTTTGGGGGGTTCCCTCAGCTGTTGGATTTACACCAAGACGACTTAGACAAAGTTCCACTTTGGGATAATGTAGATGCTATAGCATCAAAATCCCTAAATGTTGAAGTTACGAAGTAAAGGAGAGACGTAGATTTGGGGATATCGTTAGGAGCCCTGCCTACCGTCCGATCATTCAAGAGGAGGGACCTGCGCACGGTACTTCGATGAAGTCCTGCTTTGGGAGAATGGAGTGGCAGTAAAGACAAAACTCCCAAAGGCCAGAGCCATGAAGTGACCAAGACCGTAGATCTAGGGATCCTTCGAGTTCTTTCCCAACTGTCGGATTTATGATGTAGTCAGCCTGGCGTCGATTGCTTCGGGAGGATAGGGGTGTTGTAACGTCAAAACCCCTGAAGGCTAGAGTTACGAAGTAATGTGGACCATGGACCTAAGGATCCTTCGGAAGTATATTTGTAGGAAGTATACTTTAGTATTGTTTTTCATTCCTTGCCATTGTTTTGCTGAAAATAAATCTTGTGTAGTGTGATTTATTTCTTTATAGTGCTTGTTAGTTTTCAAGTTGCATTTTGCATCCCTGAAAAGAAGAAAAATTTTCATTTTCATAGTTTTGACAAAAACAATTCCATAATCTTTTTAGTTGTTTTGCATTTAAAAGATTGCATCAGTAGTGCATTTCATCTAAAAGAATTTTTTTTGCATTTCTTGCATATTACAAAAAGAAAGAGTTTGTTTTTAATTTTGAATCGTTTTACACTCATATTTTAATTGAAGAACAACATTTTTTCTTTTTATGTTCTTAAGTGTTTTTCTGTCAAGTCTTTAAAACACCATCTAGTTTCACCTGCTACACTTCTAAGTAAATAATAACATCTATAAAATGGACATTTAATTAAAACTAATTAGATATTTTATTTTCTAGGGTAAACCAAATAGCTTAGGCTAGGGCCTTGGTTTAGGTTGGAGAGTTAATTCTACAAGGCCAAAAATCAACTTAGGAGTCTGAGATAGGGAGTGAAAAATCCAATTTTCATATAAGTATAGCTGAGAGCCTCCTCTAATACAAGATTTAAACATGAGGTTGCATGAAGGAGAGTCAAGGAGATAACCCCTCCGAATCTTGACTAAGTGTAGTAGAGAGATTATATTTTAGGGGTTTCATCAGTTCCTTTACCCCCGTGAGAGGCAACAGTTTCAATGCTTCGGGCTTTGTTACCCTACCCATACTTTTGATCCTGATTTTTAACTGTACCCCTTGGACGTTGACTATGAGTTGGTATCCTTAGTTTCCATTCCTATAATTCTTAGAGGTGACTATGGGGGGTTTCTCGTGGTACCTAGGGAAAATGTCGTATCACACTTTCTAGTACCTATGAAGGGTTCTTTATGAAGAGTGGGTACTTTCATCGAGAAGGATTGGTTAGTGGAGGTCGGGGTAACTACTTCTCACTCCTTTGTTCGTTGGTTCACATGACTTAATGAACCCATACCTTTATCCAAAAGGTCCTTACCTGACTTTGTTGCTACTGCAATCTTAGGATCTAATCCACCTAAGTTGGAGTATTGGAAAGGTTGTTTGTGCTTGTTGTTTCCTTTAGGAATTTTCTAGTGGCATGCTCTGTGATCATATATTTCTTATGAAGGTGTGTTGGTAGTCACCTTAAGTTGATAACTTAAAGTGGATGATCAAACTCCTCATCATTTTAGGAGAATTCAGGGTCTTCTGCATGTCGAAGTGAATTCTCCGTCGCCTCCCTTGAGGTGTCAACTCGATCAAATAGTGCATTTGTATTGGCTGGTCCCATTGAAATCATAGAGATAGGACCCACATAAACTAATGCTTTTGTGCTATAGGTTACACGTATATCATATCTCAAAGTTGAAGGTTTTGTTCGTCTGTTCAATTCTCTGTTAAATGGATCTGAAGATCTAGGTTTTTTGTAGATTCTAGTTCCCAAGTTAGACTTCACTGAAAATCACCCTCTTGATGGGATATAATGGATGAAACTTCATAAGTGTCTGGGTCGGGAGCCCCTGCAACCCCCAAATCGAAAATTGTGTCAGGAGGACTCCTACCTCCTCTCATTTCCAACCAAACAACTATCGTTGTTCAATCCACAATACTCGTGTCGGTCAACATCGTCATGTTGCTGATAGTTGGTTCCACTCAACCTTTAGGTGAAACATCATCGTCACCTTTAGTATCTAATGATTTTTTGTTTGGTATGTTGCCGATCGACATGCAGAACATATCAACTAGTTCTCATTCGATTCCCTAAGCTACTAACATTGGTACATGGAGTTCTTTAATTCCCTTCCAAGATATTCCTTGGGGCGGAGGTCATATTCCTCCGATGTTCCCCTCTCTTGGAAGCGAGCCTTTTACATATTCTAGCCCTAATCCCTTTGCAAGATGGGGCGGTTCTATGAGTATCAGATTCCAATCCACTATCATGCCATCTTCTTCCAACCGGTTCACACTATATGGTGGGTTTGGGAGTAATCATTTTCCCTTATTTGGAGTGTCGTCAGGGGGAAATCATTTCCAAGGGTTGTGGAATCCCATGAAAGGTACCTACTCTTTGCAAGGGATGTCGTCAGGGGGAAATCCCTTTCTCATTCAGAACAATGCAAGGAAATTTTCCTTTGCAATGGGTGCCAATAGGGCGGAAACCCTACTTTTTCATATGAGAACTAGATGGGTGGAGGTTTTCCTCCATTTAACCAGGGTCAACAAGGTTTCAGTTAAAATCCTGGCCCATCCTGAAGCTCTTCCTGGCAACTTGGTGCCAGTTCCAATCCAGGGTATTCTTTTCTAGTGGGTTCTTAACTCAAAACTTCCAATGCACCTAGTTGGAGTTTTGGGCCCTAGTCAAGGATACCTTTTCTAGAAATGTTGAACTTTCTATACCTGTCAAAGATTATGAATGATCAAGTTTTCCATGATCCAAACTAGCCACCGATCCCAACCAAGTTGTCCTTATATGTCCCTAATTTCGAAGGAAATTTTGGTGAAGATCCCAGTGATAATGTAATGACATTTCATCTATGGTGTTCATCAAAATATTTAAACAAGGATTCCATCTAGCTTCGTATTTTCCAGCGCACTCTTACGAAAGTCGCAAGGAAGTGGTACATCAAACTTGACGGTGGAGCATTTCGCATATTTTAGGATTTGGCTTTGGTTTTCCTCAACCACTTCCAGCTTCCTATCCGGTACAATGTCGGCACTGACCTCCTATCTATGCTCAAACAAGGCAAGGCCACTTATGTTTCATATCATATCCAGGAGTGGCAAAGAAGGAAGAGGGTGATCAAAGACAAAGTTCCTCCTGAATTCTTGTTGGAATGGTTCCTCAAGTATTTATTTCCATACATCTCTAAAGACGTATCTACGTCAAGAGTTTTATTAGAGGAAGAGGTGATATTTAGGGCCCATCAACTAGACTTGATCTACTCGTAGTCTGGTATCCTTTATGATATTATACTATATGCATCGCGAACCAGTTTCGATCCTACAAAAACAAAATCTAGACCTCATGCTGATGGCATTGTTGGGTTCGTAAAAAGCACTACCACATATCTGGTCATGAACCATATGTAACAGATGACCATTGATCCATCTGCGACCAAATCAATTTCATGCCATGGCTTCGACCATTTCCATTGTCCAATATTTCGATGTTCACATTGTACAGTCGACAACCCTAAAGGGTACCTAACAACCCAAAGTGAAGAATAAGAAAGGTAAGGTTAAGAAAGGTGGTGGAAATAATAATCAAAATCCAAAATCTGATGTGAATGCTAGAGGGTCCAAAAAGGAGAAGAGGAAGGTAAAATTCCCTTGCAATATTTGCTGTGAATATCACCTTTCTCATCAGTGCCCAAAGTTGGAAGAGGCCCAATTCCTGCTAGCGCAACAACAACCGAATATGCTCAAGAATTCATTTCCACATGGATAGAATATATAGGTTGTCTCTTCTTTTGGAAATCTGCAAGGGGGCACCCAAAATCCACCCTTGTTAGATGGCTCAATGTTGTTCATCAAAATGGTGAACCATAAGAAGGAGGAAATTGATTTGTCGACCATAACTTGTGATTATGGTGATCTTGAGTTGACCTTTAAAGGAAAATAAACTTCAGATCCTCATAATTCTCTCCATATAGAGAAACCTGAGAAGGAAATAATGTCTCACATACCAAAAGGTGTATATAAGTGTGCATCGAACAACCCTAATGCTCGAGCCACACCAAACTATTTGACTATTAAGGAATTGGCTCAGACGCATTGTATGATGTGTACCTTAGAAGTGTTGCAAAGTTTCCTTGTGCAACAAGCCACATTTTTTTTCTGCGATCAAGGATACTGACTCTTCAAGTCAGCTCGTTATGAAGTTCGATGCTACTGAGGTGAAGCCTAATATTCCTTACCATGTAGCATTACAGATTAATTTTGTGCATGCAAAGAACATCATTGGAAGAACCATCTTCGATGAGGGCGCTTCGACATACGTTATGCCATTGTATTGCTGGAAAGAAATCGAATCTCCTGAGTTGACTCCATCCCCTACCTTCTTAATTTGATGGAGGATATTTTAGACCAGGTGTTCTGATTTCCTCCTTTCTGATCCAGTTAGGAGGAAAATTTTCTTCTGTGGACATTGAATTAGTCAACACTCTACTCTATTATAACCTTTTGTTAGGAAGGAGTTGGACCTATGCCATCTATCATCTCATCAGTTTTCCGAGTTTTGTGTTTCTCCCATAAAGGGAAGATAGTAACAATTGACCATATGTCGTTCATTTTCGCTGACTCTGCGACAAATCTGGGATCTACAGTCTCATTGAATGAAAACTCTAAGATGAGAACTAAGAGCATTGGTGTTGGAATGTATCCTTCACTTATGGGAACATTTAATTTCTCAACACCAGTTTCGTATATTTTCACTACCTTAGTTGGCTATTCAAAGTCAAGCCCCTTGGTCCCCATTACAGGAGTTGGTTCATTTAGAACCACGTATTTCAAAGATCCATGGGTGTTACTCTCACCGTGTGAATCAGTGAAGGGTCGTGTGCATGTTGGTATGGCCATGCCACTATTTGCAGTGGAGATCACTTATCGAGCAATCTAGAAAGCTACTGCAGAATCTGATCTGACCTCTTTGTGGATGGAAGAAGAGAATCAGTTTCAAGAGCCTATTTTGGCTCATAATTATTTGACTTTCCTCGAATTCCTTGACACTGCCTTTCCTTCTGACGAAGCCATTATAGACGCAATGATAGGCCAGAATGACCATGGGAGGATATGCATCATCGATCATATTTCCTTCTAGATATCAGTCGATTCGAAAGAGGAGAGTTCCTATCAGTTGTGAGTGGAGGTGTTGATCAATCTGTGAACCCCTGATAAAAGAACGATGTTTATGCTGAAGAGAACATCAAGAATATATCAAAAACTATTCCAATCGACATCTCTAAAAACCTTGGCATCATTGAGAATGTTTTTATCGATGCAGACTATTCTCCCAAAGAGATATGGATGTATACCTATTTGTTTAAAGAGTTCCATGACGTTTTCACTTGGTCTTACGAAGAGATGCCAGTCATTGACCCCCGTATTGTTGAATAAAAGATTCATACTTACAAAAATGCTAAGCATGTTCAATAAAAGTTATGACTAGTAAGCCCTATGAAAGTGACAACTATAAAATCTAAGGTAGAAAAGTTGCTTAAGGAAGGTTTTATTTATCCAGTTCTTCTCACAGAATGGGTGTCGAATCTCATTATTTTTGATAAAAAACAAGGAACCATATGCATTTGTATGGATTTTTGAGATTTGAACAAGGATTTTCTGAAAGAAAAATTCCCCACACTGTTCATTGAGCAGATTATCGATGAGTGTGCAGAAAGAGAAATATTCTCCTTCATGGATGGATTTTTTGGATACAATAAGACTCAGACCCGACTCGAGGATCAACACAAGACAACTTTCATATGTCCTTGGGGGAATTTTGCGTATAAAAATATGCTTTTCAACCTTAAAAATGATGGAGCTACATTTCAGTGGGCTATGCCATTCTCTTTCCATGATTTGAAACATATCATTGAAGCTTGTCTGAATGAACTCATTGCTCACTCTCACAAGAGGGTGGATCATCAAGCATATCTTAGACTTGTTTTTGAAAGGTGCCATTATTATTGTATTTGATTAAACCCGGATAAATGCATCTTCTGTGTCGTTTCAAGGAATATGTTGGGTTTTATAGTATCCAACAAAGGGATCTTGGTTGATCCATTAAAGGTGGAGGAAATAATTCAGTTGATTCCCCCGTGAAATATTCGTCAGTTGCATAGTCTTCAAGGAAAGACACATTTCCTTCAACGATTCATAGAAAACTATGTGGACATCACAAAGGGATTCATGCGCTTGTTGAAAAAAGGGGTTCCCTTTGCTTGGGATGAGTTCACGCAATGATATTTCAATGTGATTAAGAATGCACTTATGTCTTCTCCTCTGCTCAGTCCTCCAAACTATATCAAGGATTTATTGCTATATATCGCGACAAAATAATCCATAGTTGGTATGGTTTTGGTTCAGGAATATGATAGCTTGCAAGAGCACGCCATCTATTACCTCAGTCATGGTTTCATTGGTCCTGAATTCAATTATTTGCATGTCAAGAAGCTAGCCTTGGAAATTTTCTATGTTATCCAGAGATTACGAAATTATATTTTACTTCAAAAAACCACTGTAGTCATTGATGTCAATCCATTTTAGTATGTCCTAACATGACGTATAATAGGGGAAAATTATAATAAATGGATTTTCATTCTACAATAATTTGACTTGGATTTCATTTTAGCTAAGTCAAAAAAGTCTTTGGTTTTCGTCGAGCTAATGTCAGAATTTCCTCGGGAGAATGAGGAAATTGCAATCACAGATTTGTTTTCGGATGAACATTTGTTCATTATCACTTCTAGTGATCCTTGGTATGGAGACATCCTTGTATATCTCCATAATATGAATTTTTCTTCACATTACTCACGAGACGACCGACGTCGGATTTTCCATTAGGTGAAGAATTACCTCATTATCGATGACACTCTATATCACTGAGGGGTACTTGATTTAATTCTTTGTCGTTGTTTGAACCATGAGGAAGCATAGTCCATGCTAAATGATTTCCATAGTGGAGCATGTGGTGGTCATGTATTTGGATTGGATATAACCCAAAAAATATTTCACGCTAGGTACTTTTGGGTGACAATATTTAAATATTGTGTTGAGGCGATCAAGAGGTGCCATTCTTGCCATATTTTGTCTCAGAAAATGCATGCGTATCCTACTCTGTTGTTTTCCTTCATCACTGTTGATCCATTTAGAAATTGGGGAGTTGATTTTACTACATGCCACCTACCTTCGTCTATGGGGAATAATTGTATCATTGTGTTCATCGAATACTTTACGAAGTGGGTGGAGGCCATGCCTACTTTTGAGAACGATGGTGATACTACAACCTTATTTATGTTCAATCAGGTTATAACTAGGTTTGGAGTTCCAAGAGAGATTGTCACTGATCATGGCAGTCAATTTTAGAACCGAATGATGTCAGAGTTAGTATCTAATATGGGACTCAAGCAGGATCATTAATTTCCTTACTATCGTCAAGTAAATGGTTAGGTAGAGTTCGTGAACAAGTCTCTCAAGACCATACTCCAACGCACTCTCAATAAGAGCAAGTCTAATTGGAATTTGATTCTTTATCCGACATTATGGGTGCACCAAACCTCTATCAATACTACCATTGGTTTTTCTCCTTTCCAATGCATTCACAGGTTGGAAGAAGTCATGCCTATTGAATGTGAAATCCCTTCGTTAAATATGGAAGTTGAGCTTCTACATGACACGACAGATTTGGAAGCACGTCTTATTCACCTAGAGTAGTTAGATGAGAAATTTTGTGATGCTTCTACAATGAACGAGACCCATAAGAAGCATCTCAAGTCTTAATATGACAAGTCTGTCCACCCAAGGGTCTTCTCTGAGGGTGGCCTTGTTCTAGTTTATAATCAGGATAAGGACGATTTAGGGGCAGGCAAGTTCAATCCGATGTGGTACGATTTTTACATAGTGAAGCGTTCCCTTCAGAAGGGATCTTACGAGTTATGATATTATGAGGGTAATGTGCCACCAAAGCCCAGAAATGGGATCTATCTGAAGACGTACTACACTTGAGATTTGTTTCTCAGGCATTCACCCCTTATATTTATTGTTCATAGATAGTATTTATTGTTTTTTTCTCTAATTTTTCTCTTGGTAGCTTATAGTGTTTCTAATTGATTGGCATATGTATATTGAATCTTCGTTCCATGTTGGGTTCACAAATGGTGCAATTCATCACACTCAGAACCTTATTTTTTCTGCATGGGTGATTTATTTTCCCAAGGGCCAAGTGGTTGTGTCTCAAGGCACTTGTCTAAGGCTAACAACAAATAATGTGGCCGAGTATAACGTCGTGATCAAACTATTAAGAGATGTTATTGCTCATGGTATCTCATGTTTAGAGGTTTGCTTGGATTCTTAGTTGGTGGTGTTTCAACTAAATGGTCAATATCGTGTGCGTGATCTCATGTTGCTACGACCACTACTACGGGTACGTCTTCTGGAATGATATTTTAATTACATTACTTATATTCACATTTTTAGAAGTTAAAATTCCATATATGATGCATACGCTAACTATGTACCGGATTGGAATTTGTCACACATGTAAAATAAGAAACACATACATAATTATACATAACAATTGAATACCAAGGCAAAAAGAGATATGTATATATATTATTTCCTTGTCCAATACTACAAAATATGGATTTTAAGTTACAAAATGGACCAATAGCCCTGAATGTTTATCTATAAACCGGTACAAAAAAGAGTCATAACCTATCTGTGCCGAGGGACCTACCCCCGCATGTGTGTCTCTATAGCATACAACAACATTTTCTAGACACCAAAATAGTCATACCCAGACCTGTGGTACATTGATGATGTGTCGTTTCATTTGCTCTGACAAATCCTTGATCTGCACCATGGGAATATGATGTGTAAGATGATCCAAATTTCTCTAGACACTCTATAAGGTGTGCTCCATCTGAGCAACATTTTCTCTTGGCTGGGCCTCACCATGCCCTTTGCGTCGGTGAAAAGGGTATCCCTCTACCCATGTCGGTTCAATATTTTCATATTCATAAAGTTTTGTTAATTATAATCCATCCAGAAATATCTTTGTTTTACCTTTGAAATTATTAAAACAAAGTAAAAAATAAAATAATCTTGAAAATTGAAAATTTTTCTTACCTATATCGTCTAGTGCACCACCAGGAGGCACGTGGATGTTTAGATCATTCACAAAGATTATACCCTCATAGGGATATTCGTCTATGGCGTTAATTTGATGCTCCCACCAGCGGAAAAATGCGTCATCATGAGCATAAAGTATGCACCCACCTCCTAAGCGTTGTATCACCATAGACCATTGTAGTAAGAATAGTTCCCTGAGTCTGTGTGGTGGCAGAAGACTCATGGGCTAATAGTGTGAACTCTCTCAAATAAGAAAGAACATAAGATGCTATCATATCCAAAAATTTTCATCTTTCCTATCTTGCATTTAGTCAATTGGGCTTTCATGCTTTGCAATAAGGAGGTGCTCCAGTCATAGATCACTCGGCGAAGGCACTCTACTGCATAAAACATCTTTGGTTCGGAGGCCTAGTGTAATGCAACAGATCCTGCAATCCTAGTGATATTCTGAAGAATGATCTTCAGACCCAAATCCTTTATGTTATGAATTGGGATATGACTCCCAAGTCATTGGATACAAGGTGTAAAATAAGATGTTATGCAATCTTCTATGGTCATTCTAATCCCACCTCAAGTTCTGAGGTTGACCACGTCACCTAGATGGGATAAACTAGTGATGAAATATATATAATCCACTTCTATGGTCAAGGATTGACCATCTATGATAAAAGCATCAACCTTTGGATTCCTGTACCTAATCCACAACTGTAGTAATCTCTTTTTTCCTACATGTTTGAGAACTCATACAATTTTCTCAACCAACAATGCTGGAGGAATTATAATTCCTCTGGATGATCATCAGGTTCTTTCTCAACATCCTCATGCTCTAGCTCTCACCACTCAATAGTCATTTTTGAAACCCCGCAAGGTGACAATATTTTTTTTATTAGTTTATAGAAACTTTACGGACATGTAAGTGGGTGCCTTTGGTGACAAGCATGTACATATGCACCCATCGTTAAGGTTCCCTACATATATGATGAGATATACATGCCCCATGCTAAGCAGGAGTGCGTAGAAGCCTGCCCTTTTTTCAAAATGAAAAACACAACGAAAAATTGCAAGGAAAAGGAAAAAGACTTAGACAGAAAGGAAGATATATCAGAGCTTGTCTACATGGTCCTGACGATGAAGAAATCCGATGAGCATAGCTCTCGTTATGTCCATCAGAAGTTCAGAAGATTTTCCCCTCTTTTTACTAAATTTGGTAAAAACTTAAATGAAATGACTTTTTGGGTTATTTTCCATATTATATAGAATATTCTAACCCAATTTTATATAGTTTTTGTCATTTTTAGTCATTAAAATGCCTAATAGACCATACTTTTCATACAAGATGATGGTTTGAGTTGAGATTTTGTAGGGAGGATGATCAAAATAACATTTTTGTTCCTGCTAAGTCCTTTTTTTTTTTCTGACTTTTGAGGTAATGTTCCCATCACTGGCATATAGGGTAGGATCATTTCCACCTTGCATTTTGCATTATCAGTGACCAATTATACATATGCCTTAGGGTCAACCCCACCTATTAGCGACACAAGCCCTCTCCAACCGATTTTAAGTATCGTTCAATTCGTGGTAGAGCCTACAATTATGGGCATCCTAGTTTATCACTTGCTTTGTCGTTTGGTGCCCATGCTAAAGTTTTTCTTAGGCTCTGGATTCCTATTAATCTCGCCATCACATTGTGTTTAAAACCTCATGTTCTTCTCAATATTATTCTGGACTTTTAACCACAGGGCTCCCATACTTTCATGTTAAGATGTAATTTTTCATTTCATTTTAACGCTCACACTTTTGAGTGTAATGCTCTCTTTATATTGTTGTTGCTTACCCATTTATGCATTCTCATCAGTCACTAGCCTTGCATGTTTTTCCTTTGCAATTTGACACCTGTAACCTAGGAGGAAACATTCCCCTGAGTGTCCATATCCCACACATGCTTCCTTACATTGAGCATAGGAATGTTCCTTTCACTTGGAACTAGTTTTCTTGCCCGCGACACTCGTTTCCTCCCTGTATTTTATCATTATCATTATTATTATTATTTTTTTTTCAGGATTTCCAATATGGAAAAGATAAAAAAATCAAATAACAAAAATAGATCATGGGGATGAGTCTTCTTTATCCTTATTGGCAACAGTCGATTCACCTCTGAACAAGCACAAAGTTTTGAGTCAAGTCTCAACAATTTGGGTTAGTATGGCTTTAGGAAATTGAACCAGTTACACATAGTTGTTACTCCTCCGACTGGTTATTCTTCCATTCACTATGGAGAGTTTTTTATTGCCTCCTGCATCACATACTTATGTCAATGTTCATTTTTATTCTATGTTGCCTAAGTCACATAATGTATCGTGTTCTTTTTCAGAGGAAGTTTTAGCCTGTGTCAGCCATTCTACAGAATTGTTGGCTTTTCAAGTCTACCTTCCCGTGTATCAAGTACATATTAGAACCAAGAGTATATTTTACTATACTTGTGCTAGTATGGAGGGTCCTCATTGACTTCCTGCTTGTCGGGTTAAGCTCTTATTGACTACGACAAATTGCTATGAGAGTTTAAACTAGAGTTGTACCCTGGGCCTATCTACATCATTGATAGATGACCTTGTGATCAACATATGGCATTCCATAATTGGTCGCTGATTGAGTGGTTTCCCTTGTGTTTGATGGGAATAACATTATTTACACATTGGGATTCAAGTTGTACCTTGGATTCCATTTTTCCCGATTGGTGGTTTCCTTGCCTTTGTTGATAGAATTTATTATTGGCTATTATTCAGAGGGTCTCTTTCTTGCAATATTTACATCTGATGCACACAAGAGACGTACTTCATGGTGGTCCTCTCAATTTTTCATTTGATTCCTTCCAAATATTTGGCCTTCTGCTACTCCTTGTGTTGGATGATGGGGGATGCCTTAATGCCATCCTTCCATCGGATCTCTTGCTATCAACTTCAACACATCTTGCTCTGGGACATGGATCTAGAGTCATTATTAGTACCTTGGGGCTTGTAGTCTTCAGTGGCAGGTTCCCCCACTATTGACAATGGGAATACATCAATGCCCCATAATTGATAAATTCTACTAGGTGTTCAACATCAGATCCTCTATTCACACTTGTTAGATTGTACTAGGTACCTTTATGCCCATTATCATTACTGACAGTTCATCTCACATTTGTTAATGATATACATCAATGACCGGTAATCAAACAGTGTCTCATTATGTTCGACTGCAACACATACATTTAGATGGTGTAGACTCATACCACAAAAGTTGTTTTTAAGATCTTGGGAGTGTAGTAGAATCACCCATTTGTATGATGATACCCGAGCTACGATTGGAAAATACCACTCCTCACATCGGTACTTGTGAAGGATCAATTATCCAACTCTTTCCCTAGATATCCTTCACTGATTCTGAGACATAGATCCACTGTGTATCTCTTTCGTGGCTATGATCTCTATTTTACATGGATCCACCGTGTATCTCTTTCATGGCCATGATCACTACTTTGTATACACATTCTTCATGGATCCGCAATGTACTTGATTAGCGCCCATGCTTATCATCACACCTGAGCATGGGTATGCCCACCTCGATATTGAGATTTTGACTTGTTTATGTGTTGGTTGTTGTCTTTATATTGGATTCTGGTGACCATCACCCTGGCTAACTTCTCTTCGAAGACTTATAATGTATTTCGACCATCAGTTACTATTCTGAACTCACACATTAAGGGGCATCTGTTATAGCATCAATTGCCACATCTAAAGCATTGATGCTCTTTTTGGCCTTATCCATATCCTCCTTACAGACAACTCTTCTCCATATCTCCTCGAGTCCTATTTTTTTTGGAGGATGTACATGCCCTCATAGTTATTCAACCCATGTACACACAAGATACTTAAGGGGAAAACACATACATGGCAATAAATGCTAAAAAAAACATAATTATTCCAAATTAAATGTTGAGTTATGGGTTTGGTTAGTTTTCTAACTCCTTTTACCCATACTCAACCCTCTCTAACCAAATTATTATAGATTTCATAAAAGGATCATTTTCCTTAAGGAAGAAGGTAATGATACTTTGCAGATAAGGATCATTTTCCCGCTGAGTCTGTAAGCCCATACATTTCCCTGTTGTTGCTGGTTTTTTGACCTGGAAACCCTTGTTTCTTACCTCCTTATGATCACCAACTTATTTGACCAAGAATACCCCATATATTCTCTTTGGGTTTGCGGTGAATTAAGTGTCAAAATTAATCCTTATAGCAGGATCCAGGGTGGAGAAATACAGGATCTCTTTCGATAGGGAAATGCCACATCAGAAAGTTAAAATATGTAACTACCTAATTGAATCTTCATCAATAATACATAAACTCATTCGTTCAAAGTGTATTGTTTTGATATTGTTCAAATCTGCAATTCTTTTATATATGCTTCATAGAATACTAATTGATCTGATATTTCCATTATTTTTCATATAACTAATGGGTAGTTATTAGTATAACTACCTTCTCTATATAGGTCTGCTTGTTTGTGATTCTTGCAGGTTGCAAAGGAACCATTGGAAAATGATGAAAGGACTCTAACAATTGGGAATGACATCAACTGTTGGACTCATGGTGAGTCAATGTTTCTCTTTCTTCCAATAGTTAGTTATTTCTTTGGAATTCAATTATTATATCTTCTCTTAGTATTCTTTATGGAATTTGATTCTTTTATGGTCATCTGTACGCTACAGTAAACCCACTACTATAGGGGATTTTCCCCTCAAAGCAATACCCTTTCTTAAAATACTCTTCTATCTGCATCTGCAACTCCTTTAGTTCTTGTGTGATCATTATGTAGTGAGTCTTGGACACTGAGGTAGCTCCATGAATCAAATCAATAGAGAAATCAATGTCTTTCTTTGGTGGAAATCCTGGAAATTCTCCAAACACATATTCATACTCTTTCATAACTGGATGGTATTCAAGATTTGGCTCTTTTTCCTTTTCCCGCTCTTCCATATGGGAAGCATATATTTGGTTTCCTTTTCTAAAATTTCTCTTCAACTGCAATTCTGAAATATCTCTAACTGATATAGGCCTTGGAATACATTGAACTATCCTCGAATTCACTTCCTCATCAAGACATGTGAAATCCTTGTTGTAGAAATCTAGGACAACATGATGTTTTTTCAACCAATCCATACCAATCAAACAATCATATGATACAAGTGGTATGATGTTCAAATCTGTCTTAGTGCTAACCCCATTCAAGTTAACTGGGAAATCTTTAACAAGCTCATTGATTCTTCTCTTGGTTCTAGTGGTTCACTGAACCAACCAATACTTTTTATGCTTATATCTCTTCAATTTAATTCTATCAACCACATTAGGATCTATGTAGCTATGAATAGCTCCAAAATCAATCAAAATAACTATGTAATGATTATAAATATTACCTTCCACCTCAATCATGTGGGATTGATAGTCTTCTTGTCTATTTTTCAAGTCTGCATAAATCCTTGGCACACTCCTGCCCATTTTTTCCACTGTATCAGCTTCCCAAAGTTTATGCATAATCCTCATATTATCTCCTTTATGAAGACAATCATTAAACATGTGGTCTCCCTCACATCCTCAACACTTTATAGGCTATTGTATTGGCCTTTTCCCCAAAGAATCTGTCATAGTGGGTTAATGTTGTGCTTGTTTCCCTTGCCTATATGACTATGAATTATTCTTGAAGAAAGGTGGCTTGAATAATTTCTTCATCTGGTCCATCTTTCCTTTCTTTTTGTCATCCCAAGGTTTTTGAAAATATGGTCTTCTCTTATTATGCTCATAAAGATAATTTGCTTTTCTTATGGCTTCTTCCAATGTCTTGGGCTCATCAAACTAAATTTTATCATTGTAGAAAGAAGGTATCCCACTAAAAAATATTTGGATTTTAACCTTCTCATCCTTTATGAAGCCAACATACCTCAACAATTGAAGGAACCTCCTCTCATACTCATCCATTGTCAAGCTTCCAAGCTTGAGTTCAAAGAACTCTTTCATCTTCTTGTTATAATAATGTTTTGACATGTATTTCTTTTGAAAATACTTTTTGAGTTCCCTCCATGAGATCCTCTTCTCATCAATGTGCTTAACCTGCTTGAGCTATTCCCACCACATGGATGATTTTCCTTGAAGATAGTATGTTGCAATTATGGCTTATACATTTGATGAATAGTTGTGCAATTGGAAATATTTCTGATCAAAATCTGGACCGGGGGTCAAAATTTAGCTCAAAAAATCAAAGTTCTCATAATTGCCTCAAAATGAATGGGTATGTAGCCCTCGTCATCACAAACCCAACGCAACTCATTTGGGTTCAAACGGACGTTGGATGAGTGAGATATCGCGTTCTGTTCGGATCATCAAACAGGGAAAAAAAGGGAAGCTGACTGTACAGTCCGTACAGTCCCTATGRATGCTGATGTGGCAAAGGCCATACGATGATGTGGTGGAGTCCGTACGTTGAGTTGGCAGTTGAATGAATGATATTGTGACACGTGGCAGTTTTTGTTTGGTTGTACGATGCCACATGGCCCAGTCATGGGTTGCCAYGTGGCACCCTGTTATTGGTATTGGTTGTTGGTTTAAAAGTTATGGAGTCCGTGGGGATCGAACCCCGGACCTCCCCCACCGTGGCATAGCCTTTGCAAATTCCGCCCTACCAACACACCACGCATTAGTACTTATTATATATGTGAATTATAATATATTTGAATTTGATCTATGTGTGGTTTGGCGTGGGGGTCGGGCTGGGGCTTAGACCCAGCCCCCGATTTTATGTGTTTAACATGTGACCACTACACGGAGATTTGGCGCGCATTTTGAATGGTTAGCCCCCGGTCGCACACTTTATACCATATGACCTTAATATTTGCACACACGGGAATTGGTTTTTGAAAATGGTTGTGCAACCATATGCCGACACTTGTCGGTTATCTATTCGCCCTTGGAAACGAACCCTGTTTTGCACTTGCGCGTGGTCACATGGTGACCACATGACCACGGCCTTGGTGGTTAGGGGCTAGGCGCACCCATAATCGTTCTAAAGTTTGATCGTTTTTGTGGTTACGCACGTGTGCTAGGTTTTAGCATGATTTTGAGCGTGTGTGCTAGGTTGGCCACACAGAGGTGCGTTTTGGCGAACTAGAGACAACAAGCTTGAAGGAAGAAAATGGTAGGAGGCCTATCTTCTTCATTTTTTGGCCAAATGAGGTGTCGAAAAAGCCCAGCTAGGGGTTTTTGGACATTCTGAATCCATTGGCACTATTTTCAAAGCCATTTGAAGACTTCTTTTGTAGGTTTTTAACCATTGAAGTTTCAGAGAGCTCCAGGGAGCTTGAAGCCCTCATTGATTGAGGTCATGCTCAGATGAGCACATGTTTATTTTCTATGATTGAATAGTCATTTTTGGCTAATTTTTATGCTCTGAACACATTGGGATAGGTTTTAGATCCATTTGAGGACTTTTACAGGTGTTTTTTCCACAAGGAAGCTCAGGGAAGCTCAAGGCCACATGTAGAAGAGGTCATGCCCGGATGAGCCATGATCCGTTTTCAGAGTTCTATTAGTCATTTTTGGGGTTTTTATGTATTCTGATCCCAATGGTACAGTCAATATTTCCATTGGAGTTGAGCAATAGATTGTAAAAGAATCTTTGACAAATTAATCCTAGAGAGCCAAGTCCATTGAAGGAGGCTCAAGGAGATGTAGCCCAGAGAGGGGTGAACTCCTTTATCATCTTGTTATTGTTGTGAGTTTGATGGTTTATTTGCTGCAAGTTATGTTGCTGTGTATTTATTTAAAGTACACATTTAACCATTTAAAAGAACATTTCCTCACACATGAACATTTAAAAGAAGATGCATAAACTTGGCACATAATCTATCTTACATATTTTAACACATTGAGCAAGGTCCTGGAAAGTTTATTTTGATGAAGTAGAGGGTGCTTGCATAGCATAACAAGTCATCCCACTATTTTCAGATCAGGTGGTATCAGAGCATAGTTTGTTTTGCTGATGTGATTTCCATTAATAGCTAGAGTTTTAGCTGTTGGTATTATTGTGCAAGTTTTGTGTTGAAGTTTGATATCTTGCAAGGATGGAGGAAGCTTCAAGCATTGATAGTTCTCATACATCTTCATTATCCAAGTTCTTTGACAAAGAGATGTTGAAGGAGTTTGTAACAATGAGAGATATGGTACAAGAGTTGTGGGAAGATAGAGAAGAGAGGATTNTGAAGAAGGAGAAAGACCAACTTCTTGAAAAGTTGCATGAGATGGAGATTCAACTCCATGAGGCAAAGGAAGCCCTTACCAAGTACATGCATGAACATGAGGTATGTAATGTTAGTTTATCTTCAAATTCCTCTCAAGATGAATGCTTTGGTGTTTTTGAAAATCACACAAGAGGAATAGGCTCCAAGTCATTTTTAAAAATGGGCTATGAAGGTAAAGGATTAGGCAAGCATGCACAAGGCATTGTTGAGACTATTGTTGTTGAAGAGAGACCCAAGTATTGTGGTCTTGGATATGAATGGAAAGATGGAGCAAATTCCAAAGTTGAAGAGACAAGGGAAAAAGTTCCAAGAACAAATTTTGTTTCAAGCTCACCTCCTCAAGAAGGCTATAAGGGTGAAAGTTCAAGAACTTTTGTTGCAAGTTCAACCCCGCCAGCATGCAAATCTTGTGTTCAAGATGAATGCAAATGTGTGAAACGAAAGAGTTGTGACATCCATGAGGACAAGAACACTGTTGTTGGTCTTCAAAGGAGAGCTTGTAACTCTTCAAATTCACCTTCTCAAAGAGGCGATAAAGGTGAATGTTCAAGGTATAATTCTGCCTATCATTCAATTGCTTTTGATTATGTTAAGCATGATTAATTCGCATGTAAAAATGGAAGAAAAAGTCCATGTACATATTGTGGTTTATATAACCATCATATTTCAAAATGTTGGAAAAGATTGACCAATTTCAGGAAACTTTACAAGCAAAGACAACTTGAAAAGAGGATGCAAAAGATTTGCACTCATTGTCAGAAGAGGGGTCATCTCATTGATCAATGTTGGACATTTCATCCAACCACTCATACGCGGCATAAGAAGCAGATGGATAAAGAGATTGGAAAGAATGGAAGAGGAGATTCCATCATTGATGTGAGTTAAGATGATTCACAAGAGGATGATTTTCAGCAGAAAAAGTCACCATTGAGTTGGCTTGGTAAGAAATGGTTAGATTTCTTGAGCAAGTAAGGTTTTCATTTTTCTGTTGTAAGTGCATATTTCAGCCTTATGTATGCATTTATGTCGAGAGTATGACAAGTTGCAGCAGTTTATCACAACTTGTATGATGCAAGTTGCATGTGAATGCAATTTGTTTGAAGGCATTCTTGTTTGTTGCACAACTTCACCAGGAGGATGTAAAAGAGGGGTATGATGTTCACTTGTTACAGCCATATATCTTTTTCATATTCAGCTCTTATGTACCCACATGTTTCGGTTTTATGTACTTATGTTTGTACTTGAAGGAGAGTTGAAGAGCTATGCACAGGCATGTGTTTTTGTGTATGTGTAAGTAGTGAACCTGGTGATAGTTCATCATGAATGACTCATGATTGTAACATGATTGTGTATCATGAATGTCGACTTGTCAATTTGGGAAGGTTGATATGTTTCAAATGAGTCTCGACTTGTGTCGATGTTTTCTTGACGACTATGTTGTATCGATCATGTTTTTCGACTTATGTTTAGTCGATGGTGTTTGTTGGTTTGTAAGTTGATTTTGAGTACACCAAGATGAAGGAAAAAGCCATGTGCTTTGATGAAGCACAAGATGCGACCATTTCCTTGAAGAGAAAAAAGACTTTGTTGGCATAATTTTTAGTCTTGTATAAATTTGTTTTCAAGATTGATGGTTTTCTTGGTTTGTGACAAGATGTCACAGGAAAGTTTTTGCAGCCATTGGAGAGCTGATTGTGTTAACGTCAAAGAGTTCACAAGAGGGAACTGATTCTCAATGGGAAGGTTGGCAGTTTTCCAAGCACAAAGAGAACAGTGGGTCAGCAGTAGCCAGAGAGTAGTGGTTGAGGGACATAGCCAGTTGTAGTGCAAGGCATGTCAAGGTATCCAGGTGATTGTCAAAAAGACTTTTCAAGTAGAATCAGTTGATAGAACTTGAAAGCAGAAGAGTATTGAAGCTTAGACAGATAATCATAAGATTTTGTGGGTCCAAAATCCTTTCAGTGGGAAGGCGTGATCAAAATCTGGACCAGAGGTCAAAATTTATCTCAAAAAATAAAAGTGCTCGGAATTGCCTCAAAACGAACAAGTGTGTAGCCCTCGTTTTCACGAACCCAACGCCACTCGTTTGGGTTCAAACGAACGTCGGATGAGTGAGATATCGCGTTCTGTTCGGATCGTCAAATAGGTTAAAAAAAAGGGAAGCTGACTGTACAGTCTGTACAGATGCTGACGTGGCAAAGGCCGTACGATGACGTGGTGGAGTCCATACGTTGAGTTGGCAGTTGAATGAATGATATTGTGACACATGGCAGTTTTTGTTTGGTTGTACGGTGCCATGTGGCACCCTGTTATTGGTATTGGTTGTTGGTTTAAAAGTTATGGAGTCCGTGGGGATTGAACCCCAGACCTCCCCCACCGTGGCATAGCCTTTGCAAAGTCTGCCCTGCCAACACACCATGCATTAGTACTTATTATATATGTGAATTATAATATATTTGAATTTGATCTATGTGTGGTTTGGCGTGGGGGTCGGGCTGGGGCTTAGCCCCAGCCCCCAATTTTATGTGTTTAACATGTGACCACTACACGGAGATTTGGCGCGCATTTTGAATGGTTAGCCCCCGGTCGCACACTTTATACCATATGACCTTAATATTTGCACGTGCAGGAATTGGTTTTTGAAAACGGTTGTACAACCATATGCCGACACTTGTCGATTATCTATTCGCCCTTGGAAACAGAGCTTGTTTTGTGCTTGCACGTGGTCACATGGTGACCACATGACCACGACCTTGGCGGTTAGGGGCTAGGCGCGCCCATAACTGTCCTACAGTTTGACTATTTTTGTGGTTACGTGCATGTGCTAGGTTTTAGCATGATTTTGAGCGTGTGTGCTAGGTTGGCCACACAGAGGTGCGTTTTGGCGAACCAAAGACAACAAGCTTGAAGGAAGAAAATGGCAGGAGGCCTATCTTCTTCATTTTTTGGCCAAATGAGGTGCCGAAAAAGCCTAGCTAGGGGTTTTTTGATGTTTTGAATCCATTGGAACTATTTTCAAAACCATTTGAAGACTTATTTTGTAGGTTTTTAACCATTGAAGTTTCAGAGAGCTCCAAGGAGCTTGAAGCCCTCATTGATTGAGGTCATGCTCATATGAGCACATGTCTATTTTCTGTGATTGAATAGTCATTTTTGGCTAATTGTTATGCTCTGAACACATTGGGATAGGTTTGAGATCCATTTGAGGACTTTTATAGGTGTTTTTTCCACAAGGAATCTTAAGGAAGCTCAAGGCCACATGTAGAAGAGGTCATGCCTAGATGAGCCATGATCCGTTTTCAGAGTTCTATTAGTCATTTTTGGGGTTTTTATGTATTCTGATCCCAATGGTACAGTTATTATTTCCATTGGAGTTGAGAAACAACTTGTAAGAGAATCCTTGACAAATTAATCCTAGAGAGCCAAGTCCATTGAAGGAGGCTAAAGGATATGTAGCCCAGAGAGGGGTGAACTCCTTTATCATCTTGTTATTGTTGTGAGTTTGATGGTTTATTTGCTGCAAGTTATGTTGTTGTGTATTTATTTAAAGTACATATTTAACCATTTAAAAGAACATTTCCTCACACATGAACATTTAAAAGAAGATGCATAAACTTGGCACATAATCTATCTTACATATTTTAACACATTGAGCAAGGTCCTGAAAAGTTTATTTTAATGAAGTAGAGGGTGCTTGCATAGCATAACAAGTCAGCCCACTATTTTCAGATCAATTTCCTAATTCCCAACAACCATGCTTTTGCATATTCATTTTTCTCATGATCACCATCAAAAGTAGGAGGCTTAATCTTCATGAGATCTCCTTGAAAATCATATACCTCATACCTCTGTTGGCTTAACTCTCTCACTTCTGCTTCTAGGGATGACCCAGGTTTAGATCTGAACAGGTTTCCAACAAAACCCTTTAAAACTATAGGCCCTCCTGGTAAATTAGAAGGAAAAACAATACACATAGTGCACTACGCAATCTCACCCGAGATAACTTTATGGGTGACTGCAATTCTCAAGTGCTTGCAGTATATGAATGAGTGGGGATCTGGGAGTGTATTCTTCCTTCTTCATTCATTCATCATGTTATTTATTCAAATATTCCTAGGATTCATTCATCTTTTAGGCCCATGCATGCATTCTAATACATCTAGCTTAACCATTCATTCATAACATAATCATTGAAATAAAGTAAACATATAATAAACATCACATATAACACATGTTTTATTGTGTTTCACCCCCTCCTGGGCTACGTCCACAAAGATTTGGCTTTTTTTCTCTTTTATTTAGTTTGCTGCAAGATATGGCGTTGTGCGCATTACATATCCTATCATACAATCATGAAGAGGTACAAGAACCTCTATGAGGTGGAATAGAACACACCAGGATCCTCAGCCTGTGACCTAACCCTCAAAATCTTTCTTACTTGAATCTTCTATTTCATTACAATCATAATAACTACTAAAACTCAACAATGAACATACAACTACTGAACAACAACTGAACCCCTACTACAATAACTGAACCAATAACACACCCAACCTAGACCTCCTAGGTTCTTGTTTGTACTACTTTCCAAGCTTATAGTCGTTACAATATTTATCACAAACCCTAACCCTATTATAGCTAGGATTTCATGTCTGCACACCACATTACTTTTCCTCTTTGCATGTTGCTTTTCCTTGTTTTTCTACATGCTTCTTTCTTGCCATCAATTGTGCCCGTTCCAAAATTAGGTCTTTCCCAAAATAGACCTTTTCTCCAAAAATATGTCTGCGCTCAAAATAACCTTTCTTCTCAAAATAGGCCTGCGCCCAAAAAATCCCCAACACTGACATGTGGCTCGTCCTGAGCCACTCGGGTGGTGTGTGCTCCCTGAATTGCCCTGTCCAAACTAAGGAACTTTTCTGCTAGTTCCTTTCCCTTTTCTCTCATCTGCGCAACTTTTCTTGTTAGCGCTTCTACTGTCTGCATTATTATTTCCTCATGTATTAATGTTGCACTCTCTGCTTGTGCCTGTGCTCTAATTTTCTTCTCTTCCTCCAACTACGAAATCATCTATGCTGCTTGTTCTTGGAGGGGTTCCAATTCATCTTGTCTTTATCGCTTGTGTTTCTGTGCTGTTTTCAACTTTGTCTGTAGAGTCTTCATCTCTTGGGTGCCTTTTAAGCGCTCTGTGATGCTAATTGTTTTATGCCATTTCTTGAGCTCTTGTATGGCAGCTCTGATTCTCTCCTCTTCCTGGTCCCACTATTGGACCTTTTCGTCTTCTTCAATGATATTTTATATATGCGTTGTTCCATCGAACAACTCTTCTACTTTCTTGGCTTCTTTCTCCATATCAATGATCTGGAGTGAAAATTCTTGTTCTCTTTGTTCTCAGGCCTCGGGAGGAGTCGTAGGGTTGAGCCTTTCTTTGATATCCTCAATTTATTTCTTGTATTGGTCTGGGATGTGATCATAAACTGTTTTTAATCCCTGTTCTAATTTATCTGCTTTTTCTTTCTCCTCCTCCTCCGCAGTCAGCTGGTCACATGTGATTTGAAGCATTTCAATGACTCCTCTACCCACATCCAAGTTTGTTGCATCCATGTGGGCCCTATAATGTACTTCTTGCATGACATTGGCTTAGAGTCCGTATAGTGCCTTGGTGGGTATTTGTGCCATGACCATTTCCACTTGTTCCACCTCCTCCATGGGTTTTTGTGTAGTCTCCTAATCGAATTTGATCATTTGATGCGTTACCGTAAATGTCTCCCTACCCTAGAATATGAACTACACCGTATCCTCTCCTTCTTTTTGCGCAGGTGGTCATTGGGTCTTTTCTTGTTGCTGCTCTATGGCTTGTAATCCTGCTTGGCTCCGTAGTTGTTCTATGTTCTCATGGACCTCTATGAACTTGGCCATGATTTCTTCTCGTTAAGCTTCTACAATTCAGGCCACTTCTTCGCCACTATCTTGGACCTTGTCTGCGATTAGCTCCACATCATCCTCTATCAGGGTGATGTCTAGGTATTTTGTTTCATATTTCCTTTTATTGTGCTCCTCTTTTTTCTACATGGGCTTCCTTACTGTGTGTGAGGGCTGTGCCCCACTTGTTGTACCTTGGGTTCTTTCTTCTTCATCCTGTGAAGTATCCTTATTTCTGGTTTGTGGCTGGCTTCCTATCCTTGCTACTATTGCTGCTCTCCTTAGTCGTTTTGGTACTACGTTGCTCTTGGTTGGTTGATTCTGAGTTGTAGACGTTCTGGTATTATCGGTAGGGATACTTTTTCTCACTGAAGAGCCTGCTTTAGCCTTGTCCTTAGGCCTAGAGGATTGCATCATGACTGTCCTTATTGCTGATCTTGCTACTACCCGCTGCCACTGCACATGGTAGTCTTTAACTATCCAGTCCACTTCCTCTTTGGTGACGCAGTACTACATTTATAGCCATACCTTCTTTGGATCCCTTGCTTCTTGGATCCACATGTGATGTCTGGATGCCTTCAACTTGGATATCCCCTATGTCTCTTGGAATACCTCCATCGGTATGCGCCACACATTAGCTGTGCGCTGTTGTATCTCTTCTAACATCATTGCAAAAATGATGTTGTTCGCCTGTTGCATTTTGTTGTCCTTGGCCTGCCATAGGGACTCGTATTTGACCGCATATCATTTCCCCATCCTATCCAAGAACGCTGAGAATTTTGGATCCTGCCATCCTGACAATGCTATCAGAATGATCAACCAGAAGTCATGGAACTCAGTTCCATTTTCCTACACGTCTCTACAGTCTATCAAAAACTTGTTCAACAATTATGGTTCCCAACTGAACATTACCCCTTTCGCACACTGCGCGGCTACTGTAATAACGCATGTTGACGCTTCTTATTTGTGACATTTCCTCAATAATTTACAAGCCATAATCTTGCTGGTGAAACTTGTCACATTATCATTGATGTCTTTGATGACAATGCCTCTACTGCCCCGACTAGTGCCAAATTGCGCTTTGACCAACTCTGCGATTTCTTTCTCATGCGCCATGTTATCCAAATATTCTTCTGGCTACACATCGACTGTAGGGAGTCTCGTGATTTTGGAAATTCGTACCACATATATTTGTACTGGCCTATCCATCCATAGGATGCCTCCATGTATGTAGATGACTAGCTGTTTGGAACCGAGTCTGACTTTCTTACCGTGCCCAAAATGCAGTATATCCAACAGGTTCATGATGCCTGAGTGATAGAGCCCCGTTATCCACTGCACGGGCTCTAGTATGGGTTTGCTGAGAGATCCAAGTTCCCATGTGTTTATTAAATAAGTTTCCTCGGCCAAATCTGGGAATTTAGCCACATCATGCACATCATGGTCTACATACCTAAGTTTTGGTACCTTCTCCAACATATCCTCCACAATAATCACTACGTCTCGGAGATATGGGAGTGTAACCTCCATGGATTTTGGCACCTTTCTCTTCTGTCTAGTAGTAGATGGGCCTCTGCTGCATCCGCGTCCTCTTCTTCCCTTTTGGATTCCAATCGGTCAGTGATATCTTTGACAAACACTTCCTCATATTCATGGGACTATCGTGGTCCCATTGTTTCATCGGGAGTTCCATGCATCTCAGGGTTAGGGTTCGGAATACCATTCCAGGCCCTAGAGCTCTGACCTATTTCTCCTTGCCACGCTATCAATGTCTCTTCCTCAACCCATGTCAGGCTGATTGATTGTGTGTCTAAGGTGGTAACATCTTACAGCTCGACTATGTTCTCAGGTTGTGGCATCCTTTCCTTACGCCTTTGGCCCTACCGAGTAACCCGAACGTACTAGCCTGGTGCGCCAAACTTTGGTGGGGTCATTTTTCTTGAATTCACACACTTTCTTGATTCTGCGTAAAATGCTATCTAGGGCAGGCACTTTATTTCTCGCTCTATGCTAAAGAATCCCTAAGTGTTGAATAAATACATGCTTTGCACCTTTTATAGACCTGGTCGTATTCATTTTCCACTTTTCACATGCATTTGTGCCGAGTGTAATTTTTCTTGCGCGTTGTCTTTTAATGTTTTTCGCGGTAATTATTGCGTGCAAATTTTTTCCACACTTTCTTATTGTTCAGTCAACTTTTATGTCTTTTTATTTTTTTCTCCTATTTTCTATTTTTCTATTTATTTTTTCTTCTTTTTCTCCTTTTATTTATTTTTATCCTTTTTCTGTCCTAATCTCTGCTATAGTACACTATATACATGCCTTTCTCCCTGTGCTGTTACTTTTAAGGGTTAGGAGGTCGATTGTCCTTGTACAGTTTTAGTCAACTACCATTGATCATTCCTTTGAGTTATGTTCCTCCCAAGTCTTTTAGTTGTACAGATCCCCCATCTGTGACAATATTTACTTCATATGGCCCTAGCCAATGCATTCTAAATTTCGTAGGATGTTGAAAAAATTTACTATCATAGAGTAGGACTAGGTCTCCCTCCTTAAAAATATTCTTCTTAATATGTCTGTCATGCCAGGATTTGTCTCTTACTTTCTACACTTCCTGGTGAAATACTTCCAGAATCCTGATGTTACACATTATTTTGGTCACTCTGGTGATGTCTCTACAGTTATGTGTTCAGGCTCTCATAAGTACCTTTTTCCTGAGAAAAGTGACTGTTGTCTTCTTCCATAAAACATATTTTTAAGATGAGTTCACAGGCCACATGTATTGTAGGGTGCGAGAAACCCTGATTCTCGCAGGCAACCCTATACTTGGAGTGCAAGATGTTCGCAGTCTGCTCTATAGGTAGGGTGCGAACCTGCTTCAAAGCTTAAAAGGAAGAGGAAGTTACGAAGGTTCTATAAGAGGATCTTCTAGAAAATGAGTTGGCATTCACATGGTTGGCATCCTACTAACTTATCAAATTTAGTGGGATCATCCTCATCCCTTTAACCATCTCTCCTTCTCCTATATAATGAAAGGTTTCTCAAGGAAGAGGTTAAGCAAGATTGAATAAAGAATTGATGAAAGAATAGATTCAGAGTTGTGCGAGGAATCATGTTTGAGTTGATGCTTGAGGCCTCCATTTGTCCATCAAGCCCTAATAGATCTTCTTCATGCAAATTTGGAGCAAGTGTGTGTGTTAGAACAAAGGACCAACGAAAGGAAGCTTGTGACATCAAGGCGATTTGGTTGTATATTCTATTTTCATTTAATATAATACAGTGACATATCCATTTCCCATAAAATCATTCTTATTTTATTGCATAATTCCTTGATCATATGCATAGGTTGTCATTGAATATACTTTAATATCTTCACTTTGGTTGGTTTGTGTTGTCTTGGATCTGATCTCGCAAGAGCACCAGAGCGAAGTAGGAACAACAAAGACCTAAGGAAGCAATATAAAGGTATGCCACTCATTCCTCCTTTGATAGTAAATTCAATGATAGTTTCTTAAGGAAAGCGTCATGTCCTGTTCTATTTCGTTCTAGATCCAGGTGGATCTAGGGAGATCTGTTAATGTCCGCATATACCGATTTATCCTATAACAAAATTGGCGAGTCCACTGGGGATACAACTCATTTTGTTGTTTTTTATTGGCCGTTTGCTCTTAGCCTACTTTTTTCATTGCCAATCAGTCTCTGAGTCTGTACAAGACCCATATAAACTCTCTGGACCTAGAAGTTCACCCAAAATTTTTGTCCTTTTTCCAAATTTTTCTTGATTACAAACCTTCTTGCACTGTACCTCTCTGTGGCCTGCGAGAATCATTGATGTTTTCACCCTACTGTTTAATTCAGTGCGACCTTCTTGCACCTTGCCTGTATCTAGACTGCGAGAATCCCCAATTCTCGCACTGTACTCTACTACTAGGCTACAAACTCATTTGTAAAAGTTTTGGATTAGGTATTCTTGTTGTTTTGATGTCTAGATTTGTTTGTTTACTTGGGAAGAACTTCTTTTGTCAGTGTTTGACTGTTTCTTGACTTCAAATCTTGCGGTTGATTAGTTTTCGGAGATCAAAAACTCTTCTTACTCTTTTTCCCAATTTTTGCTTCTTGACCTTTTATAAACAAGGGTATAATCTCAAATTCTGAGATCCAAGTGCTTGTTTGGTCAAAATCCTTTTGATTGGATTAAAAGTTGGGATTAATTGTCCATTTAGATTGCTTGCTACTTGAAAAACTTTTGCCCATGTGCATTTGAAGATATTTTTTCTTGTCAGTTTGTTATTTTTATCTTCATTGAAAGATTGATTTGGGTGTTTGTTGAGTATTTTATTTTCATTGGTTGCTTACTTTTTTCTTAGTTCCATCCCTATTTTTTTTTTGTTTCTAAAAAAAAAAAATAAAAAAAATTAAAGACTTGTTCTTTTATGCAATCATTTATTCAAAAAATATTGGCGTTAAAGTATTGAAAGAGAACGAATAGTGAATTTACATTGTCAATGATTCTTTGGTACTACATTTCAAAAGAGATCATACATCGTAGTTTGCATTGTTCCAGAAAACTCCTCTTTCCCCGTTGTAGATAGAATTCATCAAACAAAAATTTGTATCATTCATTTCTATTTACGCATTGTTGGGTTAGAGTATTACACAACATTGGTTTCATTTCCATCTCCCTCTTGAGTAATGATAGCCTTTAATAATATGGCACAATTTTAAAATTCAACTAGTAACATTTTCTAGGGATCTTTTGCACCAACATTAGCTAGGCTAGAGCTTTGGAATAGGTAGTGAGACACACTCTCCAAAGTGCAAAACACATAATGATTTCTTGTGATAGGGAGTGCCAAATTGCATTTGCAACATTTTGTCCTGGGAAGCCCTTCTCACACAAGGGTCAAGCCTGAGGTCGCATTGAGATTGACAGAGTTTCTCACCCTGCTTTGTTGATCTCAGTGTAGAGATTGCACGTATTATGGGGGTCGCTTGAAGGTATACCCACAATGATGAGTGGAAGCCTCTCAAGTTGATTTCGGGCTAGATACCCTACCCTTGCGTGTGGATCGGACTGTTGAATATTCCCCCAGGCATCATTTTTGTTTATGGTAACTTTAGTAGCCTATCTTCTTAGTGTCTTACACAAGGTGACTGTGGAGGGGTAAGTCTTCACGGTACCTGGAATCGACGTTGGCCAGACTTACTCGGGATCCTTGGAGGATATACCCAAGATTATGTGTGGGAGCTTGCACCAAGGTGTAAGTCCGTTAAGCGGGTCGTCAACGTAATTTTTCCACCCTAGCCCAGCCCCTTCTTGTCTCGATGTCACAGCATTGGATTTCATCACCAACTAGTGATTTTGGAATAGGAAGGTCTTGTTTGCTTGGTTTTGATTCCTAGATTTTACTAGTGTGTGTTGTTTGTTTTCGTAAGTTGGCCATAGAACTTCTTTCATGAGATTTTCGCTCGATCACAATTGACCCTCCATGCCATTCATGTAGAATGCAAGGAATACCCCTAGAAGATCTAGAAGGTTCTCAACCCTTGCCTACCAACTCACCGGAGGGCTCTCCTCAACAGAGTGAAGTCCAAGACGTTGCCACTCCATGACTGGAAAGAACCAACTCTTTAGAACAGTTCTAAATTATAGATTCTCGAGAGGGCTTGCGACTTCCTCCCGACTCTGTGAGACGTATTGTTCGAGTAAATTCATCTGAAGATATTGTTGTTGAGTCTTCTGGATTACCAAACGAACCTTTCATAGGCCCTAAAGGTCAGGATCCTTTTTGGACTACTGGAATTTTTAGATGGGATCTCTTTGGCTCGGGAGCAGGTGTTGATATCACTGTCACACCTAAGCCACCTGAAACATATGATCTAGATGCGATACCTTTTACTATTGCCTATTATTTCCCTTGTTCAAATGCTCAGCCAGCCGACCATATCTTGATTGTCCCTCTTCAAATGGACCATTATACAATGGTCCCATATACTACAAATCTTCACACCGGGAATACAGTGGCTAGCCAAGCCCCCATTGGCACACCGTTTTCGCCCAGACTCACCCCAACGCTTCCTTCCAGATATCATGCGTTGAATGCTTCTATTCCCGTTCCTACACAAATCCCATCCATGACTCCTGGTATTTCTACTCCTTCTGGGCACCATCTTGTTCTTGGTTTTATTCTGACACTTCCTTGACCCCCTTCCAGAGGGTCTCTCCCATCCCCTATCGGAGGAACCGACCCTAGTGGCACCATTTAGTATTTCACACCTAATTACTAGATTCCTGTTGGCAGACATTTTCACCCTGGAGGTCAAATCCCAATTGGGACACAACCTTTGATTGGAGGGAAACCCCCACCTACCCCACCCATTGGAAAGAACATACCTGTAGACTTGGCTCAGTATTGGAACTATGTTATAACCCTAAATTACACCATACATGCTTACTTGGCATCAGGCCAACTCGTGTCTCTTCCTTGCCAAAGCCATGCTGAATAAAACCTTGAAAACCCTCTGAAAACAAGTGGCACGCACCCTAACCCTTCACTGCATGCGTTGGAACACTGGAAGGCTCACTACTGCATGCGTTGGAATGCTGGAAGGCTCACTACTGCACGCGTTGGAACGCTGGCTGGCCTACTACAGCCCGCGTTTACCTAACAAAGCACAAAAATAGGAAAGTTGCCGATGGGACAAAAAGCTTTGGGTCAGTTAACTGGAACTCCCAGCCATGCATGGCCGAGAGTTCGTCCAAAACCCTAGCTCCTTCTAGCATATAAAAGAAGGGGTAGGGGTACTATCTGGAGGAGGAAAAAGATAGCAAAGAAACTCTACCCAATTACCGAATCCATTTGTCCTAAAAATTTAGCCTTTCCTCAAGCCTAAGAAGAATTCAAGCAAAGCAGTTGGAGGACAAAGAAGAGGAGGAGCCCAGGATCAGGATCGAGGAATGGTGGCCAGTCTCTATCATTATTGTAAGTTGATTCATCTTGAGATTAATAAAAGAATACTTTTCCCGTCCCAATACACGAGTGATATATATTTTATTTGATTTATGCTTAATCTCTAATCCTTAGATAGAAAAATAGCATGCATGCATAGTGTTTTGTCTTGATTGCAGGATTGTCTTTGGAAGGAGCAGCGGAAGCAAATGGATAAAGCGCAACGGAGGATCTACATCAAACATCGATTAAAAAGGTTAGTAGGTCTTTCCCATGCTTGTATGTGAAAAAGGGTTTGAGTATTGGGGTGATAGGTTAAAAGTAATTTCTTTAAGGTCATTATATACGTACAAGTTCAGCCCTAGCTTGTTAGTCCGTAGGGTATTATTTCCCAGCAACAGAATTGGCGACTCCACTGGGGATATTACTCTTAGGGTTTCCGGATTTAAGTGAGGTTTTTGGGTAGTTTAAACGAGTAGATTCTCTGTTTCTTTGTTTGTTTGTTTTCTGTTAGGTCAGAGCTAGCAGAGAACCTGGTTCTTAATACAAACTTTTCCTTGACTGTTGCTTGACATTTATTAACGGGACACACAGAGGTACACGCGGCCTGCAGAAGGCCTGCACGCGTGTAACCCATGCCCTAACCTTCTGTAGCCCGCGTTTGAACGCTTGCTGCAGAGGTTTCAGTAGCGTGTTGAACTCAGAAAGCTTGAGAGGCAGTCTCCTCTTCCCTGTCAGAAGTTTACCTTCTCAGAGGGCTCTCTGGATCCTGTCTAGGTCTTGGTGGTTCAATGTCTTGTTTTCAGTCTGCTTTATTGTGTTTCATTTTGCATTTATTTTCCTTTTCTGTTAAAGAAGAAGCATCCAAGCCTTTAAGAGACCCTGGTTGTCAATACCAGAGGCC